>JAJOZX010001058.1:650000-1082718 GCA_023014485.1 Bathynomus jamesi | reverse complement strand
GATTTAACTCTCTAGGAACTGGAAACACGATTTATCATACTGATGGGGAAATCTGAATCTACTTCTACTGTGGAAACAGTTCCTATTTTCTGATTTGAAGTTAATTCTATAGGACTTTTTCCTTTGTTTAAACAAACAACAGGGATAGCTGAATTCTGACTCTGACTAAGGACTTGGGCAATAAGAACATCTCTTTTGAAATTACTTTTCTCTGTAATCAGAGTACGCTCTGACTCTAATAATTTTCCTTGACTGTTAACTACTTTTGCTAGGAAACAAATCTTCTCATAAGGTGCTACTGTTATATGCTCGGTAGGGCATATGAAAAATTGTGAATCTGACTCTGGTTCGGCGACTAAAATTTGCCTTATTGGCTGAACTGAAGCTGGCTGACTGGAAACTGGCTGACTGGAAACTGACTGACTGGAAACTGACTGACTGGAAACTGACTGACTGGAAACTGACTGTGTTGATCCAACTGGATTCAACAACTGGAACTGATTACCCTGGGGTCTGATTTCTGGAGCGGTTGTCCCTCTGGATACAACCGGCTGACTTGAACTGCTATCAAGTGGAGGGGGTTTCCTATTTCTTTCGGAAATCTGAACTGACTAATTCTATTAATTAAGCTGTCTGTCATTCTCACGGAGATGGTGTGTCCTATTTCGACACTTTACTAACTTTCCGGCTGGGTAAATCTCCCATTGATTCCGGTTAAAAAAATCCATACCTAGTAGGATGTCTGTCTGAAAGGTGGCGACTGTGTCCACTATACAACATTTCGCGGGGTATACCGCGTTTCCAACTTCTAAATATAACTCAATTTCTCCGTATGTAGGTATGGGTGTGCCCGTAACTCCTCTGAGTTGGCAGGATGGTGCCTTAAGTTCATATTTGTAATTTGTACTCTCTAATAATTCATCTACACATTGTTTCTTAATTAACGTCGCGTGTGCTCCTGTATCTAGGAGAGCAGTTAAATCTTGGTTATCGGTGCTACAATTTATTATTAAATCTAGGAGGTCCGCACCTATTATCCTGATGGGGAGTTTGTGTGCGTATCTGGGTCATTACTGTAATTTAGGAGGGAGGTTGAACTGCCGCCTCCAATGTAGGGTCTAAAAAAGGGCTCGAATGGTCTTCTATGGGAGGACCTGGGTCATATTCTACGGGATTACATACGCTGGAGGGTGTTCTTGAAAACTGTACTCTGGGGAAAATGATTCCTCCACGGGTACTTCTACGTACCGAACTAGTTGACCTTGCTGGTTGTACTGAGGTTTGTACATGGGGTAAGAGTGTGGTTGACCCTGTGGTCGTAATCTATTGGGTTGGTAGTTCGACTGAGGCTGGGAATGGACTGGTTTCTGGGGATTGGATGACTTTTGGGATACGTTTTGGGAACGTGGTGGTTTGGTTTCTGAAAGTGGGGTCTATACCCTGCAGGGGCTTTATCAGCACACTTTTGGCGATCGCCACGGCGATGACCATGTTCGTGACAGTGGGAGCAATAAGAGGGATAATTACACTGACTTATCATGTGCCCAAAGCTATCGCAGTTAAAACACTGTGGAGGAGGGCGTGTATTCTGGGTTTGGGGGGCTTGTTTCTGGGGTGTTCCCTGCATTGGCCTCGATTTATAGGGTTGTTGTTGTTGCTGTTGGTGTTGTGGCTGCTGCTGCTGAATGTAATGTACAGGGGTTTCTCTACCCTTTCGGTAGTTCTGGTTTGCTAAATCGGGGTAATGTTCCCGTGTTTTGTTTATGGCTACACTTACAGGTTTGTCAACATTTAAAAACTCCTGAAACTTTTTTTTAGGTGCTCCGGGTAGGTTTTGGTAAATGGTTGTTGCTACTATTAGATTTCTTTGTTTCGAAGTGAAAGTTATGCCACATGCATTTTCTGCGGCACGGAGGGCTTCTCCTACAAGTTTATGTGTACGTGTACGTGTAATAAAATTGTTTAAATCTTCGTGTTCCTCTTTCTTCCATTTAGCTTGGAAGACTGCTTCTAACGTGGCTAAGGGTTGTGCAAGTGTTATTTCTTTAAAAAATTCTAATAAGTTTTGTTTAAAATCGTCCCATGTTGTAGCTTCGCTAATTGATGGGACGTAGGTGACTGTGTCATGAGCATTCCCTTCTTTAGGGTCGATAAATCTTTTTGCTTCCCTAATTTTTATATCATCATCGGTAATGTTTTCGCGTAAGAAATGTTGCTCTAAAGATTCAATCCAAGGTCTTACGCGTGGTTCAACAAAGCGATTATCTATGGTCCCCTTAAAAATTAAAACAGTATGAGGAAGGTTTACTAGTCTGCCTAAGTTAATGTATGCTGGGGCGGGGGTTTGAGACTGAGACATATTGGCTTGTTCTGGATCTGAAGTTTGTGTGTTTGGGAGTATGTTTGAAGGGCGCGGGGTAGGTGGAAAAATGGGTGTAGGTAAATTTTCGATGTCAGAAAGCGCACCGTCTGAATCGCTCATATGTGAAGGTACTTATTAATGTGTTCTAATTAGGTCTGCTTGACCGATCTTAATTTATGGAATGATCACTTAAGGGGTTTTCCTAACTACACTATCTAAAAAAATAAATGCACAACAATTTGCCTAACTAGGGGAAAATTTGAAAAGATTGCAAACAAATAATAAAAAAATGTAAACAAGATTATCCTGGTACTATGCTTGGTACATTAAATAAAATTATACTATACTAACTATAATAGTGAAAATAACTGTGAAAATAACTCTGACAATAACTTGTGACAATAATTCTGTGAAAATACTGTTTTCAATAAAAAAAATGTATCACTGGTGTCTGAAGTGTTCACTGTGTTTTGTGTTAATTCTGGCTCAATATTAAATATTAACTGTTAATAATACTGACTTTTCAAATGTTTAGAGATTATTTAAAAAAGAGTTTTTACTTAACAAGATTCCTACGGCGAAATCCTTAGAGACGTGTCCTGAAGACGTGTCTTGCTGGCCACTTGTTCTTGGATGAAAACTAGGCGTGGAGAACTTGGAGTCGTGACGCACCGGTTCAAGGGTGGATGTGACGAACTAGAAGTCGTGACACGCCGGTCAACTGGGTGTTGGTTCTGGTTCCAGGGTCTGGAAGACTGGAAGAATCCTGGAGCAGAAGTTGTCAGTCGTGAAGATCCTGGTTAAAGGGTCGCCAGTTGTTAACCCCTCCGTCTATGGCCCGGGTGGTTCGAAGTCGACGGGGGTTCTAGTTAGGTGGCAGCAACGGATGTGTGACTTGCAGTAGTTTTCTTCTATATTACTCTCCGAGTTCTTCTATAGTGGCTCGGAGGACTCTGATAGACTTACTAAAAATGCTGAAGGTTCCGGACTCTTCTTATAGCGTATCCGGAAAGTTTAATGACTAAGTTCTTCTGAAGAGAGCAAGGCTCGAAGGATAAGATAAAAACTATCTTTTACTGTAATTTACTGCTAAAATGTACAGGTAGTGCTCAGCCTCTGAATTAGCTTCTGAATGACAATGGAAGATTTTTACTGGGGTTTATATACCCAAAAACTGCTAACATCATTATTATTAAATGCTAAAAAGGCTGTATTATTTTTGCACAATATTCGAAAATAAAGTAAATTTTTAGCTGTGGTAAGGCTTGAACGAGTAAACAAAATATTTGAAGACGAAACCATATTTTTATCTTAAACCGCGACTTTTCAGATCTGATGTTATCATGATCTGCCAAGTTAACTAAAAGTGGAAATCGGACTATGCATCTTTACACTAAAATATGCATATGAGTAAAATTTTAAGGTTTAAGATGTACAATTTTAATGCTTAGGCAAGACATGATCTCATCTTTTATAACGAAAGAGAATGTATACAAAATATGAACATTGCAAAGCTTAAGCAGGATTCCTTATTAAGCGAAATCTAAAAAAATGATTATGAGATTTTAAAAAACAACAGGTCACCAATTATTTGCAAAGTAGAAAGCAAATCAAAAATTTTATCCAAACTCGCGTTGGGCGATTTTGGTCCTTATGTAAAAATGAATACACACACGTACATACATATGAGTATAGGCATTATATAAAGTTAAATATATAAGAATATACAGGATTATATAAATACATGAACCATATAACACGAATTTTTAAAATGGATACTTTTTCTTAAAATGGATACAAGAACTATATAAATGAATACAAGAATTACATGAAGAATAAGATAATATAGGAATATGGGAATTATTTATGGTTCATTTTTACATAATATATATATATATATATATATATATATATATATATATATATATATATATATATTATTTATATATATGTATATATATATATATACATATATATTATATATATATATATATATATATATATATATATATCAGTCTTTCTCAGATGTGATCAGTCTTTCCTTGTGAACAGACGTATTTTGTCGAGTGTCCAGTGTTATCAATTGAATAAGTGGTTTTCGTTGAAGTGTTTAAAAAAAAAAGTGTTCCGTGCATTCTTAACTAAATTACTTCGTGCTACTAATCATTCATTAACGAATATATTTCATTTATTGACGTTATTCAGTACTATATTATTTGATCAAATCAAGGCTACTGCACGTGGCTTGCCTTGTTTGTTTTTCAAATCAATCAGAAAACGTGGAGACATAAGGTTCATTTTTCCGTGCTTCGAGAGGTCAGGTAGTGTGTGGTCACAAACCGTGTGAAGGAAATGAAAAAATCGGGTCGAATCGCGGACAGATAAGTGTTATAAATACTCTTGTTTTACAGATCTTTTGTCGGTAGCTTAATTCTATATTAATTTAGTATAAATTTGTGCTACAAGAACCTGTTTCTGCGTTTCAAGAACGTGGTAGACCTACGTTGTAATTTATTAATTTCCAAACGCTCGTTTTTTGTTTTTGTTTTTTTTGTTGTTCAACTAATTAAAAGCATGGCACCCTCGTCAAGTACTTGCAGTCGCTGTGAAGGGAAATTTGCTGCTTACGCATTTACAATGGCTAATAATAATGAACAGTTAGTTTGCAGGTGGTGCTCAAGCATGGAAGTGCTGAGGAACGAGTTAGAACGTGAGAGGGAGGCCAGGGTGAGACTTGAAGAAAGCGTGATGCTCCTGACGGCAAAATTAGAATCCCTTGAGACTCCAGTTACGACCCCTCCTGCCAGTTTCTACTAATAATATAAATAGTATAATAGCCCTCTCTCTTCCCCTAGTTCCCAACCCTTCGTTCGAGTGCGAATGGAGCCCCATTGAGAAAAGCAAAGACTGTCTACCAGTAATAACAAGCAATAAGTTTTCTGTTTTAGGTTTCGAAGATGCTGATGAACGGAAATACGACTCGTTGGCGATTCCATTGTTCGAGGGCAGCTCGAGGAATTCTGTGGGAGAAACCCTCGTCGTAGGCGCCGTTACTGCTACCCTGGTGCAAGGGTGGAGGATATAACTAATAGTGTTGACCATTTTACAGACGGTACCCCGAGGACACAACGTATGTTATTCATGTCGGTACTAATAACGTTTTAAATTCTAGATCGGAAGAACTGCTGGCTAGGTACAGGGACTTATAGAGCGATAAAGGAGAAAACTAATAAGATTGTTTAACAGGTATACTTCCTCGAATTATCCAACGTAACGATTTCTACAGCAAGGCGACCTATATTAACAATAACCTAAAGTCTCTTTGCCAACAGGAAGGAGTGCATTTTGCAAATTTTTGGAACAGTTTCTACGGCAGGAGGGACTTGTTCCTCGAAGATGGACTTCATCTTAATGACGTTGGAGCTGCGCGTTTAGGAAGACTATTTCATAATACTGTCTCTTCTTTTCAGGCTGCCGTAACTCGAACGGTCCCAGCGTAAATTCCACAAATTTCCCCTGCGCTCGCGAAGGTGTCGCAATTACAAACAATTTGAAGGTTCTATCCTTAAATGCTCGTAGCCTACGAAATAAAATAAACGAATTTTTTTCTTTAATTGCTTGTAAAGACTATGATTTAATTGCGATAAATGAATCGTGGCTTAGCACTGAAACACGTGACTTTGTAGGGGAGTATCAAATTAAAGGTTATAGACTTTTTGTTAAAAACAGAATAGGTAGGCGAGGAGGCGGTGTTATGTTGTATATCAAAGATAATATTGCGAACGTTATAGAAGTAAAGCACTCAATTCCAGAACCGATAGATTCGACTATAGCAGAACTTAAATTGAACGATTTCAAACTTCTTGTTGCGGTTATATATAGGCCCCCTAATCAAACAGCTGATACGGACGAAGCGTTATATCGTGAACTAAAGAGAATAATCGGTAGTGAGCAGGCTTTAGTTATGGGTGACTTTAATTGCGCCAACGTGAATTACGATACAATGCAGGGAGACGCGGAAGGTAATCGTTTAGTTAATTTTCTCGAGGATAGCTTTCTTATCAAAAGGTTGGGGAACCTACGAGGTTGGACAGTATTTTAGATTTAGTAATAACTACGGATGATAGGCTAATTACTGATCTTCAAGTAATAGAACCGTTAAGCAATAGCGATCACAATATGGTAGAGTTTGTCCTCTCAGTAAGTCACTCGAAACCAACTAACTCGACTAAAATTCCTAACTTCCAGCACGCAGACTTTAGTAAATTTCGAAATAAATTTCACACGTCAATTGGGAAAACGTAATGGGGAACTCCAACGCAAAACTAATGTGGGAATCGTTCGAAACGTATTTAGGACTATAAATGAGGAATGTGTACCGTACAAAATTAAGCGTGCGAAAGTAAACAACAAGCCCTTGTGGTTTACTTCTAGAGTAGGAGACATTATAAAGAGTAGAGATAGGGCTTATAGGCAATAAGTGCGATAAAAAATTGTTGTTACGAAACAACTACATATCTCTGAGGCGTGAAGCGAAAAGTGTAATAAAAAAGTCCAAGCGCGAATTTGAAATCTCCATAGCTCGTGACGGTAAAGAAAACCCCAAGCGATTTTTCAATACGTCAATAATAGAAATCCAGTAAAAAGTGTCTTGGGCCATTGAAAAATGTAAACGGAGATCTAGTTTCTGAAAACAAGGAAATGGCTACCTTGCTAAACGAATTTTTTACGTCAGTTTTTACTATAGAAGATGTAACGAATATCCCTACGGTCATAGACATAATACCTTTTGATAATGGTAATATTTTGGATAATATTGTCGTTAGTGAAGGGAGTAATGCGCTATATTGATAAAATGAAAACGCGTAAATCACCGGGCCGGATTCCATATATCCCATACAACTAAAAGAATTAAAAGATAGCATTGTTGTGCCGCTAACAAAGATTTTTAATGCGTCTATTTCTGAGGGGTGCGTACCAGATAATTTCAAGTTAGCAAACGTAGCTACTGGAATCAATAATTAGGGATCGTATAGTCGAACACTTAGAGTGCATAACTAGTTAGAAATACGCAGCACGGTTTAGGCGAAACAAATCTTGCTTAACTAATCTTTTAGAATTTTTCCAAAGCGTGGTTGACGTTTACGATAGACATCGGGCGGTTGATGTAGTGTATTTAGATTTTCAAAAAGCGTTTGACACCGTGCCGCACAAAAGACTCATTGAAAAAACTAAGGCTCATGGAATCAGGGGTGTAGTAATAAATTGGCTAGAAGAGTGGTTGCGAGGTAGGAAACAGAGGGTGGTCGTTGATGGAGCGGAGTCGTGTTGGGCTAATGTAGCGAGTGGCGTTCCTCAGGGTTCTGTATTGGGCCCCTTGCTTTTTCTTATATATATTAACGATTTAGATGTCGGCCTAGTCAGTACAGTTTCAAAGTTTGCGGATGACACGAAGCTGGGTGGTAGGGCGATTAATGACGAAGATAGAGGTAAAATTCAGGAAGATCTGAATAAAATCGTTGATTGGTCAGTCACATGGCAAATGAGATTTAACGTTGATAAGTGCAAAATTTTGCATATAGGTTCGCGTAACGGTAATTTTGCGTATAGTATGTCAGGGAAAGATTTAACAAGCGTAGAGCAGGAAAAAGATTTAGGAGTTATAGTCACTGGTGATTTAAAAGTAGCGAAACAAAGTACAGCAGCGGTCAATAAGGCGAACAAAGTGTTAGGTTTTATAGCTCGAAATTTTGAGTACAAATCGCGCGATATTATAGTTCCACTTTATAAATCATTAGTTAGACCCCATTTGGAGTACGCGGTCCAATTTTGGAATCCGCATATGCGCAAAGATATAGACAAAATCGAAAGAGTTCAAAGACGAGCAACTAAGATGATTCCGTCGCTTAGGTCAAAGTCGTACGAGGATAGGCTTAAGGAGTTAAAATTGACAACACTCGAGACTAGGAGGTTAAGGGGTGATCTAATCCAGGTTTTCAAAATTATGAATGGGTTCGATAACGTAGATAGAGATAGCTTTTTCGAAATATCTCAATATAATAGGACTAGAAATAACGGGTGTAAGTTGACAAGTAGAAGGTTCGAGACAGCAGTTGCCAAAAACTTTTTTACGCATAGAATAGTAAATAGCTGGAATAGTTTGCCGGTAGAAGTAATTAGTAGCACGTCTATAAACATGTTTAAAAATCGATTAGACGCATATGTTGATAGATTGGGTATAGTTTAAGGTAGTAAAATTAAGGCTTTGTGGTGATAGATCCCACAGCTCAACACAAGTGTTGTGGGATATAGGGAGGCAGCATCTTGGGTTAGGGGATACTCTCTGTCCTTACACACCCCATTTAAAGAGATTCCTCTGCCGAGCGGTGCCCCCCATAGTACTGTGAGGTATTGAAAAACTCATGATCTTCACTTGCCCCACAAACACCTTTAAATGGGAGACCCAAAATGTGTACACACACATTTCTACTACCTTAAACTATACCAAATCTATCAACATATGCGTCTAATCGATTTTTAAACATGTTTATAGAAGTGCTACTAATTACTTCTACCGGCAAACTATTCCAGCTATTTACTATTCCATGCGTAAAAATGTTTTGGCAACTGCTGTCTCGAATCTTCTACTTGTCAACTTACACCAGTTATTTCTAGTCCTATTATTTTGAGATATTTCGATAAAGCTATCTCTATCTACGTTATCGAACCCATTCATAATTTTGAGAACCTGGATTAGATCACCACTTAACCTCCTAGTCTCGAGTGTTGTCAGTTTTAACTCTTTAAGCCTATCCTCGTACGACTTTGACCTGAGCGACGGAATCATCTTAGTTGCTCGTCTTTGAACTCTTTCGATTTTGTCTATATGTTTGCGCATATGCGGTTTCCAAAATTGGACCGTGTACTCCAAATGGGGTCTAACTAATGATTTATAAAGTGGAACTATAATATCGCGCGATTTGTACTCAAAATTTCGAGCTATAAAACCTAACATTTTGTTCGCCTTATTGACCGCTGCTGTACTTTGTTTCGCTACTTTTAAATCACCAGTGACTATAACTCCTAAATCTTTTTCCTGCTCTACGCTTGTTATATCTTTCCCTGACATACTATACGCAAAATTACCGTTACGCGAACCTATATGCAAAATTTTGCACTTATCAACGTTAAATCTCATTTGCCATGTGACTGACCAATCAACGATTTTATTCAGATCTTCCTGGATTTTACCTCTATCTTCGTCATTAATCGCCCTACCACCCAGCTTCGTGTCGTCCGCAAACTTTGAAACTGTACTGACTAGGCCGACATGTAAATCGTTAATATATATTAGAAAAAGCAAGGGGCCCAATACAGAACCCTGAGGAACGCCACTCGCTACATTAGCTCAACACGACTCCTCTCCGTCAACGACCACCCTCTGTTTCCTACCTCGCAACCACTCTTCTAGCCAATTTATTACTACACCCCTGGTTCCATGAGCCTTAGTTTTTTTCAATTATAACATTATAACATCATTATTATAACATATATATATATATATATATATATATATATATATATATATTAATATATATATATATATATATATATATATAAATATAAAGGGTGATCCAGAGAAATGGGACCCAAAGAAACCCCTATAACTCTTAAAGTATAAGTCCTTTTATAAAATCATGCGCATCATTCGAAAGAGGATAGTTACAAGTTTGTACAGGATTGTATAGGTTTTGACAATACAAGACAAGATAAGATACAAAACAAAATAAAAGTGTTAGTTAAAACTAACCCTTCAAGATGACTGCATGGACTGTGGAACAGCTGCGTTTCATAACTGAGCAATATTATGAGCATCGAAGAAGTGTAGTTTCAGCTCAAAGATCTTTCAAGACAAATTTTCAGATGTCAAAATCACCTTCTAAGAAAGTAATCCGTCGGTGTGTCAGAAATGTTTCCCTAACTGGCAGCATTGGAAAAAGAAAACCAACTGGAAGAGTGCGCACAGCAAGGATAGACGAGATCATTAACAGAACTCATGAAATTGCACAGGATAATCCTAACATAAGCATCAGACGTGCTTCTCAGCTGTTAGGAGTTGGATATAGAACAATACACCGTATATTCAAGCAAAATTTAAGGCTCTTTCCATATAAAATTCAAACAGTGCAACAACTAAACGATGGAGATTTCGCACGAAGACGACAATTCTGTCAATGGATCCAACAGAAGGTAAATGACATCACCAATTTTCTAGCAACTTTGATTATGTCAGACGAAGCCCATTTTCACTTGAATGGAACTGTAAACAAACAAAATTGTCGTTTCTGGGCAACAGAAAATCCATTGAATATTACCGAAGTCCCGTTGCATAGTCAGCGTGTAACTGTTTGGTGTGGTCTTACTGCATTTCAGATCATAGGGCCGTACTTTTTCGAGGATTCCACCGGAAACACGGTCACTGTAAATGGTGATCGCTACGAAAAAATGTTGACCGATTTCCTTATTCCTAAATTAAGAGATCTTTGTCTAGAAAACCACTGGTTCCAACAAGACGGAGCTACCTGCCATACCACGAGGAACTGCATGGCAGTTTTGCGTCAAACGTTTCCAGGCGAGTTAATCTCAAGATTTGGAGACGTTGAATGGCCCGCAAGGTCTCCGGATTTTTCTCCCTTAGATTATTATCTCTGGGGATATTTAAAGAGTAGGGTCTACAGAAATAACCCAACGACCTTGCAAGAATTGAAGGCCGCCATCACAAATGAGATACAGGCCATACCACCGCACACTCTTGCAAAAGTGATGCAGAACTTACAAGCGAGAACACTGGAATGCTTGGCAACTAATGAAGCACATTTGAAAGGAGTCATTTTAAAAAATAAATATTTCATAATAAACTTGTAACTCTACTCTTTCGAATGATATAGTTTTTATGAAAGGAATTAAATATTAAGAATATTTGGCTTTTTTTTATGGGTCCCATTTATCTGGATCACCCAGTATATATATATATATATATATATAATATATATATATATACACACACGAGGACCACTCAATATATTTTGCTCCACCTTTTTTTTTTCTTTCCAAGTTTCCTTGTAAGTTACAGAAATTTTGTACACAAGTAGTTACATACCTTTTTTACAAGTTTTTATTCTTTCACATAGTCTCCATCCTTTTCTACGGCTTTCCTCCACCTCGAAACAAGGGCCTTTATTCCTTACTGGTAAAAGTCCGCTGGGTTCCGCTGGAGCCGCCTCTTAACCTCCTCAACAACCTCATCGTCACTCTGAAACTTTCTTCCACGAATAGCATCCTTCATTGGCCCAAACAAATGGAAGTCTGAAGGTGCCAGATCCAGGCTGTATGGAGGGTGGGGTAACACAGTCAAGCGCATTTTTGTGATGGTCTCTCTTGTTTGCAAACTGTTGTGTGGTGTTGCGTTATCGTGCAAAAGAAGGACGTCTTCCAGTTTCCTCTCCGGTCGAACTCGTTTTATACGTCTCTGGTGTCTATGTAGGGTTGCAGTATATACCTCTGAGTTGATTGTTTGTCCTTTCTTCATAATGTCCACCAGAATCATCACTTTCATGTCCCAGAAGATGGTGGCCATAACCTCTCCTGCAGAGGGAACCATTTTGAACTTTTTCTTGCGTGGGGAGTCTGCGTGATGTCACTCCATGGATTGGCGTTTTGTGTCAGGTTCACAGTGGTGTACCCAAGTCTCATCTTCAGTCACAATTCGTGAAAGGAAGTCATCCCCTTCTGTCTCGTATCGAACCAACGACTCAGAAGCAATTTCTTTTCTTTGGGCTTTGTGATCTTTAGTCAGTTGGCGAGGAAGAAACCGTGAACACACTTTTGAGTATCCCAGTTGCTGAATTATCGTATTCACACTTCCTTCACTAATTCCTAGCTCCAGTGATAGTTCCTTGTATGTGACGCGCCGATTTCATCGAA
The DNA here is from genome assembly GCA_023014485.1 of Bathynomus jamesi. Classification (NCBI taxonomy): domain Eukaryota; kingdom Metazoa; phylum Arthropoda; class Malacostraca; order Isopoda; family Cirolanidae; genus Bathynomus; species Bathynomus jamesi. The sequence goes on along the minus strand of JAJOZX010001058.1, from coordinate 1,070,372 downwards.
TGATGCTGTTAGCTCGTTGCACAGTGTGAGATATCACCGCCGATGCCGGGCGACTGCTGCGTGGCTCATCATCGAGGCTGGCTCTCCCTCTCTCCGATGATCTCACACGTTTAGACCAGCGTCCAACTGTGCTTCGAACAAGAACAGCATCTCCGCAAACGTTTTGTAGACGTTTGTGAATATTTTCAACTGTTTCCTTCTCTGCGGTTAAGAACTCGATAACAGCTCTCTGTTTACGACGCACATCACTGTCTGACGCCATTTTCGAAGCTGCGTTAATCATCGGTCTTATATAAGGCCGTTTAAAAGCGGTTTTATACAAGGAGGGGAAGTTGAAACTGGAAAAATCAGGTTATGTGAAGCGCAGAAAGTTTAAACGTACGGCCCAAAAGACATTTCAGCCCCATGGCCTATTATTTAGCTAAGAAAAACGGTGGGGCAAAATATATTGAGTGCCCCTTGTATATAACACCTGGTTGCGCAGTACTATGAAGGAAGACAGGTGGTCTGGTTTGGCTTTAATGGCAATGAGCAGGGATGAGCAGGGAGCTGTCTTCTTGATGCGCCTGCAATACTTGATAGGTTCACAAGAAAAAAAGCTAGATGACTTAATCTGTTGCTGGAATAGTCATCATGTAGACAGACCATATCTGTTTCCCCAACTTGTTGCTTTTCTCTCAGTTGTACTGTCTTGTGCACAATGAAAGCTAAAAAATGTTTCAGTATTTTCTATGTTAAATCCTGTCTGTACACACATAGTAACGTAACTATAATTTTTTACTCAGTATTGTTCGCATGAAAAATGTGTGGTAAATCTATTCATTTATCTAATTTAGTTTACACTTGCTGTAAATAAGGCTTTGTTAATACATGAATATTGGCTCCAGTAAATGTTTATGTATATACTGTACAATGTACATACTCATATGGTATATACACCTTTGTTTTAGTTACTCACACGCCCCCCCCCCATTGACCAAATCCTGGGTACGCCCCTGGAGGTAGATCGAGCAGACGGTGTATTGTTTGTCCAGGAAAATTCTGGCGGCAACCAAACCACCTGTAACGAGGATCTGATAGTGAGGTTGTGAAAGGGGACTGTGCGGTGGACCAGGATGGCGGTCCCCCCTTCGTGTGCAGGTAGGAGACGAGGAGGTAATACAAGAATATCCGGTGGGGCAGGGCATTGGTCTTGTCCGCAAGATTAGCTCCTGGAGACAGACACATACTGGGCGGGCAGAAGAAATCAGGGAATTAAGGCCTTCGTAATTCGCGAAGATTCCCCTGCAGTTCCAATGTAGGATCGTAGCTTTTGGTGGGTCCGTTGTTTGACGAAGGAAAATGGGAGAGGGTGAAGGTGCTAGGGAGTTGGACTGTGAATGAAGGCGAAGGGTGAGTCAGTGGCATGGCTGGTTACTTGCCGCTCACCAAAGGGGAATCGGCTGGACAGTTAACCCTAGCGGAGACTGCGGGGCCGAGTCGACCAAATGGGACCGGAGACGCGGATCGCGGCAGCTTAGGGGCCATCGCGCGCTCAGAGGGTGAGGAGCTCCAGGCAGGGATCTGTGCTCAGGCAAGGAGGAGGGCCTCCGCTGTTCATACTAGCAACCCCCTGTCTGTCTGTGGTTTCACGGCAGACCTGAGGTGACGATAGGGGGTACCAGTAGAACCGGGTGGGTGGAAGGAGAGGACAAGGTCAGGGTAGCCGATGAAAGAAGGGCCGGAGGTACGGGGAGTCAGGTACAGTAGGGGTACAAGGGGATGAACCATGGTGCTCCCTTGGAGGGGTGGAGAAGATGGCACCAGGGGGGAAGGGTAGATCCATGAAGTACATGAGGCACTGGATCCTCGGATGTGGAGTTATCTGCACCGGGTCTCTCCCTAGGTGGTAGCTCATGTATGTCAGCTACAACTATCCGAATCTGTGGGAGTGAGTTGGAGGGACTTCCGCGATAGTGCGAGAGGGTCATCGTAGGCAGGGTAAGGTGTGTAGGAGCCCGAGTCCTCTTTCTACGTTTAGGAGAAGGGGAGGCTTGTTGAACAGTCGGTGAGTCTGGCGACTCACTCCGGCGTCTCCGCCTCATTGATTTACCCCGGCGCTAGGTTTGGGTGTGTTCTCAGAGTGCGGTGAGAGCGAGGCTCTTAGGTGGTGTTACCTGGGATTTCCGATTCTAGAGTCCTGGAGAGTTTGTAGTTTAGGAGACGCATGAGGGGGAGGTATGGTAGGGGGACAGGCGGTTGCCGGGACTGACGAGGGGTCCGATCGGGGAGGGAGAGAAGTAGTACTTGAGGGGAGTTTAAGTGGGGGATCCGGACGGCGGGCAGAGAGAACAGAGCCAAGGGCAGCTGCATAAGAAAGCACCCGGCTTCACCTCCCAACTCCACACCCTGTCTCGCACCTCCCAGAGGCTGATGAAGTGCGCCACCCGTAGGGCCAGGAGGTCCTTCTCAAACCTGAAGAAGAGACAGTTACGGGACGAAGCGGGATGTGCGCCGGCGCAGTTTGAACATTTAGGTGAGTTGGAATACCGTTCTGGGTGAGCGATGTCCCCTCAACGTACGCATAGTTGTGGCTGTCGGCAGACCGACTGACGTATCCGAGCTTATTGCATTTAAAGCAATGGGTCAGGTCTGGAATGTATGAGCGAACAGAGAACTCGCATGACGTGCAGTCTCCCATGTCCCACACGATACAACCGGGAGGGACTAGGGTGTTAAAAGTGAGAAGGAGGCTTGGGGTGGGGGAGGAGATACCTCCTTGACGAGAAGTGAATCGATGAACCTTAATGATACCCTGGGGTGTGAGATCTTCTAGTAGTCCGGTTGCACGGGGTGGGAACCCTGCATTGTTTGTTATAAAGCAAATCTGACCCCCGCTTGGCTTTTTCAATATGGCCGCCATTTTCCAAGATGGCCGGCAAAACTGAAAAATCCCATATCCTGGTCAATACTTGATGGATTTTGATGATATTGGTGTCATTTCTAGGGGATTTAGGATGATGAGTCGATCTGGAGGGGTTGCAGATACTTTGGGAATCGTTTTGACCCACATTCGTCAATACTCAAGGTCATTGGAGGTCAAACGCCCCCCGAAATAAGGAATATCCCATATCCCGGGCAGTCGTGGAGATATTTTGGTGATCTTACTGTCGTTTTTATGGTTTTGGGCGAGACTGAGTAGTTCTATAGGCACATGATAACAGTAGGATATCATTTTGCAACTCCATTGGTCAAGTCAAGGTCATTTGAGGTCAAAGTTTGGCCTTGAAATATGATAATGCCGCAGTTGACATCACTGTATTTGTTTTATTTCAGTGACAATTTCTACAATCTAGCTAACTGCTGAGCACTTAACATCTTTTCTGCAGATAAAACCAGATCATAATGCTTAAATGACATAACTTACATTATATGGATATGGATATTCGGATATAAACCACAATTTATGCTGAAGTGCAGGGCACATGCATACTATGGAAGGTTGCAAAGCTACAAGATATGACCTCGTAAGCAAAACAAAACTCACCCCTAGCTGGGGGATTGGCATTGATCGTCAGGATCATCAGTCTGCTCTTCGTTTGCGTTTTGGGTCAATGGATTGTTTCAATCCAAGCCGCTGCAACATGTACAGAACATTGTGCAAGGGATTCCGCGTCCCATGCAGCCGCAGCGACTCCCCCTGCATACTGATTGTGATTCACACCCACATCTGATTAGCTTCAGAACTTCATCCGGTGTTAAGCACACTCCTTCACCAACTGCTTTTGGGATGAGAACTAGAGATGGAACCCGGTTTTAAAAAAAAGGTTTTTAACCGGTGATGAAAATTTTTAATCATCACCGAAACCGACGATAAGAACCGGTTTTCACATTTTTGCGCAAGTCTCCGATCACTTTGGTCCATTTTCTATGAAATAAATGTTTCCAAACGTTTACAAAACACAGTAATTACGTTTTGCATCGTTTCGTATCGTTTTTTGTTTGTTTATAAGTGTAAATAATTGATGCTTCAGTCTTGAATGTTATGTGGATGATTGCACATTGATCAGTTAAGATTCTAAGATTTAATACTCCATCATATCAAAGAAATCAAATGCTTGGTATCATTTCACTCGTAAGAAGAAGAAGCGGAGTGTATGACATGTCACAAAGTTTTAAAGTGTTGTGGAGGTTCTACTTCAAGTTTTCATCCCACATGAAAAATATTCATGGCATAAACATCGACCAGATTAATCAGCCATTGAAGAAACAAAGAACAGTGGAAGAGTTTGTGCAAAAAAAGTCCATAGAAGAGGAAATTTCGAAACTTGCCTGTGCAGATGGACTGCGTTTCCAGTCAATTGCTAAAAGTGAATTCATTCAAGAAAGCCTAAGAAAGATAAAATACAAGCCTCATCCAACTTCCCATAATGATGTCAGAAAAATGGTGCTTAGTTTTTATGAGAAAAAGAAACATGAATTGGTCAACTACAAGAATCAGGTGAGACAAGGAATCCGCTATTCATGGATGAGTGTACAGCTTTGCAAAACCAAAGATATATTAATATTAATGTTCATGATGAAAATCAACATTGGTCTCTTGGTCTCATGAAAATAAATGGTTCTCTCGATAGCACCAAAACTATTGCAATCGTTAGGAAAAGATTGAAAGACTTTGGCTTGGACCTAGATAAGCATATCGTGGGTTGCACCACCGACGGTGCCTCAATAATGGTTAAATTTGGAAGAGAAATAGTACCTGATCACCAGCAATGCATTGCACATGCTATACATCTCGCGGTTTCGGATGTCTTGTATTCAAAAACTGCTGAAAATTCAGTTGAAGGGGAAAGTGACCCTACCTCTGAAGATGAAGCCATCGAAGAAGATGAACACTCTGCACATGAGTTAAGCGAAGATGAGTGTAAAATTTTATGCACTGATACAATTTTTGAGTTCGACATAGATGACGTAATTGTTCTTCCAAAACTTCGAGAAGATTACTTAGAAGTAATAAATAAGGTGAGAAAAATCTGGCGCATATTTCAAGTCTCCTTTGAAAAATGAGAGATTGCAGGATTTTGTCAAAGATGAATTTAATGGAAAGGAAATGAAGTTTATCCTTGACTATAGAACGAGGTGGAAGTCTTTTGGCCATGATAGAAAGATTTTTGAAACTCAAAAATTGCATTCCAAAGGCCCTCAGAGTGATACGCTCAACAGAGACGATTTCAGATGAAGAATGGAATGCTCTAAAGAGCCTCTTTGATACGCTTCGTCCACTGGAAATTGTTTTGAAGGGACTCTGTTCCGAAGATGCAAATTTGCTCAAAGCTGAATCTTCCATGAAGTTCATTTTGGATAAATTTGAGAGCAAAAACAATCCTTTAGCTTTTGAGCTACGTCAGTGTCTCATTGATCGCTACTCATCGAGAAGACAAAAAGAAGCTGTCGCCTTGCTGAGTTTTCTCCACAATCCCGAGGTCTTGAAAAATGAATCATCAGCACCGTTCCTCTTTCCTTCAAGACAAACACTTAAGAAGTATGCGGATCATACATTTAAGAGGCTTTTTCCAGAAGCTTGCCAGATTTCAGAAACAGACGACCAAGTCCAATCAATTGCTTCGAAACTCGAAGATTCACAATGCAGCTCAGGTCGTGAAGTAAATGATGACGATCAACTTATGAACGAGTACATGTGTGAGATGAACAAATTGAAAATGAAACCCAAGAAAGATTCTTATGAGACCTTTGACGTAAATAATGAATTCAAATATTTTGAAGCTACTTTGAATAGAAGCGAAAATTTGGATCGAATGTACGAGGTGTTGCTTACAATAAAAGCCACCAGCGTAGAGTCCGAGAGAGTGTTTTCAGCTGCTGGTTTATTCGTCACGAAGATTCGGTCAAGAATGTCAGATCAGACACTTAATGCTCTGTGTTTTCTCAAGTGTTATTTCAAAAATCAAGTTCGATAATAAACTTTTTAATTCAAATGTTACACATACTTGATGGAATCAATTAAAACCTTATTTCTGCTTAATATTTTGATCATTTACCTCCCTAAAAAGCATACAGAATCCCATTGGTAAAAACCGATAAAAACCGGCTTTAAGAATATAACGACGGTGAAAACCGGTTTTACACTTTTCGGTTATTTTCCATCCCTAATGAGAACTCTGTTTGTTTCGTCTCTTTCCCACCCATAATGCACAGGATCAAGTGGTGGTGAGTCACACTTTAGTGCATCGAGCCAGTTCGCCACAGTGTAGTGGGCTCTGAGCACATTTTGATGGAAAGCTTCAGTTGTTGGTGGTAGAGAACATAGTTTGGGTGCAGCAGTGCCCGGCTTCCCTGTCTTCTGAGCCCATACTCGCTGACGACACTCAGTAAGAGATGACGATTTCTTATCCCCATAGCATGCAACAATGAACGCTGTTGCCTCTTTCTCGATATGGTCAAAGAATGCATCAAGGGACCCAGCTTGTCTAGCTTCCGACCCTTCTTGGCTGTGGCAATGGCAGTAGATTTGCCAATGCCATTTATTGCTGCAACTGTGTCACAACCACTCAAAGCGTGTAGTTTGAGGATTTGTGGGATGATGTCTTTGTGCTGGGTTACAGTTGCTCGGATGTCCACTGATTTTCTGCCTCGCACTGGAGACTCCATAATCATGGGACAGCCTAGTTTCTTAAATTCATAGAAGTGAGTCAGCATGGCAAACACGTCTGTGTCATCACAAATGATGGAGATGCGGGCATCAGAATCTTTCTCAGCTTGTGCGATAGCGTGTTGTGTTATTATCTCCTTTCATGCCCAACAACCTACTGAGTACAACTTGTCCCTGCTCATCATTTTTCAGTTTACACTTTTCTATCAACACATCTTTGTAATTTGTTTTTTTTATCACCAAGCTTATCGGTCATAAACCTAGATGCTGGAATGCGATATTGCACCGGAGCTTTGATGTCATATTTCTCGGGTAATATACACTCACTGACTTTCAAACAAAAGAGAGTTTTTTAGGGTCATATACTGGGCCTTCACTGAGAACAGCACTACGTAGTCCTTTTGGCTCCACTGTAGGGGTATCACATTCTCTCTTTTTCATGAATGCTGATATATTCCGCTTGGACACATAAGTGGAAACACAGTTCTTGTGACAGCAAAGGATTTTTGCTCCATCTTCCAAGAGAGGCTCTAGTCTCGCTCAAACATCTGGCTGCCCTCTGATGTCGCTGCTCTCTATGATTTTCTGAATCCTCCCACAATTTGAAAGACCTTCCTGACCTCCAGGACAGCTACACAGGAAATCTTTAAAGAAACATTCGTCTGCAGCTTTTGTAGAACCTGAAAAATAAGAATTTTGTTTACCCATTCTTCAGAGTACAAATCGCATTGAAATAATTTATCCTCAGCAGATGAAAACTAAACAATGCTCACCTGGTATAGTCTCCATATTCAGCAGTCAAAAAACAATTTTGGAATCAGCACAACCAAGACGTCATCAAACCACCAGGTGGGCAGCACCATCAGCAATAATCTCAACAACCTGAAAAAAATAAGAGGAATAATTAGACATATTGGAATTCACCTTACCATGAGGAAAATAATCCCTGATTTCATTTTAAACCCTATAGAACTACTCAGTCTCGCCCAAAACAATAAAAACGACAGTAAGATCACCAAAATATCTCCACGACTGCCCGGGATATGGGATATTCCTTATTTCGGGGGGCGTTTGACCTCCAATGACCTTGAGTATTGACGAATGTGGGTCAAAACGATTCCCAAAGTATCTGCAACCCCTCCAGATCGACTCATCATCCTAAAAACCCCTAGAAATGACACCAAGATCATCAAAATCCATCAAGTATTGACCAGGATATGGGATTTTTCAGTTTCGCCGGTCATCTTGGAAAATGGCGTCCATATTGAAAAAGCCAAGCGGGGGTCAGGTGTACACCCGATGGATTCTTGAATGGAGTGGTATAAGCTTTCAAAATATGTAAAAATGTGCTTTATAACAAACAATGCAGGGTTCCAGTAAAATCAGGGTCTGTGTTACTGAACTATAATAACTCATTCACTGGGATCAACAATAGGCGAGTAGCGTAAATAGTGCCCTGACTATGGTTCAGGCGAGGGTGATGGGAAATGGACACCGAGCATCCAATGACCTCATTGAGGGGAAAGTAGGGCTTTTGTTTTCGCGGCTGAACGTGATTTTATGAGGAGGGAATCATCCCCCTGTGGTCGTACATCATAACGGCTGCAATCGCAGCGTGCTCGGATCGCCTGAAACGTTCGTTCGGAGTTGGGCGGGAGGGCTCCAGAGGTAGGCCAGATCACTAGGAATTCGTGGATACTAGGAAGTGGAAGCTGTAGATTCGAGGTGGACTAGGGTATCCAACGGTCGATAGGACTGGCGTGAACTCCGACTTCCCCGTCCGCCGCGTCCGGTCCGGGCTCTCTCCGTGGGGAGGCGGGTCGACGGCAGGGGAAGAGGGCATGGTTTTGGAGGCAAGTTTTTGGTGGAACTTGTTGACTTGCCCGAAAGCGGCTGAGGGGTGCTGGGGGGAAACCTTGCTCCAGAGGGTGTATGTCCAAAGGAATGTTCAAGGTACAGGCTGGGGTCGGTAACGGAAGAGGAGAGTGCGAGTGTTCCGCTGCCATTGGAAGGGTGACCCCCTCAAGACGTGGTCTTCCAGTGGTAGAGGACTCAGAAGCCTGGTCGTCCACCACCCGAGTTCTAAGACAAGAAGTAAGAGTATCCATATGCAAAGTGTTGGAGAAAAAGGACCTAGGGGACGCGAGAAACTGCCTACTGGTGAGAAAGGGAGGTCGAGCGCAAACCGCAGGAGGGCGGGTTCCTCGTCCCCAGGGGATACACCGTCAGTTTAAAAACGGGGCCCCGTAATGCAAAAGTTTGCCCCCAACGGCGCAAAGACCCCATCCTTCCAATCCCATCGGCCCGGACACCCAACCAACCAACACGGTGACGCCCTAAGGGCGCCATCTCCGGAGGACAGCTCTGGAGACCCGTATTGGGAGCCAAGGACCTTGGTGGCTCTTATCCCGTCTCCCCAGTAGCCTGTTCGGCATGGGTGACCCCTTCGGGGGCTAAGCCCCCGCCGACGTAGCACACTGGGTCAGAACACGGGATCCCACCCACCACGACAAGGTGGCCACCGCCGAGGGGATTTGGCGAGCATGAAAAACTAACTTGAAAAGTGTGTAGCGAACAGGTTTGGGTTGTCTTTTCTTAATGATATTTGTACACCAATTTGCAGGCGGTTAAAGGGAAAACTCCAGAACTTTCACCGAAGAAGAAGGGTAGGATTCAAGTGGAGTCACAGGTGCTGTGCGACCTACATTCTAATGGGCACAAACACAAAACGAGAAAAGTGAAGAAAGGGGGAAATATTACAGCAATACTATTGTTGAGGAAACTTGACATTGGCACAGGAGTCAAAATCCTGCAAGCTAAAAATCTGGAAACATTGGCCACATATGTAATAAAAAACTACGTTCCGATGTGGTTTGATATTAAGACCAGCCCCTCGTGCTAAGACGGTGCTGAACCAGGCCCGGTGGCAGCATGGTGTTTGCGGAGGGGCACCCAAATATTTAGAGGGAGCATATTTTAGAAAAGGTAAATAAATTATTTTATGTCATTTTGCTTTACTCTGATGACAATCATTGAGCAATATTAAGAAGTATGAATAATTAGCAGCGCTCCAGAGATATTTTACGTGATACGCAAACTACAAACCCCAATAAATTTATTTAATGATCAGTACATTAGCGAGACATACGTGAGACGTGGGCAAGAAATTAGCAAACTTCGTTAAATTTTGTTTAAAATGGATTTCAAAGCATTTTTGAGCCTATCTAATTGTTTTAATTAATTGAGAACGTTAGGTTTTACAGGTCAAATATAATTTATGTACTGTATGAAAAAGTAAAATTAACAATTCTTTTCAATCGAAATTTTTATTTTTTATAAGTTTTAGTTTATTTTGTTGTTGCAAAAAATACTGCTGTTCAAGTGAAATAGTTGCTTCACAATCAAACATTTTTATTCTACTGTTTATTTAGTTGTTGTTGTTGTTAGCCGATCAGCCAACCCTGATCGAGCAAGCCGGCGGCACGCAGGTAACCGATCGCCCTCTTCGGAGTGGACCAGAGGTTCAGCGCACTAGTGATGTTGTGTTGTGTTCGTTGTTGTGCTAGAGCGGTACAGTCTGTCATAATGTGTTCAATTGTTTGTGGTGTGTCCTGGCACAGGTGGCAGGTGTCGTCTATGGAGTTGTCTAGTCTGTGTTCATAGGTTAGTAAGTTGGGGTGATGTCCACATCGGAATCGTGCTAAGTTAACTCGATCCGATCTGCTCAGGCTGATCTCTGACCTGTTAATGGGTGGCGGCTTCGCACCTAGGACCGCATTCGGACCGAGTCGTGTCAGTGCTTTGTGGGTTAGGTGTGTGTGTGTATGTGTTTTCTGTACTGTGTGATGTCTGTGGGGCGTGGTATGGAATGGAGTACTAGGTTATAATGTCTCTCTGGTGTTACCTTAATGGTGCGAGGTGTCGGTGCGTGATTGTACATGTAGTAGCAAGGGTGTTGTGGGTTAGTTGTCGCTGCTGCCATGAATTGTGTTCCCCTCATGTCTAAATGTTCCCTAACTTTCAGTATTTTTGTTTCTGTGTTCAGGTGTTCTATTGGTGTTGTTTGAGTGCATCCTGTAATGATACGAAGTGCGTTGTTTTGTATTGTCTGTAAGGTGTTTATGTGTGTGTTTGAGATAATGGGTGCCCAGCATGGGCTAGCATAGTCCATAACTGAGCGAATATATTGTTTGTATATGAGTGATGTTGTTTCCTGCTGGTGTCCAAAGTTTGTGCCTGTTAGTACCCTAAGCGTGTTAAGTCTTGACGTACATTTGTTTTTAATATCCTGAATGTGGTTTGCAAAAGATAATGATGTGTTGTATGTGACCCCAAGTATTTTGGTCCTGTGAGTGTGTGGAATGTTGATGTTGTTTAGTGTAAGTTGTGGAATTAGCTGGTGTTCTTTTGTTTTGCTTGTAAGCAAGGTGATGGTTGATTTTGTGGGCGCTACTTTGAGTCTATTGTGTGTGAGCCAGTCTTGTATACTGTTTATGTATGTTTGTAGGTTATTTGTAGCGGTGTCGATGTTGTTGTGGGTGGATGTTAGAGTGATGTTATCTGCATATGATGATAAGGTAAGCTTGTTATCTATGGGTGTTGGAATGTCATGTATGTATAAGTTGAAGAGTGTTGGTGAGAGAACAGAGCCTTGAGGGACCCCGTTCGGAAAAAGCTTGTTTTTGGATGACTTGCCATTAAATGTGACATGTGAGTATCTTCCTGAAAGATAGTTGCTCAGCCACCTTTTGGTGTTATTGTGCAGGTTTGTGTTGAGTATTTTGTTTATGAGAGGGAAGCGTGGGACAGCATCAAATTCTTTACTAATGTCTATTGTTGCTAATAGTGTACGTTGAGCTGGTCGTCTGGAGTTGATGCCATCCATGATGTGCTGCGTGAGGTTAGTGAGTAATGTCGTGGTTGAGTGGTGAGGTCTGAATCCATGTTGAGTAGGCGATAGTGGAATGTGTGGGTTGGTGATTTGTAAGATTAGTCTTTCTGTTACTTTGGAAGGTGTGCACTGTGCATAGTAAAGTAATTGGTCTATAGGAAGCTGGTTCTGTTGGATTTTTGTTTGGTTTGAGTAGTGTAATAATTTTACCTTGTTTCCATATGTCAGGAATAATACAGTGTTGGTATGAATATGTGCCGATATTTGTGAGAGCTAGTATTCCTTGTGGGGCCAAGTGTTTAAGGTGTATGTTAGATATGTTGTCTGGTCCAGTAGCCTTCGAATTCTTAATGTTTTTGATGATCTTGGTGGTCTGGTCTGTATTGAAGGGTGTAATGGTTGTGTCGAGTCTGTAGGTTTTCTTGTGTCTGGCTGTTTGTCTGTCTGCATGTTTCTGGTTGTTGTCTCTGTTTAAGTGACTTATCTTTGCGTAGTGATTAACTAGAATGTTAGCTTGTTGTGTGTATGTTGGGATATTATTTTGGCTGCGACAGATAGCTGCGTGTGAGGTGTGAATGCCGCTGTTAGAGTGGGTAATGCCGTTTATAGTCTTGTATAGCCTGGATGTATCTGTGGAGTGGTTTAATGTTGTTATGAATTCCCTGAATGTTTCTGTTTGTTTTTCTTTGAGTTTGTTGTTTATTTCTGTGTTGAGCTGTTGTATCTGCTGTTTTATGGCTTCTGTGTGTGGGGTTTGTGTGTTGTATTTGAGGTTGTTACGTTGCCTTATGAGGTGGGCTATTTCTCTAGTGTAATTTGGGTTGTATTTCCTAATGTTGCCCTTCGGTATGTATTTGTTTGCATTATTGATGATCTGATTAAATGTCTTGAGTGTTGTATTGATGTTTATGATGGGTGTGCTGTTTAATGTGGTGAATTGTTCCTCAGTCTGTATTTTGAACTGTTCCCAATCAGCTTTCTTGTAATTTCTGTAAGTGTGCCTAAGTCTGTTGGGGCAGAGTGTAGAATGTGTTGTAATGATGATGGGCAGGTGGTCTGATGACAGTTGTTTTTCTGTTCTCCATTGTGTATGTGTTGCTAGTGAGGGGGAACAGAACGTTATGTCTGGGGAGGAGTTTGAGTATCCTGTTTGATGTGGTATGTGTGTATGTTCTTCTGTATTGTTAAGAATGAAGAGGCTGTTTAGTTGTGTGGCTATGTTGGCGCCTCTGGTGTTGCTTTGGTTGTGCAGGTACCAACTAGTGTCTTTGGCGTTGAAGTCTCCTCCTAAGATGACATTAGTGAGAGAGGCCAGATTGTGTAACTGTGGATTGTAATTGGCTGGCACCTGAGGTGAACTATCTGGTGGGATGTAAATGTTGATTAGTGTGGTGTTGTGTTTTGCGCGTGTTTTAATGTTAACTGCCTGTATTTCTATCGTGTTATCTGCTTGGATTGTGTTTGTAATGTTTTGGGTAGCATCAGTGTAGCTAATGCTTTTACGTATGTAAGTGATGAGTCCACCCCCGTTACCCCAGTACGATCTTGACGGATCGCCGTGAAGTCAGGGATGGTGGGTGTTTTGTGTGTGCGTTTTAGTTTTGTTTCTTGTATAAGTGCTATGTGAATGTTTTGTTTGTGTACGAATTCCCTAAGCTGCATGATTTTGTTTGTGAGGCCATCTACGTTGTACTGTAATATGTTAATATTATACTTCTGTATGTGTCTCATGGTGCTATTGTGTCTATGTCTTTGTGTATGGTGACATGTATAAGTTGTAGTGGGCCTGGATTAGTCTTAATGTCGCCAGAGAGTAAGAGTAGTTCGGGGAGCACGCAATTGCTCCCTGTAATTGAAAAAATAGCACGCTGAGAATAGGTCCGGCCCCGGGAGCCGATCGGCACTCTGACCGTGCCACGCAACAGGTCGTCGACTGCCTCTCTGGCCAACCGTAGACAGCCCGCTGCACGGAGATTTGAGGAAGTTTGACCACCAGCGCGTTGATGTTTTGGTTTGACGTCGCCTCTTCTTCGCGTTGACGTGTCCCGCGCTGGAGGATGCAGCCACTGTTAGAAGCTTCCTCGTCAGCTGCTAACACTTTTTTCAGGTTGTTCTAGCTACCTGTTCAGAGGTTTTTTATAAACAAATCTCAGTTTTCTGCTCAAAACGGCTCTTTCTGCGGCAACAGTTGATGATATTTATGTTACTTTACTGATTAATGAAAATGATTAGGCTCTTCAAGTTATAAAAGATTTCTTTCGTAATAATTGATAAATACGAAACACAAAACGTATATGCAAACAGGATGATGATGCTTAGACTACTCAAGTTGATGAAGTTTTCTCTTTCTCATATATTGTATCGACGTAATACTGTAAATATATTTAAAGTTTCTGCATAAATAACTTGTGTTTCACAGAAAACAAAGACTTCCCTCAATCTTCTATCAATCTTCTAGCAATATAGTTATAATCTATACTGTTTATTTAGTTGCTTCACAATTAAACACATTTATTTTACTATTTATTTATAGATTTTTGAGAAAAGCACATGGGAAGGTATTTAGAGATTTTTATAATCCCCTGCTGCCCGCTGGTAATTCTAGAAATGACCTGGCCGCATGAGAAAGCAAGTAACATGTTTAGTATTCATGCAGACATAGTGAAGTTAAGGCGTTCTATTGTGGTTGTTAAAAATGGGTAAAAACAAAGACAACTCGAAAGCAAGCACAAATAAAGATCTTGCTTCAAGAAGACATGTCAGGCAGAGAAATTGCCAAAACAGTTCAAGTGATGAATCTGTGATATCCAGAATAAGGCATAAGTTGTTGAGTGTCGAAAGTTTAACACCAAAAAAGAAAATTCATAGTGGCAGGAAGCGATTTACCACCCATAAAGATGACTGTTTTGATGAAGGAGGCAAAGAAAAATAGAAGAATTACCAGGAAAACATTACAAATGCGTATGCAGCAAAGTGGCGTCAGTGTTAGCGCTCGAACTATCCGACGTCGGTTATTTGATAGAAGAATGCCGGCACGGTGCCCAAGGAAAAACCAAAAACTAACGGCAGCAATGACAAAGAAACGACTACGGTGGGCTAAAAACTATAGCGAATGGACTGAACAGGACTAGGAAAAGGTAAGATATTCATGTTTTATTTTAGATACAAAATATTTTCATGAAAAATTTGGGTTTGTTCTGAAAATGCCAGCATCCACTTAAAAAAAAATTCTGATAGAACAATTCATTTTTCATCAGGTTGTCTTCAGTTACAAATCAACTATTCAGTGCAGTGATGAGCAATTCCAGGACGTTCGTGAAGGACCGGGATTGGTTTTCAACGAAAACTGTGTATCAAACAATTTGGAACTATAGAAGACAAAAGTTATATTAAAATACTAAGAACGTTGTTATCATTAAACTATACCAACATGACCAACACGCTAAAACAAAGCATTGTTAATTATTAATATATAAATCACAGATATTCAAGATCTTCCAACAAAACATCTTTAGATTGAAACACTGAATACAAATGTGGATACGACCAATATTTACTAGAAAATCTGGGCAGTTAATTTGGACCACTTTACCCTCTTCTGTAACGAGTTGGTATTAATTTTAAAAGCCAAATTTTGGTTTCAATTTTTACGGTTTTACTGAATTTTGATTGTATAAAGTAAAAGACATCATTATTATAAACTTTTTAACTAGCCCAATTGAGTACATAGTACGATAAAATATAAATACAATTCCAAATATGGAATTATTTTACCTGTAAATGGAAGATTAACTCCATAATTATTATGCACATTCATTAATTTGGCATTTATTACTCATTTTACGAGAAATTAAGATTAGTATATTGATTGCTAAAAATACAGCATTTACAAACGATTATATGTACCTCATTACAAAAATATTTCAGTGGCAAAACAAACATACAATTAATTTTTTATTTTTATGAAGAAACTAAAATGAGTAACTAATTCGCTAACATACCACATCATTAAGGAAACGAAAATAGCTCATAGCAATAGCAAAATGTGCAAAGTAAGTATATAAAAAAATAATTCCTTTTGGAAAACATTTTTAATATCCACAAGACATTCAAATAAAACTTAGAATAAACTATTGATAAATGTGAATCACGGAAGGAATTCTTAAAAATTGTGTATTGGTTTTAGCTATCATAGTTAGGTGGCTGCATATGGCCCAGCGTTACACCCTGTGTGACAAGGTTGAACCTGAAAGTACATCCCGAGAGGATTTCAAAATCACTTGTTGCCACTTTCTTTCAAAAAGTGTCCGTTATAGCCGCCATCTTGAATTCAAAATGACCGCCCATTGTATTATACTTATAATATAACAGTTAATATAAAAAGCCACTGCCATTTATTTTATTCAGCATTTCCTTGCAATATATAAAACTAAATATATAAAATGTCATCCAGAATTTCTTTAGTTTATGCTAATCACACCACACAATGATTCAGGACACAGGAATCATAACAAAGGGGACATTTAAGGACAACAATTTAGTGTAATCCATAGCTATTTAGTTAAACATCATTATCATTGTATTCTTCTTCACTATCACTTTCTGATAAATACTCCACTGCACTATCATCTTCTCTTGTCATTGCAATGTTACCACATGCTGAACATGTACAAGCTTCTCTATGACAATTGCGTGCTGAGGATTCTTGACAAGTAGTATGAATAGTTTGACCTTTCCTTTGTTCACGAATGCTTCATTAGAATCGCACCCTGTCAAGGCATGAAATCCAAGGAGAGCTTCTTTCACTCCTGCTGGTAGAGACCTGGTTATGGACTTCATCACATCAATTAAAGATGGCCTGTTCATTGTACCTGATTTGAAATAGATGCTTGCAGAAAAACTCTCAGCAAATACTATCAGCAGTACTTCTACATCAGTATCAGGTGAAACCAGGGCCGTATTATCCAATAGGCACAGTAGGCACTGTGCCTAGAGTCTACGAAAACTAAAAGGCCTACGAAAAAATTTTAACCATTTTTTTTTTATTTGTATGATAAAAACTGTAACAACTGTAACCCTAATAAAGTCCCTAAACTCTCCATCCCCTAATATAATATTCTGCGGCGATTTTAATTTTCCGTTTATAAAATACAAAAAGGTGGGTAGAAATATATTTATATAACAAGATAAGGGGGGCACAAGATAGGACCAGGAGCAAGCAAAAATGCTGATGGCTCTCACAGGCGGGTTTATGCTGACACAGGAGATAACAGAACATACCAAGAAAAGTAACTGCCTAGATCTGGTATTCACAAATAACATGAACTTGATTGCCGATATAAAATTAACCCCAACTATTATCTCAGACCACAATGTAACCGAATTATCAACAAATATGGCGATAACTTTAAAAGACAATACACATACGGAAGGAAGAAGCAAATTTGGGGCTTTTAACTTAAACTCCAAGACCATAAATTGGGGAGAAATCAGATCACACATGGCACAAATAGAGTAGAGAACAGCTTTAGAGATTAAGACAACTGAGGAAATGCTAACAACCTTGGAAGAAAAGACGTTGAGAATTTTGGAAAAATATGCTCCAAAAGCACAGCCAAAAGGAAAGAGGAACTGGCTAGAGAGGCAAAAGATAAGAATATTCCGCAAAAGAAAGAGAGTAGCGACGAAGTTAGCAAATTGCGGAGACAACAATGCCAGGAAAGTAATACAAGAAAAACTGGAGAGTATCGATAAGGAAATACAAACTCTGATAAAGGGCCATTCTGACAGGGAAGAGGAAAAGGCGGTAGAAGCAATAAAGGAAAATCCAAAATACTTCTACAGCTATGCGAAAAGAAAAACAAAAACGCACGCTACGATCGGGCCCTTAAGGAAAGGGAATAATGAACTAACAGACAATTTAAAAGAAATATCTAACGCATTGAGAACCCAGTATGAATCGGTCTTCAGTACCCTAAAAAGTGACAAAGCGATACCTGACATACATGCATTCTTCGAAGAGAAATTGCAAGAAGAATGTATAACAGACTTTGATTTTACCCAAAAAGATGTAACGAGAGCTATAGGACAAATGAAATCACATTCAGCTGCAGGTCCGGACAAATGGAACGCACTATTAATTAAAAACTGTAAGAATGAAATAGCTACACCTTTATACTGGATATGGAGAAGATCCCTAGACACTGAGGAAAGACCGAGCATCTTGAAAAGAGCAAAGATTGTCCCAGAAGAGAGAGGTATACCATAATCTACACATGGAAAATGATCGAAAAACTGATAGCAAACCTCAAACTAAACCCAATTACCATTCAAACAACGCTGGACAATAGAAAAGGCAGAATATGTAGTGTTCCCAAACTAAAGGCCCGACAAGGGACCTCCTCAACACTGAAGGAAAATAGCTTGGTTGTCAGAGGGCCAAGACTTTTTAACCAGCTTCCTAAGGACCTCAGAAACATTACAAGGGTCAAAGTTGAAGTCTTCAAGAGAAGACTAGATGCCTGGCTGAAGACGGTACCAGATGAGCGGGGTGTACCTGGCTATGTGTGGAGAGAGCAAGGGAGCAACTCGCTCCTCCACCAAGCCAGACCCAGAGGCGGGGCCACCAGCTTGACCTTCTTGTGAAGAAAGACCGACGCACGGAACCCAAACAAGGTAACAAGGTAACAAGGTATAATTCATCCTAATTTTCTAAATTTCCCATCATTTCCCACATGAAATGGTAAATATTTTTTTGGTTTTGCACACTGCTATATAGTAGATTAGCATATTATATTATAGTATTATATATAATAATATATTATATTATAGTATCATATATTATAGTATATTATATAAAGTTTATTGCATTGTGTTTTAATTTTGGTGCATCCAATCCAATTTTAGCAGAATACCTTGCAACTTTTCATTCTACCATTTATAGATCACAAATTGCAAGTGGGCTTAGGTACTTGTATTTATTGTAGTTAGCAAAACTTTTAGGTATATTAACTAGCAGGAATACAATAATAAATAAATAAATATATATATATGAAAATTATTTCACGAAAGTGACACGTGAAAAATATTTATGATGAATAAAACCACGAAGGGAAAATAACACAAAGTGGTGCTCAAGCGCTTTCGTCTAATGACATCCTCAGGATGTTCCTGAGGATGTCATTAGACGAAAGCGCTTGAGCACCACTTTGTGTTTCTTTTCCCTTCGTGGTTTTATTCATTATATATATATATATATATATATAATATATATATATATATATATATATACACTTTTTATTTTGTACTTACAGGTGTTGAATCTCGCAAGTCGCTTTCGATTTACTACTGTCTGACTGGCCTGGTGTATATATGACAACTTGTTGAGGTTAAAGTCAAATGAATATGTTGATACAAGATGGCAGTGGTCTCTCAACATTTTTTCATACATCAGCAGTTCGCACCAAAGAACTGGAAAACTTTCTTGGTGGATGGGAAAGTTCTTTTGAAGAAAATTTAGATGAGGACAACTTGACATTCTTTGGCATCCAACTGACTGACAAAAAGAGCAGAGTGAGCCATCAATTAGTTACAACAGCAACACGCGATTTCAAAGCTGTACGATATGAAATTATTGAATCCTTGATAAACTTCCTAAAAGAAAGATATGCTTTTGATTCTGATCGTTTAAAGTTGTTGAACCCCTTGAGAAGTTTAGATTCCTCAGTGACTGACTTACAATTGAATGAATGCCATGTTTTCATTATTCCAGACCTTGACTTAGCAACATTTGCACTACAGTACAGAGATGCCTGTGCATTACCCGGTGTTTCAAGTATTGGAACTTCAAACCTGATGAAAAGACTTCTGCAGTTAGAAAATCATGAATTTGATGTGTTGATCTTTGCACTTGGTCCGATTGTTGCAGCAAAACCGCATTCAGCAGATGTGGAAAGACTCATTAAGTCTTATAATGTTCTCAAAACAGCCGATCGTTCACAGCTGTCTTTAGCTGTGCTCATGAACTATCTCTATGTTAGGCATAAGATGCCAGTTGTGTCACACTTTGATCCAAGAAGTGCGGTGTTGCTATGGTTGAATGACAAAGTAAGAAGAGATGTAGAACCAACAAAGCACAAGACTCAACGATGGTATGGGTCAATGTTTTTAGAAGCGTCAGATATTGAAAAAACTGTTTCCAGTACTAAAAAAATTATGTTCTAATTTTGAATATACTACTAATTTTGAAAGTCTGACTCGTTTTTTTTGTACTTTGTCACAGGTGTGTATTTTTAAAATTTCCTTAGAATAGCCTATGCCATGCGACAAGCCCAGTACAAATTGATACTGGAAGACCATCTTCTCCCACAGTTACGCGCATGGGCAAAGATCCAAGGCACCGAAGGCCTAGGAGACTTCATTTTCATGCAACATGGCACTTCATGCCATAAAGGAAAGGACATTACTAAATTTTTACAGGAAAACAAAAGAGCAACACTTCCATGGAAAAACTTATACATACCTGCCATACACTTTACATTACAATTTACAACAAGGCCCAATTCAAACAAACAAACAAACAAAACATCTTTATTGCGGATCATTCACAATCCACAGCCATTTAACCTAACATACAAGTACAATCTTACGTATTATACACTGAACGTGATACAAAAATAAAAGTAAAGCCAACATAACTACTTAACATACAAGTACAAAAATAAGGCCAGCATAGCCATTTAACCAAACATACAATATGCATATATAATCTTTGCTACATTACAAAAATAACGTATTGTAAACCAGCAGTAGTCTGAACCAAGACTGCCATATAGGTGAGAGGTACACAGTATCTGAAGACAGGACATTGCACAATAACACATTAGAGCTGTTTTGGACCCTAGTAATGAAATTATATATATTCTTCCAGATTAACATTTGACTGGTAGGTAGGTTACGCGTAGTAAACATAAAACTGGCACTGCACCATTTTGGTTCCCTACATAGCATACAAAAAATATTATTATAAGCAACAGAGAGTTTATTCATAGCAGTTTTTGTATAGTTCCACTACAGATGGGATGTATACAATGCAGTAGAATAAGTTCTAAAAAGATAAGTTTTAACTGATTCTGAACACACCAAAATTCCTTACCAGCATGTTACCCTGTACATGCATCTTTTTACGTTGCCTCTCAATATCAAGTTTATCTCGCAGTTCGTGAGTAATTACATGACTTAAGTAGTTACATGTGTCTTTGACAGGTATTGTCTGACCATTCATTTCAAAAGACTCACATGATACATGTTTCAGTAGATTACACCTAAAAATCAAAATACAACTCTTTGCCCTATTATAGGTGATGTCATTTTCTATACCATATTGTTCACATATCTCTAATAGTACTCTCAGCCCATGAGGAGAGGGTGACAGAAGAAGGTCATCAGCATACATTAAATGATTAATGTTTTTCCTTTCCAATGATACAGCCAGTACGTGCAGTTTTTAGTTCATTGGTAAGGTCATCCATGTACAGTATATACAGAAAAGATAGGGTGATAATATACCCCCTTGCCTAACACCATTAGTTACCTTAAAACCTGGTGATACAGTGCTTTTCCATCTTATAAACATAGTCTGCTCTGTATACCAGAATGCAAGTATCCTAAGTATATATTTAGGTACCCCTCAACACAAGAGTTTCTTGAAAAGTTTGTGATGGTTAACTCTATCAAATGCTTTTGATGCATCCAGAAAACAGGAATATATATTGCTACTTGACATCTTGTACTTTAGGACGGCTTCCTTTAGCATATAAATACACATGTCAGTACCATGTTTCACTCTAAAGCCAAACTGATTGTCATAAGTCTGCAAGTAAGTACTTATCCTATTATAAATGACATATTCTAACACCTTAGAAAGTATACTGGCAAGTGTTGTTGGCCAATAATTATTCTTATCACAGATACTAGAACCCTTATTTTTAACAACTGGCAACAATACAACTGACAAAATGGACTGTGGCAAGTACCCATGTATCATACAGCTTGTGAAACACATTGCAAGCATAGGTACTATACGAGGGCTATTGTAGCTGAATCATTACAACACGTTCTACACTCTACCCCAACAGCCTTAGGCACACTTACAGAAATTACAAGAAAGCTGATTGGGAACAGTTCAAAATACAGACTGAGGAACAATTCACCACATTAAACAGCACACCCATCATAAACATCAATACAACACTCAAGACATTTAATCAGATCATCAATAATGCAAACAAATACATACCCGAGGGCAACATTAGGAAATACAACCCAAATTACACTAGAGAAATAGCCCACCTCATAAGGCAACGTAACAACCTCAAACATAACACACAGACACCACACACAGAAGCCATAAAACAGCAGATACAGCAGCTTAACACAGAAATAAACAACAAACTCAAAGAAAAACAAACAGAAACATTTAGGGAATTCGTAACAACACTAAGCCACTCCACAGATACATCCAGGCTATACAAGACTATAAACAGCATTACCCAGTCTAACAGCGGCATTCACACCTCACACGCGGCTATCTGTCGCAGCCAAAATAATATCCCAACATACACACAACAAGCTAACATTCTAGTTAATCACTACGCAAAGATAAGTCACTTAAACAGAGACAACAACCAGAAACACGCAGACAGACAAACAGCCAGACACAAGAAAACCTACATACAAGACACGACCATTACACCCTTCAATACAGACCAGACCACCAACATCATCAAAAACATGAAGAATTCGAAAGGCTACTGGACCAGACAACGTATTTAACATACACCTTAAACACTTGGGTTCACAGGGAATACTAGCTCTCACAAATATCAGCACATATTCATACCAACACTGTATTATTCCTGACATATGGAAACAAGGTAAAATTATTACACTACTCAAACCAAACAAAAATCCAACAGAACCAGCTTCATATAGACCCATTACTTTACTATGCACACCTTCCAAAGTAACAGAAAGACTAATCTTACAAGTCGCCAACCCACACATACCACTATCGCCTACTCACCATGGATTCAGACCTCACCACTCAACCACGACATTACTCACTAACCTCACGCAGCACATCATGGATGGCATCAACTCCAGACGACCAGCTCAACGTACACTATTAGCAACAATAGACATTAGTAAAGCATTTGATGCTATCCCACGCTTCCCTCTCATAAACAAAATACTCAACACAAACCTGCACAATAACACCAAAAGGTGGCTGAGGAACTATCTTTCAGGAAGATACTCACATGTCACATTTAATGGCAAGTCATCCAAAAATAAGCTTTATCCGAACGGGGTCGTTCAAGGCGCTGTTCTCTCACCAACACTGTTCAACTTATACATGCATGACATTCCAACACCCATAGATAACAAGCTTACCTTATCATCATATGCAGATGACATCACTCTAACATCCTCCCACAGCAACATCGACACCGCTACAAATAACCAACAAACATACATAAACAGTATACAAGACTGGCTCACACACAATATACTCAAAGTAGCGCCCACAAAATCAACCATCACCTTGCTTACAAACAACACAAAAGAACACCAGGTAACTCCACAGCTTACACTAAACAACACCAACATTCCACACACTCACAGGACTAAAATACTTGGGGTCACATAAAACACATCATTATCTTTTGCAAACCACATTCAGGACATTAAAAACAAATGTACATCAAGACTTAACACGCTTAGGGTACTAACAGGCACAAACTTTGGACACCATCAGGAAACAACATCACTCATATACAAACATTATATTCGCTCAGTTATGGACTATGCTAGCCCATGCTGGGCACCCATTACCTCAAACACACACATAAACACTAGTGGTGTACCGATTAATCGGTATCGGCACCTTGCATGCCGATTAATCGGCAATGCAAGGTATTTTCCTAATATCGGCATGCCAGGTGCCGATACCGATTAATCGGTGCACCACTAATAAACACCTTCCAGACAATACAAAACAACGCACTTCGTATCATTACAGGATGCACTCCAACAACACCAATAGAACACCTGCACACAGAAACAAAAATACTGAAAGTTAGGGAACATTTAGACATGAGGGGAACACAATTCATGGCAGCAGCGACAACTAACCCACAACACCCTTGCCACTACATGTACAATCATGTACCGACACCTCGCACCATTAAGGTAACACCAGAGAGACATTATAACCAAATACTCCATTCCATACCACGCCACACAGACATCACACAGTAGAGAAAACACATACACACACACCTAACCCACAATGCACTGACACGACTCGGTCCGAATGCGGTTCTAGGTGCGGAGCCGCCACCCATTAACAGGTCAGAGATCAGCCTGAGCAGATCGGATCGAGTTAACTTAGTACGAATCCGATGTGGACATCACCCCGAACTTACGGACATATAAACACAGACTAGGCAACTCCACAGACGACACCTGCCACCTGTGCCAGGACACACCACAAACAATTGAACACATTATGACAGACGACTGTAACGCTCTAACACAACAACGAACACAACACAACATCACTAGTGCGCTGAACCTCTGGTCCACTCCGGAGAGGGCGATCGGTTACCTGCGTGCCGCCAGCTTGCTCGATCAGGGTGGGCTGATCGGCTAAACAACAACAACAACAACAACGAGGGCTACAACATTTTAAATGTTCTGCTTGTATGCCATCTAGGTCATAACTTTTGTTATCATCTAACTTATGTATCGCCTGCCAGATTTGTGAGTTATTAATTAGTAGCTCCTCAGAGCGTTCTACATTTAGGCATATATTTAGTCTATTTCCCCCCCGAGACAATTAAATAGGGTTTCATAATGATTTTTCCACAGTTCTGCAATGTTTTTTGCACCATGTACACCCTCTATTGCATTTGGCAAGGTAAGATTACTAGTGTTAGTGTTATTAACCTCCTTCCAGAATTCCCTACTGGAAGTATTGGCTAGAGATTCTCTTCGAAGATTCTCTTCATTTTTCCTTATAAATCTAAGAGCACCCTTGAATCTAGCACGAGTTATATTTTTCAGTTGGAAGAGTTCCCCCTGCCTAGGTTTCCCCATAGCAACCCATTCCACGAATACATTTTTTGCTACATCATACAAATCAGCACAGTATTCTGCCCACCCTGGATTGACATTTACTTTTCTCCATTTTTTATCCTTAAAGCTACTTCCACTCGCAGCCAGACCTAAACATGTTACAATATGGTATCGTATGTGGTACCTTTATTTCATAATTAAATACAAATTATTAATTTATTATATTAAATAACTACAAAATTGCCTCGGGATTGGCGACAAAGCCTATTGGGAATGGGAAAATTGCCATACATAGAACAAAATATGTAGGCATTGGGCCCACATAAGTTCATAACAAGAAGTAAAACGAACGTGTTTTTTCAAATCAAAATTTTTCATCACTGACTCATGAAAATGACTTTGAGAGAAGGAATAATGAAAATACAAAAATTAGACGTCTGGAGATTTTCCGTTTGCAAAGTAAGCGAATTTAAGACAAAAGACTTATATAGCTCATCTCAGAGCTGTCTTGTTACCAGCGTTGCTGTAGGCAAGGAAGATGTGCTTAATCTTCTTACAAGTTCTGAGTGAAACACTAGTAAAATAAAACTAATAAAACCAAAGGATAGTCCAATCTCTTCATGTATTTAGGCATAGTGAATTGTCTGTATTAATTAGACTGAATAAACTCCTTGCGTAACCCTATCGCCTACATCGAGAGAGAGGCGCGATAGGCAAGTGAGCGACCTACAACCAGAAGCGAGATCCAACGAAATAAGAAAGGTATGGTAGTTTCCTTTTTTACGATTAGGCAGCGCTAAATACCGAAGTCAAGTAAATTTAATAATTTAACAAAATAAAACCTACTTTACAATGTCTTTTGAACACCTCCACAAAACACAACTTTTTAGCGAAAAAATATAAAAAATATAGGGTCTTTGTCGTCGACTCTAGGCAATAAATCTGGCGGAAATTTTCACCGGATCACCAAGTTGATAGCAATCAACCCATAACCCTATATAGTTTTTTCACAACTTCCATGGCCGAGGAACAGCCTGGATATGAACCTTATTGAAAATTTATGGGCAATATTAAAACGTGAAATGATAAAAGAAACTATAACAAACAAAAATAACCTTATTGAAACGTTAATTCGTGTATGGCACAGGACTGCAGACATTCAATCTTCATGTTCGACTCTTGTCCATTTTATGCCAAAGCGAATCTCTTTGCTCAAGAAAACCAATGGATGGTTTACAAAGTATTAATATGTACACTAAACAATATTATTATCTTTTGTATATCAATTTGTTAATTCTTAAGTCAAATATACTGAAACATATTGTCATACAACTTTAATTTTTAGTCCAAAACTTTAAATTTTCATTGAAAATATCAGTTTGCTAATTTTTTTTACCATTTTATGCATCATCACGTCATGTATTTACTGTAGGTACATACATGATACATACAAGAAATACATATTATAAATCAGACTTTTGTTTCTAATTACATACTTTTACAATCCGTTCACCACATTTACGGAAACAAACTTTTTGCCATTTTAAATTAAAATAATGTTTACTTTCAAGTTTAAAGCAATATCAATACACGTTAAGAAATATGACTCGGTTATAACAGGATATTCACTAAGTAATCTTTACATTTTGCATTTGAATTAATCAATACCTTAAATACAGGGTGTCCCATAAGTCCGGCATCATAGGAGAAATTCATATTTTTCTATTTCTACAAACCATAATTCATATTTTTCTCTTTCTACAAGCCATAATGTCTGTGAGCAAGGAAGAACGAATCCAGATAATTCTACTCATAGGAAATCGGAGTCAAAGAGAGGCCGCTGCTGAATTTAACAGACTGCATCCAGACCGCGAGCCAATAACACAGAATTGTGTTAGCAGACTTGTTGCAAAGTTTAAGGAAACAAGATCCATAGAAGATAAACCACGCAGTGGACCTTCAAGGAGGTTCACTGACGATGATACAGCGACTACTATCCTGGCTCATTTTAACAGAAGTCCCAATAAGTCTCTTCGGCGATTGTCCGGCGAGACAGGAGTGTCGAAAAGTAGCATCCATCGCATTCTTCAGGCTCACAAATGGCATCCATATAAACTTCAGATCCTACAGAAATTAAACGAAGATGATCCCGACCGGCGGATGGAATTTTGTGAATGGGCTACGGAACAATATGCTCGGGATGCCAATTTCCCGTCCACCATTGTGTTCAGTGACGAGGCTGTTTTTTATGGAAATGGTGAGGTAAATCGACAGAACACCCGCTACTGGTCTCAAAACAACCCTCACTGGTATACCTCTTCAAAGGAACAAGGTGCATCTCGGGTGATGGTATGGTGTGGCATTTGGAAGGATCGCATCATAGGCCCCCTCTTTTTCGATGAACATGTCACTGGAGGCACCTACCTACGTACGCTCAAGGAAGAAGCATTTCCCAGTGTCTTGAACGAAGAAGGAAATTTCCCAACATGGTTCCAGCAAGACGGCGCTCCTGCATATTACAGCACCCAAGTAAGGGAATACCTGTACCAACAATTCCCTGGTCATTGGATAGGACGTCGAGGGTCTGTGGAATGGCCAGCTAGAAGCCCGGATCTCACGCCACTAGATTTTTATCTCTGGGGCCACTTGAAAGCGCTGGTATACGCAGAGAAAATTAGGAGTGTTGAACATTTGCGGCAGCGCATTATTGGGGCATGTGACACCATTACTCCTGACATCATTCACCGTGTGCTTGCTGACTGGGTATCACGTCTGAATTTGTGTATTGAAAACAATGGTGGACATATTGAGCACGTTCTCTAAATAAAAGCTTTTGTTTTGCGTTTTTTATTATTTTTCCTATGATGCCGGACTTATGGGACACCCTGTATATTAATTATTAGGATAATGCCAAAATATAAGATATAAGTTAAAAACATAAGTAACTGGAGGAGGGGAGCAGAGAATCATAAGTGGGCGGGCCATACCCGCCTCAGGCCCGCCCATAGCGCCGGGTCTGTGCTGAACACCTCTGTCGAACAATTCGCAGATTACGATATCTTCCCAATGAATTGAAGAGTGTCATCGATCATTTAATACAACGAAATTGTTACTTCGCTCATCTGAAGAATGTTCGCTTGTGGATGATTACTGGTGATTGGAAGCACATAACAGAACTAGGATTGCGTAGATTCATGTTGGCGAGGGTAAAGAAAACTGTAGGAATCCGGAAATTCACAGTCCCAAAGCTAAACTTTGAGGCAGATGATTACACTGATCTAATCAATTGGCAGAAAACTGAAAGAACGGAATCACAGTCGAGATTTCTGACCCCAAGCTGACTGTCGAGATGCATGAAATTGGTCATCGAGTCATCGGCTACTGTTTGCGGGGGCAGTACAAACAGATTGATTCAGCCATGTGACGTTGGAATCACGAAACAATGTCATGTTTCAACACCAAAGCAGAATATTGCCCAGCGTGATACGTCTGACAGTGAATGACAATATGGATGGGTGGTTGAGTTGGGCACGGGTGGAACTCGACATGCAGCCAATTTCTTGTAGTGAGTTTTGGGTAGTTTACTTTCATGAAGACTAAAATCAGCAAGGAGCTGCATATTTTGTTGAGTCTTATAGTATATGGTATAATTGGTATATGGTATATGGTATATGGTACAAAGCAAATTTCAAGATTGTTGGGAATCCTGAAGATAAAGCACTGAGACAAACACGGAGCATAATATCAGTGGTAGTCAGTGGCAACTGTGAAATGAATGTACAATAACTTACAGGTAATTAAT
Organism: Bathynomus jamesi; assembly: GCA_023014485.1. Classification (NCBI taxonomy): domain Eukaryota; kingdom Metazoa; phylum Arthropoda; class Malacostraca; order Isopoda; family Cirolanidae; genus Bathynomus; species Bathynomus jamesi. Next base: position 1,041,893 of record JAJOZX010001058.1, on the reverse strand, counting down.
TGAGGAAAATCATTTTATAAACTTTAATAAAGAAATAAGTTTAACCCCAAAAAATAAATAAACAAAACAGCACATTTTGTTAGCAGCTAACAAATACCATATAAGCACCTTAGAAATGCATATAATTCAATAAAATAAAGTTTATATGCTCTCATATTTCAACCTACACTATATAGCTAACAGATATAGTTAAAAAAATAAAGAATTTCCTACCCGAATGCAATTTATGCATTGGAATCTGAAAATTTTAGTTCAAAGAAACTTAAAGTTAAACTTAATAAGTACTATTCCGATTGATCAGGAGCAGATTTACGCTTGGTTGGATCGTGAAGTAAATGGTCTGTTTTCTTGACTTTGAATCCTCTTCCTCTTTAAAATAAAACGTGGTAGCTTCTTTTGTTGAACAGTATCATAGAGTCCTTGATTTCCTTTGGTGACATTAAGTTGTTAGTATAAAACAGGACCAGTGAGGTAAAAATAATTAGGAGGGTCTTGGGCAGTATTTCTGTGATTTCCCATGGAATGATTACTGCTTTCGTAGCTGCGGCCCTTCGGCGTGTGCTGAGCGCATTACGGAGGCGATTCTCTCGGGCATATTCCCTATTCTATTCCTACTACTAATGCAAAAAAACCTTGGTTTAACTTTACTTGTTCTGATGCTATTCGCAACAGAGAGGAGTCTTTCAGAAGGTACTGTCAACATCTAACTCCTGACTCTCACTCAGCTTATATTTCTGCCCGGAATCGTGCAAAATCTGTTCTTCGACTCGTCAAGAACTCCTTCATCCGGCAGAAATGTGAAAATCTATTCAATTCTAATTATTCTCGCTCTTTCTGGCATCTAGCTAAGAAAATCTTCAACAACTTTACTTCGTCTTCTTTCTCTCTTTTCTATTCCGACGGCTGAGTTGCTGTCTCTTCTCCTGATAAAGCTGAACTTTTAGTTCAAACTTTCGCTTCCAACTCAACCATGGGTGATTCTGGTGTTGTTCCTCCATCTCTCCCCAGGGGCGTTTTTAACATATGGGCAAGTGGGGCACGGCCCGACGGGTCCCCCCTTACTCCGGGCCCTTTTGTCTACTTTTATAGACACTTTTGCAACTTGTAAGACTAGGCGCAGAAACACGTTCTAGATCACTGATCATTACTTGATGGTTCATTAATCTTGAATGCAGTTTGAACAGACATGCTAACCATTATGTGAGCACATTTTAGTTCACAAAATTTACCATTAGGCTATGTTTAACCATTTACTTTCCTGTGAGGATGTAAGTAATTGGTTCTAACTGTTGTAATACATGTCATCTGAATCTAGATATTTACTGTTCCATTTTTTTTCTAAGCATTAAAAGTTTAAGATGAAAAAATTAGATATAATGTAATTCTTCTGCTCTATATATTTGCATCCTGAACAAAGTTTACAAAAATCAGTGCTGTTTGTATTTTTTTTACTTTGGTTGAAATAACTTTATTTAAATATGTAGTAATTAGTGAAAACATTAAAGAGTTTTTCGAGAACTTCCGTTAAGGAAAACTGGTAAAGGGTGCCCGGGCCTCCTGTGGCATAACTTGCTCCGACCAATTCAAAACATTGAAAACGCCCCTGGACCTCTTCCCTCTGACTTTATTATGTTTGAAATTAGAATCTCTTCTAAAGATGTTCTTTCTGCCCTATTTGGGCTCAACTCCAGGAATGCGTACAGTCCTTATGGTGTTCCTCCTGTTGTTCTTAAGAATTGCACTTCTGTACTGACACCCTGCCGATGCAAACTTTTTTGTGTTTGTCTTTCATTTGGTACTTTCCTTCCTGCTGGAAGTTCGCTTCCATTAAACCTGTTAAAAAGAAGGGTGACCACTCTCCACCCACAAACTATCGTCCAATTGCTTTGATTTCTTTCCTTTCCAAACTTTTTGAATCTATCCTTAATAGGAAGATTCTTAAACACCTCTCTTCTCACAATCTTCTTTCAGATCGTCAGTATGGGTTCCGCAAGGGACGCTCTACTGACGCTCTTCTTGCCTATCTCTCTGACTCTTGGTCATCCTCCTTTCGGGATTTCTGTGAAACATTTGTTATTGCGCTAGGCATATCAAAAGGTTTTGATAGAGTCTGGCACACATCTTTAATTTCGAAGTGCCTTTCAATGCCTCAAAAACTCAGTTCCTTCATGTGTCTACTCGTCATAATCTTCCACACGACTAATCCCCTTAGCTTCAACAACACAACTCAATCCTTCCTCGAAAGATCACATATACTCTCTTTCCAAAACACTTCCAAGAAGTTAGGTGTGCTGTACTGCCTCCGCGGTTTCTTCACCCCTGCTCAGTTGCTGTCTCTGTACAGGGGTCTTGTCCGTCCCTGTATGGAGTATGCTTCTCATGTATGGTGTGGCTCAACCCACACAGCCGTACTTGACCGGGTGGAATCAAAGGTTTTTCGTCTTATCAATTCCCCGCCTCTTACTCATTGTCTTCAATCCCTCTCTTTTCGCTGCAATGTTGCCTCACTCTCTCTTTACTATCTATTATAACGGACACTGGTCTTCTGAACTCTCCAACTGCATGCCTCCTCCTTTAAGGAGAGCACGCAGCACCAGACTTTCGACGCTTTCTCATTCCTTTTCTGTCCAAGTCTCTAACGCAAGGGTTAATCGGTATTTTCAAATTTTCATCTACTAAAGCAATCAACTCTGGAACAATCTTCCTCAATCCATCTTTTCCCCTGTCTATGGCATCTTGAAAACCCTGGACCTTGATTTTGGCTCTCTTCTTCTATAGGGGTGCGCTTTTGGGGGCATTCGCCCTTGACCCCTCTTTCCTGCATAAAAGAAAAAGATAAAACCAGAAAAATAACTGCCTGGTGTTGTGTGTTGAATTCGAATATGAAATTTATAATGATTATTAATTGTTACTAATTATTTTAAAAGGGAACAAAATTATTTGAGTGTTAATATAAAAATTTCATAAAGAACTACTTTAAAATGGAACTGAACTTTATAACCGATACTTTTGTGAAGGAGGTGGCCATTCGAGTGTAGATCTACGAGATTTTAAAGACGACCTTGTTTAGGCAGTCTTATTCGGGATCATTCATGACAAAGTCAGTTTGCTGCTAAACAATGATTTAACTTAAAATTTATTTAATTTAAGATTTACTCCATGATCTAGTGTTAAATTAAGAATCCAAGCTCGCTTTACTCCCGTCATGTTCATTGTTTTAATTAAAACAAACCCGTAACTAGTGATAAATTGTCATTTTCGCACTCCCTCGCTTCATTCAAAATATGCAGTTGAAGACCGGCCACATGCTAACCGTCTGGCGTTTATAGAATACAGAAATTAGTGAAAATAAGTATTAAGAGTGAAAATAACGCAGAGAAAGAAAAGAAAATAATAATTAAAATCTCTATTTTCCCGATATTCAGTCTGGTATTCACGAACAACAATTAATTGATGATATAAAAATAACCTCAACTATTATCGCAGACCACAACATGATCGAAATATCAACTAATATGGTGACAACCTTCAAAGAAAATACTCATACTGAAGAAAGAAGCAAATTTGAAATTTTAACCTAAACTCCAAGACTATAAACCGGGAATAAATCAGATCCCGAATTTACCCAAATGAAACAATACACGACACAGTTATAAAGAGAAGAAGATAGCTTGTAACGAGCAAAAAAGTTTGAGTCAATTGAGCGAGACCGTCAACGTTTACTTAAGACTGTTTAAAGCGTCATGTAGGAGGACCGAGAGTGACGTAAAGTACTTGCTGCGTTTATAAAAGTGTTCGTGAGTGTGTGGGAGTATCAAAGAATGCGTTTAAAAGGTTTAAACACCAGAATCACGTATGTCGCCGAACATACACTGAATAACTGTCGTATTCTGAGGTTAAATAGCTTTGATGGTGGTGCGATATTTAGTGACAAAAGATACAACGTTTCTTGCGTTAACAATCAAAAGGAAATCTTTATCGTAAAACATTGATCAAAATGGTTATAAAAACAATATAAAATTCTAAGATAAACTAACGTTTGTAAATTCTTGTTTCAGCGTTAAAATCATGAAGATTTTTTATCATTTATGGTTAACTTTATTCATATCTCTTCTTACTGATTTTGGGCGACTGTCAACGGTTAACGGAAATAACATCGTCAGAAAAACAGAGAGCGGAAGACGAATAATTTTACGACGAAGGTAGGCAAATTTTAAATGATATATATATATATATATGTAAATAATGGTTTAATTATTTTATAGGAGAAAGACTGTAATAAATTAATAAAGTTTGCGCGCGCACACACACACACACACACACACACACACACACACACACATGTATATACTGTATACTGAACAGGTCTGTTTGTGAGAATGCACATTGCACAGTTGTAGTAGGAAAAGGAAAACTAAAGTTAAGATTTAATTTGAATTTATTTCATTGTCAGACTTTTCCGAAAACAAATTTCCATCATGAGTACAAAGCTTTTTTATTATTATTATTATTATTATTATTATTATTATTATTTTAACTGAAACATAAAAGAGGTAAACAACAATAAGTGAAAATGTTTCAAGGCTGTTATCGAAAACCATTAGTATGTGCGCAAAAAACGGAAAGAAAGAGGGGGGCTAATGGGAGCAGGGGGAGGGGGGTTAGTGAGGGGTGAGGTGCCAGCCTCCCAAAATAAAATAATAGAAAATTTTTAACCTAATCTAACCGAACCTAACATATAGAGTAACCTAACCTTGAATATAGACTATAGTATCCTAACCTAACCTCATTTTTCACGCTACCCCAAGAATAACGTAACGTAACTTATTCGTACACACCATCCTTTCCTGATATATATATATATATATATATATATATATATATATATATGTGTGTGTGTGTGTGTGTGTGTGTGAGAGAGATAATTCATACTATGAACTTTAGCGGACACCGTTTTAATAAATAAAAAAAAATTCAAAGTGCACCAAACCTAACCTATCCTCTAATCGAACCCTTTTACAGCGTTTACCCCCACTTGTTAAGTCACACACACACATATATTTGTTCCACGAATGAATAGTTCAACCCTTCCCCCATCCACAGACAACTTGGTATAGCCAAATACCTACGTTCGTAGGCTCAATATGTAGTTATTTTCAATGTGTGTATTTGCGCCATGTGCCCCTCGTTCACAAGAGTCACAAGTTTAAACGTGCCTATTTCAAAACTGGTTTGGCGAGTTCGCCCCTCGTTCTCGCGACGTCTCATATATATATATATATATATATATATATTATATATATAATATATATATACAGGGCTATTTAAAATGATTCACCTGATTTCAAATGAGAATATTTTTTAATGTTACAAATACAGAGTGATTTGTGATACATCAACCAAAAGAAAAACTGTCCAAATTTTGTCTCTCACCTCATAAATGTTCTATGTGACTTCCCCTAGTTACACGAGCAACGTCGACACGATAGTTGAATTCCTCCCATACTCGCTCCAGCATGTCCGTTGTCACTGACTCTACGGCAGTAACAATGCGAGTTCGGAGCTCATCCAAAGATGTGGGCAACGGTGGCACGTACACAGTATCCTTAACGTACCCCCAAAGGAAGAAGTCGCACGGTGTAAGATCCTGCGACCTAGGGGGCCAGCTGTGGAGCACCAAGTCATGCGGACGCCATTTTCACACTGACTGTTTGTTGCTAGGCTAGGCCACGGCGTGACTTTGGAGCCCTCTCGCGGTGATTTTGTAAAACTCGGAGATTTCCTCTTTCATGTGGTGTATGCCCAGTTGATGCACGGTTGATAGGTACGGAAGTATTCTCAGTTGAAATCGGATGAATCACTTTGAATATATATATTTTTGAATATATATATATACACAGTATATACGAGGGCTGATCAAAAAGTTCGGTGACAGACGTATTTATTGCAGAACTAAGTGTCACATACCTAATCAAATTTGTCGCCTTCAAAGTAGTCTCCTGCTTGTAAACAGTGATTCCAGTGGTCCAGCCATTTATTGAAGCACCTGTTATACTCTTCTTTCGGAATGTTCTTCAATTCTCGTGTCGCATTTTGTTCGATCTCTGCTACTTCCTGAAATCTTTTTTCTTGGGTCTTTAGTGTTTTTCAGCTTGGGGAACAGGAAAAAGTCAGAGGGGTGCCAAATCCGGCGAATACGATGGTTGGGGAAGTAGTATGCCTGCAAAACGTTTGACTGCAAATTGCAATGCAATGTTGATCAATTGTTGCAAAGGGGAGGGGTGGGGTGGCACCCATGGGGAGGGGGTATGCAAGCTAGGGGGAGGGTGTTTAGCCCCCAATCTGCATGAAAGGGGAGAGGGGGTTGGTCTGGGAGAATGACCTCCCCCACGCCTAACCTGACCCAGGAAGGTAGCCTAAGAGAGAGAGAGAGAGAGAGAGAGAGAAGATCTTTTCGCAGGCATATCTCGTCGCATACTGACGCTCTTGGCAGCCTCAGTTGGCGTAGAAGTCTTAATCAGCCAGTTGGCTTAATCTGGCTTAGAAGGCATAATTGGCCTAGAAGGCATAATCAGAAGGAGAGTATATAATATATATATATATATATATATATATATATATATATATATATATTAATGGAATAGACGGCCACAAAGAAAAAAAAGAAAAAATGGTTGACTTGTTTAGAAGGCAATATATATATATATATATATATATATATATATATATATATATATATATACACACCACACACTGGTCCGCAAAAGTATTTACGAATTGAGAAATATCCAGATATTAATGGTAGCTTTATTTTTGCTATTTAGTAAAATTTATTTTATGTTAATATATTTTTTATGGTAATTTATGTTATGCAGAATACAAATAAATTAGTATAAGACAGTAATTATTAGATTAAATACAATATTTTGCCACTTTAAAAGTCATTGTAATTAATTCCCATAGAGTTTCTTCAATATTGTGATAATTTGGCATCGTTAAATTAAAAGTCCTCTAAGTTTGAAATTAGCGGCACAGACTATACGCAGTTTAGTGTGCTGTCAGCCTCGGTACGGGAAGGTTCATTTTAACGGTGTTCAACGAAATTTTTACTTATATATTTACAATTTGAGAGGATGGTTAAGACATGCGAGTTATCTAGCCAAAACTTAGGAGAATTGACTGCTCTTGTTAAAATGAATAATTATTCCAATACAAGTATTGCAAAAGTGCTGAAGATAAGTGAAGGTGCAGTCAGATACCATAAGAAACGTATTTTAAACCAAGGAAGTACCTGTAAGTTAGTCCGAACTGGAAGAAAGAGAGTTTTCTCAGTGTGTAGCGTAAAGCATCTAATATTTCTGGCTTTGGAGAATAGATTTGTGACTGCAAATGACTTGAGTAAAGAATTAGTGAAAGCGGGAGAAACAAAAGTTAGTGCTGATACAGTAAGAAGAAGGTTAACAGATAATAAAATATTTGCTAGAGTGAGTAAGAAAAACCTTTATTGTCAAAGAAGAATGTGATAGCACGATTAGAATTTGCTATTCAATACAAAGATTGGGATGCTGAAAACTGGTTGAAAATTGTATGGAGTGATGAAAGCAGATTTGAAATTTTTGGTAGTGATAAAAGGAGGAAAATTGTTAATAGACGAAATGGTGAAGAATATAAGAATGAATGCCTTATTCCGACGGTGAAAAAAGGAGGTGGGGGAATCAATGTGTGGGGCTGCTTCTCATCAAAGGGAGTTGGAAAATTACACCGGATCACTGGGAATGAAAATGGATACATGGATCATTATGTATTCAAACATCTATTCACTAATATTGCAATCCCAGCTGCTAAAGAACTTCATGGAGATTATGCAAACTTCATATTTCAACAGGATAATGATCCAAAGCATAGTGCTAAATCACTAAAACAGCTCTACAGTAAGCTTGAAGAAGTAGGGTTTAAAATGCTAGGATGGCCATCTCAGAGTCCAGATTTAAATTCCATTGAACATCTTTGGGATGAGCTCGATAGAAAAGTAAGAACAAGAGAAGATAAGGCAAAAAATAAAGAAGATTTATGGAGAGTTCTTCAAGAAGAGTGGTATAAAATCAGTCCTGAATCGTGCACAAAGTTGGTTGACTCAATGCCTTGGTGTCTTGAACTAGTCCGAAAGAACAAGGGTGGCCATACAGGATACTAATTTTCATAAGTATAAATAAATTTTTACAAATAAGTATGGTATTTTTCTCTTATTACCTGTTGTACTGTCAAATATATCAAATATTATTATATTACAATTAAATATCGTATTATATATACACATTCTTATTCCAAATATACTATAACTTACGATTCGTAAATACTTTTGCGGACCAATATATATATATATATATATATATTTATTTATTTATCCGATGCAGTCCATAACAATAGTTGCCAGAGTGCACTATTTATTTAATTTCTATATATTTAATGGTGAGATGTTCTCCGTATAATGAGGTTCTTGACAGCTCCAGTCTGCTTAGAAGTCAATGCAAATATATTGTAGTGCCGTTAATTTTAGCGTGGAATAATCAAATAATATCATATACTTTGAATAATAAAACACAACTACGTCATTCTGTTTATTTAGTCCAGTTATTTAACATGGAATAAATTATTTAATATACACGTATTCGAAATATATGGGAGGTAAATATACAATCAAAACAATAATAGTAGAAGAGGTCTATACACACCCAAAATACACAGTTTAAGCGATGAATATATATATAAATATATATATATATATATATATATATATATATATATAAAAATATATATATATAATATATATTATATATAAATATATATATATATATATATATATATATATATATATACATTCTAAAATAATAATAACAGTACACTGTGCACTAGAAATCTATATACACGTTAAATATATGTACGTGCATCTACACACTTATATATAAGCATCAAAAATTAAAATAATAGTACAGGAGAAATCTACATACACGTTTAATATATGTACGCGCATCTACACATTTATATATAAGCTTCAAAGTAATAGTGCAGAAGAATTCCAATACATAGATAATATATATATATATACACATCAAAATATAAGCGCGTTATGTTCTACTGCGCTTAATTAAAATACTAAACTCGCACGTGATCGAGTCTACAGCTACATCTTCGTTGCTTTGTACTATGCAGTAAATACGATTTAACATTATTTCACCACTTAAAATACACGGGTGTCTATATTTAATGTAAAGGACTTTCAGATCGTTTAACACTATTTTTGTACCCACTTTACATTCGGTTGGCAAGTTATCACTCTCTTTAACCACGGTTAGAATACATTCAAAAGCACGCACAAAGAGGGCATCGTTTGCCACAACATCATTATTAAATTGAAGTTTCTAAACACTCCTTTCCAAATGAGGGTTTATTCTTTCCAATCTGAGCTTTTCAACCGTGAACTCTTCTTCATAACTCATATCGACAATTGAAGTAATCTTCTAAATTGTGCCGACAGCTGCCCATTATATAAAGAAATAGCTCTTCAGGGTGAGCAGTGTAGGTGAGCTCAGCCCTGTACCACTCAAGTCCTTTGTACCAAAGTTCAAGATATCTCGAAGAGTCTATACCTTTTAAATATGCCTCCATTTCTAATCCATTCTCGCCTTGTTGAGTCCTACACTCGGTAAACCCGTCGAGCAGAGCGGTGTATGCGTATTCAAGAACCGTGTCAAAATAAAGCATATTGGCATCACGCGCGTCTAATATATGCTTTAGCTTGCGGAAACCGACGACTTCAAACATTCTGTCGAGAATGAAACGGTTTTGCGTGGCGACAAGGACGTTATTATCAGATGCATTCTTCGACATCAACCGTATATCAATCATGGCTGGTCTCGATTTATACACAACGTACAAATAACAGTGTATGAGGGCGCATCACTGATCTGCTCTCTTCTTGTGCCTACACCTGCAGGTATTTTATCGTGACCGGACAGCTCATACCAGGACAACACATACCCGGACAATTTATACCGGACAACTCAGACCCGGACAACTCATACCTAGGACAACTCATACCTAGGACAACTCATACCTAGGACAACTCATACTCTCTTCATCAATTACCACCCCAATGTTGATCTTTTCATCTATATCCACTCCGAAAGTTTAAACTCTGCAAATTAACCAAAATAAGATAAGAAAACAATAACAACAAATTTATTATTTATTGCAAATATATAATAAATAAAGAACCATTATTTACATAGGATAAAATTTGAATGCCCGGTTAGGTCAACTGTACGCCCTTGACGATTGGTTAGGTTTAGTCGTGATATTTTCGTTAGTTTTAACGAAAATATCACGACTAAACCTAGCCAATCGTCAAGGGCGTACAGTTGACCTAACTGGGTATTCAATGAACCCAACCGGGTATTCAGTTGACCTAACCGGGCATTCAATGAACCTACCTGGGCATATATATATATATATATATATATATATATATATATATATAATATATATATATATATATAACTTGCATGAATTTTAAATGTTTAAATTTAATTTTTAATTTTACAAAATAAATGTTTTCATTTCAAAATGTTTTCATTACTAACTTGCATGAATTCTAAATGTTTAAATTTAATTTTTAATTTTACAAAATAAATGTTTTCATTAATTTTTCATTTTTGTTCTGGTCTTATGTATGATTTGTCCTAGGTATGAGTTGTCCTAGGTATGAGTTGTCCTAGGTATGAGTTGTCCGGGTATGAGTTGTCTGGGTATAAGTTGTCCTGGTATGAGCTGTCCTGGTATGAACTGTCCTAGAACCGTATTTTATAACGGTCCTCACCCCACTTCTCAACCACTACGAAGATTCTGTTAATTTTCTCAACACTTAAATAAATTACGTTCCGTTTACCAAAGTTTGAGTGTCTACAACCCATTTCGAGTACATAATTAACAGCGCCGGTTTTACGCCTAAACACACGCACTGACTTCGTCACGGACACGTCGTATCCGGTATTGATGATACTTCTCAACGGAAGCTCCATCGTATATTGGTTTTCTATTGTGAGGAGTGCACGTCCAGTCGGGTCAAGTTCTGAGGTGACTATGAGCAGCCGGTGCGCGGTGTGGCTTGGTGGAAGGTGTGTGGGAACGAGTCACACGGGGTACGGTGTTGTACCAATATGAAAGAATCATATGAATACTTGTATCCCATTATACTGGGCAATCGTTTAGAGAATTTTGCATCTGCGATACATGAAGTAATATCGGCTTTAATGTTTTTTCACTCCCACTCCCCGGAATGCGCACCAGACAGTATTTTCTCGAACTAAGCACATTTTATTGACACTCCGGCGCTCTATCTGAGAGAAACATGTGTCCATATCTGTCCTTTTTACTTAACAAGCGATACTCATCCCTAAACTCTATTAAAAAACTCGCACAAGCCTTTAGCCACAATCTCACTGCGAACCTCATCACGTTAGGTGATAGGAATCCCCCCCCTATCGAGGTTTCGAACCCTTTCGCCCATTTGGAAAGGGACGTGAATGAGGGGGAAACTATTTTAATTGGGGACTCTTTAGTGCGCCACATGGACAAAGAGTTCGTTTGTTAAACGGAATCCAACCAAGAGGAGGAGGGTCTGTCTCCCAGGGGCCAGGGTTGACAGAGTTAGAGACGAAGTGGATAGGGTTGACGTTGCTTCCCGTCACTCAATGTTGGTGACGATGGTAGGAGGCAACGACTCGTATAGGCCCGATACGACAGTGCCTGACCTTTTGGAGAGATATAGGGGGTTAATTAGGTCCCTGAAGGCGAGTTCAGATAGGTCTTTAGTTCTAGGTATTACCCCTAGGCACGGGTTGGGTCTTAGAATTACGTCAAAAACAATATTTTTGAATAACAAATTAGAAGAGATTTGTGCTGAGGAAAATGTACCCTTCGTAAAGCTGTGGTCCGAATTCAGTGATCCTAGCCTTTTTATAAAAGATGGGGTGCATTTTAATGAAATAGGTAATGCTAGGCTAGGTAGGTTAATAGACGAAAACGTGCGAAAGCTGTATAGGTCGAAGCCTTCTTTAAACGTTGTGGGTCCGGGAAACGCGGGCCCGACGTGATAAATAGTTTAAAACGCGGGCCCGTGGTAAAAAATAACTTAAACGTCTTTTACTGCAACGCGCGTAGTATTAGAAATAAATTAAATGAATTTAAGGCGGTAATTTATTCCGGCAACTATGATATAGTTGCTATCACTGAAACTTGGTTGAATACCGTGACTCGGGACTTGTTGGGGGAACTTGATATACCGGGTTTTAAACTCTTTACTAATGATAGGTTACATAGGTTTGGCGGAGGCGTTTTGCTGTACATTCGTAATTCCCTTAGGGCTATCGAGGTTAAGTTAGATTTTCCGGCAGCAATTAATGCGATATGTGTTGAAGTTAGGGCGCGTAGTATTAGTTTCAATTTTGTTGTTGTTTATAGACCTCCCGTTCAACCCCTCGATACAGATACTAGATTTTACTCACTTCTTGGTAATTTTATTGACAATCGGAATAGTATAATTGTCGGAGACTTTAACTGCCCTAATGTTAATTACGAGAATTTTACTGGTAATGAGGAGGGTTTGAGATTGGTTGAGTTTATGGACGATAACTTTTTACGACAGATAGTTACCGAACCAACGAGCGGTGACAATATTTTAGATTTGGTGATGACGAACGGCGAGAATATAGTCGAAGGTTTAGAAGTAGGCGAGAGTTTAGGATGTAGCGATCATCAAATTCTTAGGTTTAAGTTATTGATAGAAAACACTCAGGATAGTAATGTAATAGAAGTCCCTGATTTTCGTAGGGCTAATTTTGATAGTTTTGCTGATAGGATGAGAGTAGTGGACTGGGATAACTTATTTATGGGTAATGACACAAATTTGCGTTGGGTGGCGTTTAAAGAAAGTTTTAGGAATATTGAAAGGGAGTTTATTCCTAGTAGGCCCAAGCGCGCTAGAAATCGTGGTAGGCCGAAGTGGTGGAATAGGGAAATAGGCGAGTTCATAAACGAGCGTAATAGAGCGTATAGACTTAATAAGCGCAATGGCACGGCAGCTAACTTTAATAGATATATCGAGCTTAGGCCGTCAGGTTAAAAGATCAGTTAGGAATGCCAAGCGTAATTTAGAGATACTTATAGCTGCGGATAGTAAACATAATCCAAAAAAGTTTTTTGAATACGTAAATAATCGTAAACCGGTAAAAGATAACATAGGCCCTCTAGTGGATGTTAATGGTGCTTTGGCTTCTGACGCTCAGGCGATGGCGGGTATTTTTAATAACTTTTTTGCGACAGTTTTTACCGTAGAAGACGTAAATAATGTCCCCGACGTGGACGATATCGTTGCATTTAGTAGCGAGACTATTTTAGATGAAATAACTGTTTACGAGGCTGAGATTGCGCGTTATATCGATAGGCTAAAAGTTAGCAAGGCTCCAGGCCCTGACGCTTTTTATCCCAGACATTTGAAAGATTTGAAAGACGTTATCGTAGGCCCCTTAACGAAGATTTTTAATCAGTCACTCGAAACGGCGATTATTCCTGAAGACTTCAAATTAGCTAACGTCACGCCTATTTTTAAAAAAGGCGACCGCGCAGTAGCTAGCAATTATAGGCCCATTAGCTTAACGTCAATTGTCGGTAAACTTTTGGAATCCGTAGTTAGGGATCGTGTCATCGATCACTTAGAAAGTAGAGATTTGATTAATAGTAGTCAGCATGGGTTTCGACGCCATAGGTCTTGTTTAACTAATTTGTTAGAATTTTATAACGAAATAGTGCGCGAATACGATAGGCATAGAGCAGCTGACGTTATTTATTTAGATTTTAAAAAGGCGTTCGATAGAGTTCCGCATAGGAGACTAATTGCGAAGGTCAAAGCGCACGGTATACGCTGTCAGGTAGCTAACTGGTTAGAAGAATGGCTTCGTGCTAGGAGACAGAGGGTCGTAGTTAATGGTAGTGAATCGGGGTGGTTAGATGTAGGTAGCGGTGTCCACAGGGTTCAGTGTTAGGCCCATTGCTATTCGTAATTTACATTAACGACATAGATGTAGGATTGACTAGTAACGTGTCAAAATTCGCGAACGATACTAAAATAGGCGGTAAGGTTTTAACGAGGACGATAGAAATAGGATCCAAGACGATGTAAATAGGATTATGGAGTGGACGGATAAGTGGCAGATGCAATTTAACGTAGACAAATGTAAAGTTTTGCATATAGGTTCTCGCAACAATAATTATACGTACACGATGGATGATAGGGAGTTAGCGAGCGTTGACGAGGAAGTAGATTTAGGCGTACGCGTATCTCAGGATTTAAAAGTTAGGAACCAGTGCCTGGAGTCTTGCGCAAAAGCTAATAGGATGTTAGGCTTCATAGCGCGTAATTTCGAATTTAAATCGAAGGATATTATATTGCCCCTTTACAAGTCCCTAGTCAGGCCTCATTTAGAATATGCCGTTCAGTTTTGGTGTCCGTATTTGCCTGAGAATATTGATAGGTTAGAAAGGGTTCAGCGTCGTGCCACGAAACTTATTCCGTCATTGCGCAATAAGCCTTATGAAGATAGAATTAAAGAGTTAGACCTGTATTCACTCGAAACTAGGAGATTAAGGGGGGAGCTTATTGAAGTTTTCAAAATCGTTAATAACATCGATAACGTAAATTTTGACAAATTGTTCTCTTTCGATAATAGTAATACTCGCAATAACGGATTTAAGTTGCGTGGCAGACGTTTCATTACTAATATCGCTAAAAACTTCTTTACGTTTAAAGTAATTGATAAATGGAATAATCTTCCCGCGTCAGTCGTTCATTCTACCAGCGTTAATATGTTTAAGAACCGTCTTGACAGACATTTTAAAAATGTTAACGTTGTTTAAAATTAAAAAAGAAAGTTAACAACAGGAGCTCTGGTGGTGGTGCTCGAGGATGAGTCTGTTGACGATGAATGCCAGCTTGTGACATGCCAGCGTGTGATGCTCGTAGCGTAAACTAACCCACTTTTTGTTTAACTGTACCTACTTTTTTTTTTTTCTTATCTTCTTACTTTGCATGTCTGTAACTCTCTTTACTTGCATGTTTGTAGTTTGCATGGTATGACAGTGAGTAAGACTGTGTTTGCATGGTTTGTAAGCGTTCTTATTCTACTTCTTTTCATCTTTCACCCCTCTCCTATTTTCTCCGACTATTTTTATGACTTGTCGGCAGTGGCCGGCGGATGATGATGGTGAGACTTTTTTCCTCTTTTTCTGAATGAATGTTAACCCACGAGTGATAGGTGTTGCTCCTTACTTAACCACTTATTCTCTTCTCTTCTCTTAACCCCCTACTCTTTCCTTTCTCTCGGGCTAACCTTAGAGTGGATCTTAGGGTCTTTGTTAGCCTTAGCTTCTGTAGATGTGTAGAACGTAATGATAAAAATTTTAGGCTGTCCATGATAAGATTTTTATTCTCAGCCGCAGGGTATGCGTACTCGGTGTGATGTAACATGACAATACCGCTTGTCATACCATTCGTCAACAAGGTTCACAACCCACATCCGTTGTTTCTCTTCTGCACGTGATGCTTCTTTCACTTCACTGTGTATGTGAACCTTTACGCAGTTTAGTCCTATGACGTACTCCATTACATCGTTTGAGCCACGAAAGCCCGCATTGCTCTCATCAAAATATCCGTAGAGTATTTGGACCTCCTGCTCCTCACGATTCGCTCGGTTCAATAGGGCCTTAAAAGCCTCAAAGGAGGGAGGACTAAGGGTTCTTTGAGTGTTCACCACATCTGTAGACTTTATCGAATACCACATCATGAATGTCGAGCACGCAATATCGAAGGTAGCATTTTCCGTCCTCGTGAGAGTTCTTCAAAATACACGTCTGAGCTCCACGCCTTGTTGAGGTCAACTGAGGACGCAGGGGAGAGATATGACCAAATAGTGGCAGGAGTCACTATAGTGAGTGACTCGTTGCCCACGTCGGGCTAACATCATGAAAAAGAAAAAACTATAGTGTTTGTTAGTTACAATTACTTATTCGGACTATAGTGGATTTAATTTTCCCAGAAGAGTTCCTTGTTCCATGTACGGTCTGTGTGCATCATAAAAAACCTCAGGGGACCATTCTGAGTTCATTCCCATCATGAAACGGACATGTTATGTGCCTTGAAAAGTGGATGCTCAATTCTGCCAGTTGAGGTTTAAGTTTTGGTTTTTGGCTAAAAATATAATAGTTACCCCTTTTTCTTTGATGTATTCAATCCGACGTGAATGCAACGAGTCTTTTGCTTATATTGAGGTACTAAATATAGTGGGGCTAGGCTGCTTTAAACCCTAGATCCTGTCCCAAAGCTGGATCCTATCTGCTTTGCAGATAGCTGGTGAGGGAAGCTATATTTTTGGGACCTCTTTGCGAGTAACCCGTTGCCCACGTCGGGTTAACATCATGAAAAGGGAAAAACTATAGTGTTTGTCATTTACCATTATTTATTCGGACTATAGTGGATTTAATTTTCCCAGAAGAGTTCCTTGTTCCATGCACGGTCTGTGTGTATCATAAAAAAACATCAGGGAACCATTCTGAGTTCATTCCCATATATATATATATATATATATATATATATATATATATATATATATATACATAACAAAACATTCAAGGTCCATGGTACCCAAAGGGTACGGTATCGTAGGTGCCAGGCACCTGATAGCATTTCCTCTATGTGTTACGACACACTTTCGTCCCCGTAAGTTCCTTCACGCACCCCCCGTTTCTGTGCTCGAAAATTGTGAGTCCCTACAGTCAGTTGGAGTGCCTGGTCACCCTCATCTTCTAAGCTCACTAGCTCCTTCAGCGAATCAAAATTAACAATCCGCCGTTCGCCTGGTTAAGCGTGATGCCTTTAGCTTTCACGATATATCTCGCATCCTCCCCCACCCTCACACGTACCCCATATGTTTTTCGACCTGTTGAGACAAGAGAATTAGCGTAGGCACTATCTCCATACTCATCCCTCTCTGTGAATATCACATTATCTGTGTCTGCGTATATAACCCTCCGCCCAAGAGAATGCAGTAGACCCCAAAGTTTGATGTGAGCGTACGCTGTGGTGAAGCTGGCTACAGGTATGTTTGTACGTATTACCCACATTCACGATCTCCATGACCTCTTTATCGGGAGCGTTGGCATAATCCCACACTTCGTTATAATTTTGGGCTAGATGGACGTTCCACTTGCCTGTATTCTGGGAAAATTTCCCTCAAAGGCTATTTAGGCACAACTTTGTACTAATGCGCTTGCCAGGCTTCTTTACAATTTGGGACCGGTCAAGTTGTATCCCTTCACGATCACGGTAGCGTTGAATATACGCCGATTTTTTATGTTCGGTCTCAACTCCTCGCGGGTACCCTGATGTTTCTACTTTATCCTTCAGAAAAGTGTTTATATATGGCGTAAAAAGGTTGAGGAGCTTCTGAAACCTCCACACCTCATTTATCTTCAATATTCTGTAACCGTGGCGACCGGCTAGGGACAGCTCAGGACTTGTATATACGCCTCTAATCTTCCGCTGGAAGGTTGTGTGATTACAGGCCCCATTGTTCTCTGCGCACTTCACGCACAGGTGAAACATGAGTTTGTGGTCTATAACGACGGGTAAGATCGGCATCCATAAGTCGCGAGGGGGGAGCACATCTACGAAAGAAAGGCCGAAATAGTTCTCGTTCAAATTTGCTGAAAGCTCTTTGATGGTGGACAGGGCGGGTCCCACCAGTTTTTCATGAGCTCCTACGGTGTACGGATTGTTCTTCATCACGTAGGGTTATAAAGAACAGAAGTCGTAGTAATGGAGTTTCACGCCCTGCGGAGGTCGAAAGTATAGCTTGAAGGGATTTGTACGTCCACCGAACAAGCTATCGCCGCATTTGAAAGGATCCAACACCATTAAACGTTTGATGGTGTTTATTTCTTCGCGGTACTGCCCATCTGTCTCCATCCGTGCATCATATTCATGCTCCCACAAGACCTTGTGAGTGAACTGGGACCCTACAAGCTGATCGGTGCGAGTCCATGCATGACTGTCGGCTGGAGATCTACCATGGATATCTACGATTCCATACTTAGGACGTGGGCATCCATGCCATCAGCATCTGTTAAAGGAATACAGTCTTCTCACCAGTTGCACGGTCTTCGCTTAGACCATCCATCCAAAAAACACGCTCATTGACCTTAATGGGTACTTCCCCCGTGTTGCGGGCATGTTTTATGTATACTCCGGTCTGTTGCTGTAGGTGTATGAACCAGTAAATAGCCTTATGCCCATGGGTTGTTTCTGTGAATGACGGCTACTGCGTCTTTAGGCATGAAGTCGTACTTGAACACCATAAAGCACAATCAGGCGATCGTGGTTGCGGCTTGTAGCGGGTCGCAGTTGAATTGGACTGTATACATCCTTCTAAAGGCCTGGAAACATGCTCTAAGTACGTATACATCATTCACGCAATAGCACTCACATTCATCCGCTATATTGTAAGGAATATCTTCATTAAAACTGTTGTAGTAGCGGTTAAAATCTTCACGCTCACTATCGCTCATATTGGCATAGTAAAAGTAATGTTTGGAGGGGGGGGGGGTAGGTCTACGTAATTTAAAGTGTCTCTAATGAGAAAAGTGTAAGGGAAATACCATTTTGAAACCTTGGCGGCTACGCCCATCACCTTCTGTAGTTTGGCTAATTTACAAGGTGTGAATAATAAAGTGTCTTTAAACTGAACATTACCTCTTATTTGTATCTGTATAAGTTTGTTTCCTCTTTTCAAGGGATCGCCTGTAAATATCTCCGATGACTCGTGTTCAAGCAGTTCCTTATGAAGGAACTGCGCCAAATTTTGCGCCGTTATGGGCAAGAATATAGTTATTTTTTTAGACTTGTCCGCTAACTTGATAATATAGGAAACAAAGAGTTTCACGGGGTTGTCGTGTGCGATCGTTTTAAAAACGTTTGTTCGTTTACCACATTTATGACACTCATCACACTCGACCCATAATATATTCTATATCTAAAGCAGCCAAGTGCCTGAGGGGTATTACTACCCAAAAATCGTCTATATCCCCGTCATCTGGCCCGAACTCGAAGGACAGCCTCGTCCTGACTTCATGTCTGTCGCTATTCTGAAGGGCAAATTCCACATACGTTCCACTACGCGCCGTAGTCCGTGTTCAACGCCGTTGCTATACATGGTTCACGGGTCTACCCTGAATACGTACCGGTTTCTAGTCAGGGCAGAGGTGGGGGTGGCGGTGGCGGTGCGCACCAGCTCGAGTGTTATGCTACTCTCCACAGAACGAGATTCTGCCACTGTGGAGGGTACGACCGGAATTGAACAGGAATAAGGGGGCACAGTTTTAATTGTTGAAGGAACTAATGTGGCGGGGTGTCGTAAGACGTAAAGGGCTGGGGTTCTATTACTGGAGGTTTAACAACTGGCGTACTCCTGGCACGCTTTATACCTGATGTGGAAAGCGAATCATCAACTTCATCATGCCCCCGCTTTCTCCTCGAATTTTCGCGTTGGGGTGCTACAGTTGGCGTTGCTGGGAGTTCGCTAGCGGGGTTGGAGCCTGTAGCCCCAACTACACTGTCATCGGCATCGTCTGCAATATCAATGATGGGGACATGTTGCTGGCACAGCGCCTCATCCTCATCGTCATTCACGGTTCTGAGGAAGAAGAGGAAAAACAAGACTAGAATATAAGGAGCATCAATCAAAATTTTATTATATTTTGTAAATGTTCCACTTAGGAGTGTAACGCGTTAAAGATAGATTCTGTAGAAAAATTCAGGTTCACGAACCCATCCATATGTATTATATCTGTCCCTACAGGATGTGGTAAAACTATGTTTATGCTTAAAATCATTAAATATAAGGGGGAGTTGTTCTCAAAATTTGTGCATAAAGTCATATGGTGCTATTTGACATAACAGTCAGTATTCAACGAACATCAAGATGATATTTTGTTCCACAAAGGTGTATATGACGTTAATTCGTTACAGGGAAATGAACATACAGTCATTGTAATTGACGATCTCATATTAGAAATGGATAAACGTTTGCCGAGACATTTACATTGTTCTCCCACCATCTTAACGTAAGCGTATTATTCATCAATTAGTATCTATTTTTCAAAAATAGATACATACGCGATGTGTCGTTAAATACACAATATCTAGTCTTATTCGCGCAATGTAGAGATGTATCACAAATTTGGGTATTAGCCAATCAAATGTTCCCGAATCAGCGTAAGGAGTTTTTGGAAGTTTATAAAGAAGCTACAAGTCAGCGTTACGGATATTTTCTTTTTGACCTTCATCCGCGAAACACGTTTAGAGTGCTTCTAAGAACAAATATATTCCCAAACGAACCTGAAACAGTGTATATACGAGAATGAAAAAGAGGCTAAAGAAATACCGTGAATTAATAAAAATCTATCATCGACTGCCACGGGAACTGCAACAGCTGTTTGTTAAAAATATTGACTCCGACTTTTTAAAATGCATCTGTGAAATTTGTAACGTTATAAAATGTAATGTACCAATGAAAATGGCTCGTAAAAGTCAAACTATGGGGGAAGAAGAAACGAATTATTGTACAAAGAGGGGGTTCCTTACTCCCCATCTTATTTTCAGTTTTGGGACCTTTACTGACTAGTTTAATATAATGAAGAAAATAGCCGTGATTCCACAGGAGATGTATGCTTCACTACAAAGCTCAAAGAGTCCAGATACGGTTCTAAAACCCCGTAAAAGCAGGCTTAAAAGAATGGAAAGCGAATTGTTAGCCCAATTAAGCAGTGAAAAGTCACCTGATGAGAAAAGAGTCTTATACCAAGAAGCTCTGCAGAAATTTCTTCATGAATATGAAAATTATAAAAATCCGACAGAGGTCCCCGTAGTCATTAGGCAGAGCGCAGACGACATTGAGCATGGAGGCATAGGACTTGGAGTCGAGACAAGAGACGAACAGTCAAAGAACAACGGGGCGACCCCACAACATATCGAACATGTATTAAAAAGCAGTCTCCCACATATATTGAGCAATAAAGGTTTAAGTTTTTATAATCTATTGAGTGAGGGTCCCATTATACAGTGGACCGATACAGGTGAGATTGTTGTAGAAGAAACAAAGGTACAGGGTTAGAACATCGTTAACATCGTCCTTGACTTAGTGAGAAAGTGGGATAGGTCCTCACCAGCAGGATGGAAACATTAAAGCAAGACTACACCAAATAAAGTCCCCAAAACATTAATAGGTAATCTGAACAGGTTAAAAGACTTGGGGCAAGCCTCGCATGTACCACAACTGAGCACGCCTTCGCCCCCAGCGGTAGCTTCTCTGAAGAGGAGAAAGAAAAGGCTAAACAACAACGGCCAACCGTCCCTGCGTGCATCTAAAATACGCAAATGGCTAACATATTAAGAAAACGTTATGACATTTCTAGCCGAACCTTCTACGGCGGCGTTAATACACTGTGCACAGACGTTTATAATGAGGGAGTAGGGAAAAAAGGTGTTGAGAGGTTTTTGCGGGAGCAGGATGCTTATACGCTTCATAAGCCTGTGAGAAGAAGGTTTAAAACAGCCAAGACAACAGCAGCCTCGATTGATTCTATTTGGCAGACGGATTTAACAGACATGCACAGATATTCGGTGTATAATGGTGGCTACCGCTACATCCTATTCATAATAGATGTATTCTCCAGATATTTGTGGTTAATTCCCTTGAAAAATAAATTGCCTGAAACAGTTGCTAATGTTGAAAGAAAACAGGATTTAATCTTCGAACATCTGAGGGACGGGAAAGAGTTTGGAGAAGAGCAGGAGAAAGTCCGTGAACAATAATCGTTCCCATTGGACCATAGTCCATTTGACTTGTTCACGAGCGAAAGCAAGACAAGAATTGCGGTGATGTGGGAGCAATTCTGGGCCCATTGCTGGACGTCTAGCATGTAAACCACTTTCCATAAGTCTCCTTCTAACGGTTCGCTCCCATCCACTGTCGTCTCGAGACCTTTCCAGCTCATTGCGGACGTTTGTGGCAGTCAAGCGACGATCTCGTAAAACACTCAAGCCGATGAAACGATCGTCATGGGCAGATGTGCAGCGCGATCTTCCAGATCCTGGTCTTCGGGTGTACTCTCCTGTCTCCACATAACATTGGTAGACACGTCGAATCGTTGTTCTTGGAATTCCTAGCGCTTCGACGACATAACGACCATCTTCAATTAGGGCGACGACTCTTGCAACGTTCACGGCATTCAAATCCATTGTAAATGCCCAATTCTGAAACCCCAAAAAATTAGAAGTCTATCTGTTACAAAACGCAAATACCTAATCCCACTAGTGGAAGAAAAAGTGGCACTAGCAGTCTAAGAGCAACTGAATGTCAGACTGTCGAATTCTTAAAAGAAGTCGAAAATTCGTTACAGCTAGTGTGTTCACAACTGACGTTATTTTGTCTCGTTATTTGGTTGCCTCATACTCTATATTTTCGAATTTTAAAACTTTTATGAACAGAAACTTGCCCACTTTTTTGCTTTTCGCGATATTCCAAGTGGGCCGATTTTTCTGCCGTTCAGTGTATATATATAATGTATAAAAAAAAATTGATACCAATGTGATGTATACAGAAAATGTGATGTATACAGTAAATCCTATTATGTATTAATTTATAAAACAATCCTCATAGTTTTATCATTTACAGTCACGGCAAATAGAACTGGGACCTTTCCATATACTGTAGGTTGGAGCGGTAAAGGCAGTAACACTCCCCACAACTGCTACATGCACACTGAGAGCCGTTGATTTATCCCATACTCACGCTCTGCTTCCTGGCAAGTTGCCAGACCCCGCAAGATTATTTCATCACTCGTATAGAGCCACTCTGGCAAATTAAACTGGGGCAGCTTGACAATGGAGTTTATATGGAAATGTCCCAGTTCTATTTGCCGTGACTGTAATAAAATGTTGAAAATACAAGGCTTATTCTTATCTTGAAATACACACAAGAAAAAGAAGAAACTCACATTACTTCTCCGACGACCTGGCATTCGTTTGATCGAGTGTCCAGTAAAACTTCAATCCCCATGCTCAAATCCTCGTCGGCTATTTGAGTTTCTTCAAAGCTATTACGAAAAGATTCTATAACGCGTTCCAGCTCCGCCCGCGTCCCTTAAGAAAAAAGGTACGGTTGTAGACAGAAATTTTTAAATTATTTTTCCTGAAGAAAGTTTCTGGGGCTCTAATATAATCAATGTTCAATCTTATCATATATACCCAAGGTATCCATTTATCAGCTAATCACTTTCTTTAAAATAATTATAAAAAATTTCGTCCACTTATCATTCAAATACAATTTGACTATAAAATTTCCGCAACCAGTTGTAATAAGCATTTCAAAGCTCACGAGTTTTATAATTAGTAACTAAAATAATATACAGGGTGTCTCAAAAGTCACTATCTATTTTGAAAAATAATGGGAATTACGAAAAACTGGTTTAAGACATGAAAAATATATTTATTTCAAAGTAAGTGCCACAAAGAATTAGTGCTATTTATTTATCTGTCTCCACATGGCGACCATCAGTGTCTCTACAGAGCTCAAAGCGATAAGTTGTTTCCCGGAACACACTTTCCAGCATTTGAGGTGTTATTTTCTGAACTGCATCGGTAATACGATTTCGAAGTTCGGCTACATCACTAATTCTTCTACCAGTGTACACCTTAGACTTAATGAAACCCCAGGCGAAAAAATCTAATGGTGTTAAATCGGGTGAACGTGCTGCCCATGGTTGTGTTCCTCCACGACCAATCCAGCGACCGGGGAAGCATCTGTCAAGATAATCACGTACAATTATTGCATAATGGCACGGTGCTCCATCCTGCTGAAAAACTACTGTGTCAAGAATGCCATCTGTAAGAAGTTGAGGTTCGAGGAATTGTTCAAGCATGTCAAGATAATAAACCAATTAACTTTTTTTAAATACACAAATTTGCACCAGAAGTACATATCTTTATGCCAGCATAGCATTTTTTAAAAAAACATCTAATGTCACCGAAATAGATAGACTTTTGAGACACCCTGTATAATTATATATGAAAATAATGAAAAAAAATAAAACACTTCGTTATTGTTCACCCGTACGCGAATCAGATATGTGAGCTTGTTCAAAATACTTTGCTGAATAACCGCATCTTGTAAGTATAATTTATAAAAATTAATAACAGACGCCTGTATTAAATACTGTCTGTATTTTAGTATGCTGTAACCGGCTGACCAACCCTGGTTTTTACTTACAAATTTTGAGAATTCAAAAAGTATCTTTTTTGTCAAATATACATTTTTGGAATGAATTTGATGCTAATATAATATCATAATAGGAGAGAGACGCTTAAACAGCCAGGGTACCCGATCAAATAATGATTAGGTTAATTGACAATATACATATTTTAGGTGAATTTGATGCATATATAATATCATAATAGGAGAGAGAGAGAGACGCTTAAACAGCCAGGGTGCCCGATCAAATAATGATTAGGTTAATTGACAATATACATATTTTAGGTGAATTTGATGCATATATAATATCATAATAGGAGAGAGAGAGAGAGAGAGAGAGAGAGAGAGAGAGAGAGAGAGAGAGAGAGAGAGAGAGAGAGAGAGACGCTTAAACAGCCAGGGTACCCGATCAAATAATGGTTAGGTTAAGTGAATACCCTGTTAGGTTAATTGATTGCCCAGTTAGTTCAATTGTACGCGTTTGACGAGGGGTTAGGTTAAATCGTGATAATTTTTAATAAAAAAGAGAAAATATGAATACAGTTCTTAACTTAAAAGAAAGTATATTCATTCGCTTTCTAAAAGCTAATTTGCATAATTTACAACCATCCGTAATTTGTCTAACATTTGACCCGTCACTATATATATATATTATATATATATTATATATATAGAGAGAGAGAGAGAGAGAGAGAGAGAGAGAGAGAGAGAGAATTAAAAAAGATTTGGTGGAAATACGGGTACATAATTTTTCTACTTACATTTCGTGCGTGTTGGTGTCGTTGGTGTCCATTGTATCAATCTGATCAGGTTCACAAATGTTCGCCACATCCTGCGATGAAAACAATTCCCTCCGATCAGCGGTGTTGAATTCAGAGTAACATCGTTCCTTCCGCACTCTGGACCAAACGGTAAATCACACTACTGCCGTGTGTGTGTGTATATATATATATATATATATATATATATATATAAATATAAACATGTGTACCTACTCATTTCACTTCGCAAATGTATCTTACGTAATATCTCTAACTCTAACTTCCTATACGTCAGGTGACGAAAATTCACTGTCTGTATTCATTTTGACTAGTAATGCGTGGTTATTTACTGGAAAATATCAGCTAATATGGTATCGAGCTGAAGTTGGACCCCTTTTTATATGCGGGGACGCATTGACCCATTTCGAATGTCGTAGACCTGAACTCGAAAGACCAATCACAAGCTCACGGACTTCCTGATTGGACAGTGATACTTTTGTGGGCGTCTTTATCAATATCGGCTTAAGCACTCCACAGACTTTTTTAAAATTAATAAGTGAACGTTCAACATTTCGCATGCAGACGTTTTCACCTCCGTAAAACGTCATATATATATATATATATATATATATATATATATATATATACACCGGGTGACCCATAATTCAGGAACCATAGGAATAATTGCATTTTTTCTAATAATTCTTGTACTTTCTAATAATGTTTTTCTTTATTCTCTTTTTGATGAATTACCCGGATGAATTACCGATAAATAAACGACGGGCATGTTTTTTCAGCAAGACGGTGCACCTCCTCATTTTGCCATGCAAGTTCGCAAATACCTTGATAAAACGTTCCCCAACAAATTGATTGGCCGAAGAGGTCCTATCGAATGGCCATCCAGGTCACCAGATATCACTCCACTCGATTTTTGTCATCAAAAAGAAAATAAAGGAAAAAATTAGAAAGTACAAGAATTATTAGGAAGAAAATACAATTATTCCTATGGTTCCTGAATTATGGGCCACCTGGTATATACGCATGAATGACAATAAAAATATTAATTTGCTCAACATAATTAATTTAAATAAATTTTTATCTCTATTAAAATTTGTTGTATTATTATTATCGGCAGAGAATTCTACTTGGAAAATAAATTTGAGAATAGGGTTAGGTAGGGAAATTTACGATGAGAACTTTGTAAGAGTTGTTTTCTTACTAATAACTGATTTTATATAATTCAACTACGCTGATTTCAAATAAAGTGTCGATTTTATTCTATCACGTAGGGATTTTCTGCAAACTGGAAGGAAAAAAACAACAACATAAATAAATAATATTTATTTCAATTTATATTAGGTACCTATTTCGCTTTGTTATACTAATTACAAATGCAAACAACTTTAAAAAGAAAGAGGACTATTAACGTCAATTACATATTCATCTTTATTTGTCCTGAGTTTTCTTGTGAGATCTATGCTTTTTAGTCTCGAATGTACGCCCTGTTCCTTTTCTTTTATGTAATAATTCTGGAGTATCCCGTTTCAACATCCAGTAGTAATCAGCCATCATGTTGATGTTCCACCTTCCCTGATATCTCTTCTACATTTCTTTGATGTCGTGGTGAAACCAAGCATTTATAAGCATTTATAGGGAGTAGTTTTTAATAAAAATTTAATGAAAATTACTTACATATATAATATGAAATATGACATTTTGTGAAAAATTTGTACGTGATGGCGAAAAATGAATATTATTTTCGGAATCACCGTCCAAAAATTACTATATAAGTGATAAAATATTTCGGACAACAAAACCATCGCAGGCCTGTGTTATTAGCGGCAGTAATGTTTAGCAATTAAATTATATTATAAAAACATTAATTTGATCAACATAATTAATTTAAATAAATTTTTATCTCTATTTAAATTTGTTTTATTATTATTATCGGCAGAGAATGCTACTTGGAAAATAAATTTGAGAATAGGGTTAGGTAGGGAAATTTAGGTGCCGACAAATCGCTCTGAAAATCAAAACACAGGTGCATTGGATAGCAGGTGCCTAGTTTGCCCCAAGGTAGACTCGATTCTATCGGACAAGTGTTCGGGACTTCTTCTGGAGGAATGGTTTATGAGCGATGAATTCGAAACAACAACAGGTGGCCGGTATTTGTACTTGTGAAACATGAAAGCTTGGCTTACATTACTATATATATATATACACACACACACACACACACACACACACAGTATATATATATATGTATATACACACTCACACGCAGAGTATATTATATATCAGGTCATCCCATAAGTAATGTCGTTTTTTAGATCGGAATTTGAAGGACAAAAAAAAAACTCAACTGAAACTTTTTAATCTAGTATATGTTTTCCATCGGAATCAATTACACTCTGCCAACGTCCTACAAGCTTTTCAATGCCATGTTTATAAAATTCAGGCGGTTTTGAGGCAAAAAACGTACAAAGACTGGTGTGCAGGTCATCTAAAGAAGTATACTGTTTCTCGTCAAGATAGTTTTGCAGACTCCTGAAGAGATGATAATCTGAAGGCGCAAGGTCTGGAGAATATGGAGGATGTGGAAGTTTTTCCCACCCAAGCTCCTCAATTTTTGTAGAAGTGATCCGAGCGGTATGAGGACGTGCGTTGTCGTGGTGGAACACGATTCCTTTCCGATTAACCAAAGAAGGTCTCTTTTCTTTTAGTGCAGTGTTCAATCGATCCAGTTGTTGACAGTAGACTTGAGCGGTGATTGTTTGGTTGTGTGGTAAGGTTTCAAAGTGTATTACACCACCTTTATCCCACCAAACACTAAGCAACACCTTCCGAGGTTGAAGATTTGGTGTTGGCTGTGGTGTCGCTGTTCTCCTGCACAAACCCACTGTCGACGGCGCTTAACATTCTGGTACAGTATCCACTTTTCATCACCAGTCACTAAACGGTGCAAAAACGGATCTTGGAGTTCACGGGAATGAAGAGCTGTGCTAATGTTTACTCGCACCCTCAGATTGTCGACCGACAATTCATGTGGCACCCATTTTCCTAACTTAGTAACTTAGGCACTTTCCCGAGTTGTTGCAAATGTCGATGGATGGTGGACGGGGATGAATTGAGTTTCTGGGCCAATTCTTCGACAGTTGTTGAACAGTCTTCTTCAAGTGCGGCTAACAGCAGGTCATCATCAAACTCAGCAGGGCGTCCAGAGCGTGCTGCATCTGTCAAACAGCAGTCACCATTCCTAAACTTTTGAAACCATCTTTGACATTTCCTCACATGCAGAATATCGTTGCCATAAACGTCCTGAATGTTTCGCGTTGCTTCAGTAGCACTATTCCCTTTTTTGAACTCGTAAAGAATTATATGCCTGATATGCTCTTCTGATACCGCCATGTTATGAGGGGTTCACATAAAGCAAAACACACGTCTTCACTGGTCAAGGTCTGTAAAGTATGTAACGAAACACGATAGATCTCCTCTTAGATATAACCTTCGGAAAATTTATGCTTAAACCGAGTAGGACTAGTTTAAACTTAATCTATCATAAAAAACGACATTACTTATGGGATGACCTGATATATATATATATATATATATATATATATATATATATATATCATATATATATATATATATATATATATATATATATATATATATATATATATATATATATATATATATATATATATTCCTTCGCCCAAACAAATTTGTAGAATCGCCTCGCGCTTTTATGTCAACGATTGTATCCAATTGCAATACGACAATTACAATTTTTGCGAAAGTTGAATTTGCGCATGCGCAGGAAGGAGAGAGAGGAGAGAGAAGAGAGAGAGAGAGAAAGAGAGAGAATTGTGTGTTAGGGTGTATCATGCTCATTGAAGCGCGAATTTCAAGATTGGCAGTATGTATTCCTATGTAAAATTAAATTTTAGGAGGGGGCTTGTTTTCTTGAACTTTTGCTAAAATCACGTTTAAATGTTCAAATTTCCATTTTTTCGTTTTCTGGTTATGTACAGAACAGCTGTGCAGGACATACACTGTAGTACAAATGTAACAGACCGGTTTCTTACCAAACGAAACCATTGTAACAGTTGTTATAGGCTACTAGAATTTCACTGTGATAATTTTCTATGTTTCAGATACAAAGCTTGGTAAAGATTGTGTAGCCAGCCACCATGGCTATGCAAGGACGAAAGACCATAAAAAGTTCTGGTTCAAAGCTGAGTGATCTGGTGGGACCAGATCAGTACCCTCTGCAAAATTTGGCTAAGGACTTGGCATCACTCGGTACTGGCACAGTGGCGCAAAAGCAATGCCAAGTTCACTCCTCCTGTGATCATTCAAGAGAGATCCATTGCCAGGAAGATACTTGTCAGGTGGAATGAAATGATTGACCTAGGGAATGGCAGAGTGAAGGCTGCAAAGAGAGAGAAGAGAATATCTGAACTTGATACATTGTTTGAGATAACAACCTGCAGACATGATATCACTCTCTGTGGAACTGAAGCATCTGGCTGCTATGGCTGTGCTGCTAGAGTTCATGTCAACTGTGACTGTCCTCTGCCTCATAAGATTCCAAAGCTAGAGCTAGTGTGGCTCCATTACCAGAGGATCAAAACCTCAGAAGTTTCTGGCTTCCGGATGGCATCTGTTGATGTGAAGGAAACAGTGAAGCAGTTGAAGGCTGCTAAGAGGAAGGAGGAAGAACAGAAGGCAGCTGAGAAGAGAAACAGAAAAGAGGAAGAAGAAAAGGAGCTACTGCTTAGAGGTGATGATGGTGATGATGATGAAGATGAGGTGACTTCCTTGCAAGAGTCTTCAGGCAGAGCAGCTCCTACTGTTGACACAGATTTTTCCAGTACTGCACCAGGCACAAGCTCCAGTGTCAACACTGGCAAAGTCTCCACCTCTGCCAGGAGGAACTACATGAATATCTCATGCACTGCTGCGGCTGCAGTCAGGTTCAAGGTGGCAAACACTCTTGCAGCAGCCATTGCAACTGGTTTCTTGCATGATCTCATCAAAGCTGGCCATCTATCTGCTGATAAGGCATATCTAGCTGTTGACAGGATGAAGATTTGGAGGGGCAAGGAATCTGTAATAGGTGCCTCGGTGGAGGCCCTGGAGAAAAGAACAGAGGGAGAGGAGATCAAGGGAATTTTCTTTGATGGAAAACAAGTAAGAAGACAAAAATCATGAGGTACAATGAAGAAACTGGCCGCTACCATCCTGATATTACAACTGAAGAGCACTATAGTATTACCTGGGAATCTGAGGGGAAGTATCTCTTCCATTGTACACCAGAAGAACCTGAAGGAAATGAGAAACCTGCACTGAAGATAGATTAGTGCTCATGGTGCTAAAGATACTATTGTGATCCTTGGTGGTGACTCCACCAACACAAACACAGGACTTGATGGAGGAGCCATCACTCACTTGGAGAGACTGCTAGGTCATAAGTGTTACTGGCTGATATGCCAGTTGCATATTAATGAACTCAGCCTCAGGCACATGATCAGCAAGCTTGATGGTCCCTACACGCACAAGTCTGGGTTCAGTGGCCCAATAGGAAAACTTTTGGAGAAGATCAATGACATACCTGTCAACTTTAGCTTCAAGGCTCTGCCAGGAGAAGAAAATATAATTGAACTGCCAGAAAACATTGTACAGAACCTTAGCACTGACCAGAAGAACTGCTACCTACTGATCAAAGCTCTCAACACAGGAGATTTGAGCAAGGAAGTTGCTGGTCTGAAGTGTGGCCCACTGTATCAGTCACGCTGGCTGACTACAGGTGAGGCTCTGTTGATGCTGTGGATGAGGCAGCATGGTCTGAAGGGGGAGGTGTTGAAGAAGCTGGAGGTGCTGTTGAAGTTCTGCCTGGACTTCTACTTCAAGATGCATTTTGAGATCAAGGTGAAGCACCACATGAGGTTTGAACCTCACCATATTGTGACCGCTCTGGGACTGCTGAGAAGCCAGACCTCTGAAGTCAGGAACATAATCACTCATGTGATAGTTCGTGGAGCATATCATGCTCATAGTGAGAACCTCATTGCCTCTCTCCTGTGCAGTGAGGATGAGGAGGAGAGGGCATGGGGGGTTGAGATGATCAAGAAGATCAGAGGTAAGTCTGAGTATGGAGACATGAGTCTGAGAACTCATAGAAACCCTAAACTGAATTTTGATGCCACTTCTCCAATTACTCTGATTAATTGGGATGAGGAGAAACTGTATGAGCTCATGCAGTGTTTGGGCAAGAGAGAAGAGATGGTTTTGTTCGTGCTAGAATCGATCACAGAGAATTTTTGCCAGTTTTCAAGTCAAAGCAAAACATTATGAACATGTTTTAGATCTCTACAAGACCTGCTAGACAAATCAAGATGCTTTCAGAAGAAAAATCTCAAAACATTCAGTTGACCAGCATATTATTACAAGCTGGGGGTGGAGGAGGGACTTATACACATATTAAAGAAGAATTGCAATTGCAAAAAAAAAAGGTTGAACGTCACAGCAGCTTGCGGAAAGGTGGGAGCAGCTGCCATCACACTCAGTGATGCCCAAAAGAAAAAAAAATTGGTGGAGGCGTTTTTAAAAAAAAAGAAAATGCAAGACCAAGAAAGAAGAACAAAAAGATTCTGCCTGATGAAGAGAATAGCCGCGAAATGTGGTGTATAGGAGACTAAAAATCATACAATTCTTTAGTTTTGGGCCATTTTGGGTGATTTTGGTTATTTTAGGGGTTATGAACCACTTTGGCTGATCTTAAATCGGTCCAAGCCTGCCCCTAGAAATGCTTAAGGGTGTATGTGAACAATATGGAACATATGGAGGTCATTTGAGGCAACCAAGTCTTTGAAATTGGCCAAAAATCCCAATTTTCGACAAAAAAGTGCGATTTTGAACACTTAAATGCAATTTTTCGCAAAAGTTGCAGAAGACGAACCCCTCTTAAAATTCAGTTTTACATATGAATACATACTGCTAATCTTGAAATTCCAAGTTTTTCAATATTCGACCTGAGCATGATACACCCAATTGTGCGTATTATTATTATACGAAGTTTTAAAGCCTCTAATCTTTTAACCGTATGCGAAAACTGTTTTAAATTATCTAGCTATGAGACCTAAAGACGAGATAATGATGTATTAATTACATTGAAGATTTGAATGGGGAAGAAATTGCAGAGGGCTTTTACAGCGAGGAGCTGCAGAAAGTAACATTTAATTTAGGAATAAAGCTAACTTAAATCATATTTTGTAGATGCATTGCTTTCGATCTACTTTTTTTAATATCTAATATATATATATATATATATATATATATATAGAGAGAGAGAGAGAGAGAGAGAGAGAGAGAGAGAGAATATTTTATCGTTCATATGTGAGCTTAGACAGGTAAATTTCGGGTTCAGTAGCTCGGACTGAATCCAACAGGTGTCTCAAATGATTAGAAAAAATTTGATAATTAGATGCACCATTTAGATAACATCAGGAGAAAGGATATTTATCGTTCTTATGCGAGGCTCAGACAGTGCGACCTGAGATTTGTTTAAATCTGGAGGCTGACCAAGAAGAGAGCGCGAAGCCTGTGGTGATTCTTATGGAAACAAAATATTTCAGACAACAAAACCATCGCAGTCCTGTGTTATTAGCCTGTGTTATTAGCGGCAATAAGGTTTAACAATTAAATTATATAAACATATTAATTTGAGAAAAATGTACACTTTGTTCAATTAAATATTTTTACATTAACATTTCTGTACATCTTCAACAGTAAGATTTAGCATGATCCTGAAATCGGTTTCAAATTATATTAAAAATAATGCATCACTGCCCAGACAGTATATATATATATATATATATATATATATATAACCTCGTTATCCTCGTTGCTGTTCCGTGACTTGCTCTTTCTTCACATGAAGGTCAAGCTGGTGACCCCGTCTCTAGGTCTGGCTTGGTGAAGGAGCGAGTTACTCCCTTGCGCTCTCCACCGCATATAGCCAGGTACACTCGGCTCATCTGGTGCCGTCCTGAGCCAGGCATCCAGTCTTCTCTTGAAGACTTCAACTTTGACCCCTGTAACGTTTCTGAGGTCCTTTGGAAGCTGGTTGAAAAGTCTTGGCCCCCTGACAACCAAGCTATTTTCCTTCAGTGTTGAGGAGGTCCCTTGTCGGGCCTTACACTACACATTCTGCCTTTCCTATTTTCCAGTGTTGTTTGAATGGTAATTGGGTTTAGTTTTAGGTTTGGTACCAGTTTTTCGATCATTTTCCATATGTAGATTATGGTGTACCTCTCTCTTCTTTCCAGGAAGTACAGATTTAGTTTACATAGTCTTTCCCAGTAGTTGAGTTCTTTGCATCCATCAATTTTGGCTGTGAAATGTCTTTGCGTTTCTTCTAGTTTATTAGTTTCTTCCTTTTTATATGAGGACGTCAAAACTGAGCAGGATTCAAGTTTTGGTATAGTCAGTGTTTTTAGCAGGGGAATCATTACTGTCCTGTCCCTTCTTTTTGAACGTTCTTAGTACCTGTCCCGCGACTCTTTTTGCTTTATTTATTGCTATCTGATTTTGTGTTTCGAATTTCGCATCATCTGTTATTATTACCCCCAGATCGATCGCTTTCGTGTTTCTCTGAATTTCCTGTCTATCTGGAGCATAATATGCAGTCTGGTTAAGTTTCTCATTTCTACCATATCTCAAGAGCTGAAATTTTTCGGATTAAATGTCATGTTGTCTTCTGACTATTTGTATATTCTGTTCGTGTCCCTCTGTAAGGCCTCCACCTCTTTTGCATCGTTGATTTTTCTGCTGAGCTTTGTATTGTCTGCAAAGGATGTTACTATATTGTTGCTGTTTACTCCACTGTGATCTTTCCATGAAAGATCATGAGAAAAGGAAACTCCAAGAATGTTAAGAGAAGAGGAAGGATTGAGTTGTGTGTTGTTGAAGGTAAGGGGATAGTTGTGTAGAAGATTGTGACGAGTAGACAGGTGGAAGAACTGAGTTTTTGAGGCATTGAAATCTACAAGGTTTTCTCTGCCCCAATCAGAGATAGCAGAAAGATCAGAGGTCAGGTGTCCCGTAGCCATCCTACACAAATCATGAAGGCATAGATAGAAGGATAGAAACCGAAGGAGGGCAGTTTGGAAATTAAAGATTTATGCCACACTCTATCAAAAGCTTTTGATATGTCAAGCGCAAAAGTTTCACCGAAATCCCGAAAGGAGGATGACCAAGAGTCAGAGAGATATGCAAGAAGATCGTCAGTAGAGCGTCCCTTGCAGAATCCATACTGACGATTTGAAAGAAGATTGTGAGAAGAAAGGTGTTTAAGAATCTTCCTATTAAGGATAGATTTAAAAACTTTGGAAAGGCAAGAAATCAAAGCAATTGGACGATAGTTTGTGAGTGGAGAGTGGTCACCCTTCTTTGCAGTGGCGGCTCGTAACTAAAAATTCTAGGGGTGCTGTCTCTAAGAATGTGTTGAAATAATTACTGAAATAAAAGGATGAGCATTGAGCAATGAATAAAAGTTTCAAAAGTTATTGAAAAAGTTATTCAGTGAGCTCATCCTTATATTGTTCTTGATTATTTCAATTGTAAATAAAAAATTTATGGGTGCTGCAGTTCCGCAGTGTCTACCGACGAGCCGCCACTGCTTCTTTGTAACAGGCTTAATGGATGCGAACTTCCAGCAGGAAGGAAAAATACCAGATGAGAGACAAAGACGAAAGAGTTTGCATAGGCAGGGTGTCACCAGGCCCGCCGAGAGCTGCCACTGGCCCCGGGGAAGGATTGGTATATGGGCCCCCCCTGTTTACTCAGTATTTTATTATGAATGTTTTTTGTGTACATAACAAGCAAACTGATTATATGTCCAAGTCACTATTCAAAACATACAGTATGAATAAACAACTCAGAAGAAAATAACCATTTTATTTTTCGAATCAATTATATTAATTCTATCACCATACAATTTACAAATGCAGTACCAGTCCATGCAGGCAAGACAATTGTTTACTGCAAGATTTTCATAATTAGAAGTGTACTTTCTTTGCCTTCTCTCTAGCAAAATGATAAATGATTCTGATGAAATTTAAAGTACGGGCTAACTGGCTTTCAATTACAATGGTTCCCAGATCTGTCAGTCGGTCTTGGGCATTGGTGGACCACAGATAATATTTTATGTTTCAGGTTGACTATAATAATCTCTCTAAAATGTATATTCATGAATTATATTTCCTCTCTGTTATTTAATCCAGGGTTGTGGAGTCGGTCCAAAATTTTCCGACTCCGACTCCGACTCCGACTCCACACATTGTCAAAAATTCGACTCCGACTCCGACTCCACACATTGTAAAAAATCTAAAAATCCGACTCCGACTCCTCACATTTTAAATATACGACTCCGACTCCTCTAGTGTTTCACTTTATAATTATCATAATAATAAGACATTTCATCACCACCACACTAAGTGTGAAATTTTATATTTTATATTTTATATTTAAATAAATATTAATTGTATATTCTGAAAATGTAAAAAAAAAATATTAAAAAAACTTAATCTAGGGGCTGGGCTATCAATGAATAAGGTTTATTGACCAAAAAATACATAACCTAAATGTTAGTATTTAGGATTTAGAAATTAAGGGTGACACAGGACACAGAAATTGGAGTCGGAGTCGGAAGTTTTTTACCGACTCCGACTCCGACTCCGACTCCGCCCTGAAACGTGCGACTCCATGACTCCGACTCCACGACTCCGACTCCGACTCCACAACCCTGATTTAATCAATTGCTTTATTAATATTTTTAGATTTTATCCTCCCTCTTTCCGGGCCCCCTAAAGGTCCGGGCCCAGGGGATTTTTCCACGGTATCCCCATCCTTTCAGTGGGCCTGGGTGTCACCACAGAAGCACAGTTCTTAAGAACAACAGGAGGAACACCATCAGGACCATACGCCTTCCTAGAGTTGAGCCCAGATAGGGCTCAAAAAACATCTTTAGTCAGAGGGTGGAGGAGATCGAGGAACAGCACCGGAATCGTTCAGGGTTGAACTGGAAGCGAAAGTTTGAGCGAAGAGTTCAGTGTTTGTCAGGAGAAGAGACGGCAACTATGCCGTTGGAATAAAAAAGGGGAGTGAAAGAAGAGGGAGTAAAGATTTTGAAGAGGTTGTTAGCTAGATGCCAGAAAGAGCGAGAAGAATTAGAATTGGATAGATTTTCACATATTTGTTGGATGAAGGAATTTTTGGCGAGTTGAAGAAGAGTTTTTGCACGATTCCGGCAGAAATATAAATTGAGTGAGTCAGGAGTTGGATGGCGACGGTACCTTCTGAAAGCCTCCTCTCTGTTGCGAATAGCATTAGAACAAGTAAAGTTAAACCAAATTTTTTTAATATTAGCAGTGCGAATAGAATATGGAATGTACGCCTCCATGCCCGAGAGAATCACCTCTGTGATGCCCTCAGCACACCCAGAAGAGTCCCGGCCACGGAAGCAGTAATCATTCCATGGGAAATCACAGAAATACTGCCAAGGGGCCTCCCAATCAGCGGCGCCAAAGTGCTAAAGGCGACTCCTCTTGGGAGGATCCAAAGGCTGAATTGGAGCGACAGGACAGGAAACAGATATAAGATTGTGATCGAAGGAGCACAATGGAGAAAAAAGTTTCACGGAGTAGGAAGAAGGAGGAGCGGTAAGAAATAAATTTAGAATGTTGGGCCTATCTCCAAGGCGATCGGGGATATGAGTAGGGTGCTGAACAATCTGCTCCAGGTCATTTAGGATAGAAAACTTGTAAGTTAGTTCACCAGGGATGTTAGTGAAATGGGAGGAAAGCCAAAGGTGGTGGTGAGCATTGAAGTCTCCTAAAATGGAGATTTCAGCAAAGGAGAGCGTGAAAGAATGTATTCCACTTTGGAAATGAGGTAGTCAAAGAATTTTGGATCGTCAGTAGAATTAGGAGAAAGGTAATCAGCGCAGATGTATTTAGTTTGAGATTGCCCCACAGACATCACACAGTACAGAAAACAAATACACACACACACACACACCTAACACACAAAGCACTAACACGACTCGGTAAGGTATGTTGGTTTTCCGCATTTTTTAGATATCGACTTTGGACTAGTCGAGATAGTCAGGGCTTAATATGATAATAACCGACAAAAACTTTCAGACCCCTAGCTTTAACCATTTTTTGAGAAAACCGTTTCAAAAATCGTCAAAAAATCGTACCGAAAAATACAGCATTTTCGCAATTTTCGGCCGAAAAAAACATGCTATTTTCATAAAAAATCCTGAAAAAAAGTTACAATTTTATTGAAAAAAAGTAAAAAAAACATGTACAGAGTCAAATAGACACATTTAGATCCCAAGATCATCATAATTTTCACTGTAAGAGCCCTTAGAAGCAAAGGAAGGCCTCATCTGGCGGCTTAGGGCTTTGGCCAGAATGTGTTTGTGCCTTGATTCGAGTCCATAAACAGTATGGGAAGCTTCAGATGTCAGCTTCACGGCCCTTTCAACACTGAGAATGTGAAGGCAGATCAGGCAGCTCCAGTAGGCCTGTTCAAAAATCAACTTTTTCTTATTTTCATAGGTTTCTGTACATTTTCCCATGCTTTTTGACCTGAAAAAGCCGAAAATCACAACTATTTTGACCTAGGAAGTTGGGAAGCATTGCCGCATGGAGCTTTAAATTTTCGGCCTTGAAATCGGCCAAAGCGCCAATTCCGGGGTCCCTTGAATTATGTTTTGCACTTTAACTTTTGATCTAAACAAGATAGAGCAACAAATTAGGCATCAAATGAAAGAGCATAAAATTAATAAATAATAATAATAATAATAATAATAATAATAATAATAAATAAATAATAATTAATAATAATAATAATAATAATTATCTATCATTTTTCAGGAAACAACAGAAACTCAATCAGAATCTAGAAAACCATCTACAAGTTACAACTTCACAATGGCATTAAGCAAGGAGCTGAGGGAGCTCCGTGGGCGCACAGTTGATATCTCAGAACCTCCACGTACTGTCCACAGGCAGGTGTCAACTGGGCCATCTACCAGATCTCTCACTGAAACTTTCCTGGTTGGATACCCTTCAGCTTTTATCAGTGGTTCCCAGCTTCCCACCAACAGACAGGCGTTCCAGTATTTCCTTAATCTTCAGAATTTACCGGAAAATGCAGGGAGGCCCATGGTTCAAGACCTTGCATATGAAACAGTTGAATCTATCATCCCATTCTGGCAGATGGCTAGGATCAAGACAATGACCAAGTACAACGCAATGAAGCTCTTCATGAAACTACATGAGAAACATCGTGCTCTGGTGAAAAGCAAAGGAAGAGCAAGTAACCCTGGAGGAAAAAGAGTAGCATTTGTGCTGGAATTAGACAGCCAGTTCGATATAGAGCTCCAGATGCAATCCAGGAAATACAGAACAACAGACTGTTATCCAGAGAGAAGAAAGATGAGGATATCAGGTTCTACGAAGACCAAAAGACTGAGAGGAAAGGTCATATGTCTGGTCATGACAAGAGTTTTGAGACAAGATCCCTGCAGCAAGCAGCGAGGAATGAAAGACTGCAGCATAGACAAGAACAAGGTAAAACTAATTACTTTGAACGTTACAAAAAGTTTTAAGTTTTACTCCATTGCGATATTTAGCATGTACTTAACAATTACTGTCTTAACATGTACTATTTTACAGCTGCAGCAGAACAAGAGGCAGTTGTTCATGTGGATGACATTACCTGGGGTGACTCAACTGACAACGACGCTAACACAGAGGACATGGATTACCATCAGCCTCGTCCTGGATGTTCTCACCATCAAGACACTGTGACTAGTGTGACTTTGACGTTTCCAAGGAAGGTCATGGAATGTGATGTCATCTGCAATACAGCTGATCGTCTTGGTTTATCAGACAATCAAGTTACTGCCATGGTTTCTGCCACCTTGAAAGCTGGAGGGGCTGATCTGGATAACTTCGTCATCTCAACCTCAACAACACGTCGCAACAGAATGCTGTCCAGGTATAATATCAGCCAGAGTCACATGTCCAAGTTTTGTGAAAACCCTCCACAGTACGCTGCCTTACACTGGGATGGAAAGTTGCTCAAAGATGTCTTGGGCAGTGAACCTGGAAGTACCTCAGAGACTTTAGCTGTGCTAGTGTCTGGTCCACCTTCATACACTGAAGGAAAGTTATTGGGAGTACCTGTCATCGACAATTCTTCTGGCACAGCTCAGGCTGAGGCTTCAATGGATTTACTGGAGACATGGGAACTTACGGATAATGTTACTGCCCTTGTTTTTGACACTACATCCAGTAACAGTGGAGTCACGGAGGAGCTGCCAAACTGCTTAGAAAATGCTGAACAAAAAGGTGTTTTATCTGGCCTGTCGACATCACATCCTGGAAATCCTAGTAGGAGCAGTTTGGGAGAAGCTGTTTGGGAAGGTGAAGGGGCCAGATAATCCCTGGTTTGAGCATCTGAAGGATGTTTGGACGGACTTGTCCAAGGAAAACCCAAAGATGCTGGCTATCAACAGCAAATGGCTGAAGGAAAAGAAGAACAGTGAAGAAATACTCCAAGACATTCTAACAGCAGAAAGGCTTCCAAGAGCCGACTACAGGGAAATGGCTGAACTGACAGTCATTGTTCTTGGAGGAACGCCTCCTCGAGGTATTCACTGGAGTCGACCAGGCGCCATTCATCAGGCCAGATGGATGGCCAGAAACCTGTACTCCATGAAAATGCTGATGTTTGCAGATCAACTTGAGTACGACGAAGACACTGTATCAAAGCTGGAAAGACTCAACCTTCCTTGCGCTGTTCTACACTCCTGTATGGATGATGTCAATGTCTGCTGCAGATGCTCCCGTGAATGATCTAAGTCTAATCCAGGACATGTTGAAGTACAAGAAAACTGACCCAGAGCTTGCTGATGCAGTACTTAATAAGATGGAAAACCACAAATGGTACCTGACGCAGGAAGTCGTGCCATTTGCCCTGTTCAGCAGTAGATTGAGTGACACATTGAAGCACGACATTGCTGCCCAGTTACATGCCACTGAGAAGCCAGACAGCTTCAGAACAGGAAAGCCTCTATTCCAGAGAGTCACAGCTAAGACCACCCTGGTTGATCTCATTGGCCCAGAATCACATTTCCTGCTGGACACACTGAACATTGGATCCGAGTGGCTTCTGGAACCTGTCACGTCTTGGCCACAGAATGAGGACTACAGAAAAGCGTTGGACTATGTTAAGAATCTGAAAGCGGTGAATGACATTGCTGAACGTGGTGTCAAGATGATGAGCGACTTTGCAAATGTCATAACAACAGATGCCAAGCAAAGGGACTATCTCCTTCAAGCTGTGGAGTTCAACAGACGCCGCTTTGACAGCTTCAAGAAACAAACTCTCAACAACTGACTGTGTAAATGTCATTATGAAATTAATCATCATGTAATGCTTTCACTTCTTGATCGATTAGACTTGTGACAAAATGTTAAACTCAAATTTGTGTCATGAATAAGGCGCCTTGTCTGCCTTGAGTGTGAGAAAACGAATTTTGTGATATTTCTGAAATCTTTGTATGTACCAATGTGCCATTTCTTGTTCCAAGACTATCATAATTGTATAAGTTAGAAAGAGGATTAAAAACACTTTAATTTGGTGCCTATTTTGTTGCTCTATCTTGTTTAGATAAAAAGTTATAGTGCAAAACATGATTCAAGGGACCCCGGAACTGGTGCTTTTGGCCGATTTCAAGGCAGAAAACTTAAAGCTCCATGCGGCAATGCTTCCCAACAATCTAGGTCAAAATGGTTGTGATTTTCGGCCTTTTCAGGTCAAAAAGCATGGGAAAAAGTACAGAAACCTATGAAAATAAGAAAAAGTTGATTTTTGAACAGGGCTACAGCTCCAGCTTGGTGCCATTCAGCAATGCTTCTTGAAGCTCCTGGTTAGAAAAGTCTTCTGTGAGAGCAGGTTCACAGATGCCACTTTGAGAAAGGTTGATTAGTTCTGACCAGTGGGTAGCTTCAATGTTGATGGCTGTGATCTTGTTCAGCCTCTTCTTGGCTGGCTTCCCACTTCTGAAAGAATAATAATTAATTTATTTTTTATTCCAGTTTAAGATTTAATCCCTATTAGTCTCAGAATTGCTGATTTAAATTAAACTTAAATTAAAAAAAACAAAAAACCCGTTCTATAAATCCCCATAATCGAATTTTTTTTCAGAAAGAAGGCAAGATTATTTCCATTATCAGAGGGGAAGGGGGGAATTGGGATAAGAAAATGTGAAAAAAAATTCGATTATGGTAATTTATAGAACTCGGGCCTTTTTTTTATTAAACAAATCCCCATAATCAAATTTTTTTTTCACATTTTTTTAAATTGATAAATGCTTACCTGATGGACAGAATTTTCTTGAGAGCAGCTTCTCTCACTTCCAAGTCATCAGACTTCATCATGGAGTACAGCACATTCTCGGGCAGCAAGGCAAAATCATTGTACTTCAGGTTCTTGAAAGCAACACCCTGGATTTCTTCAGACTGCTGCTTGATCCTCTGGATCATGTTGAAGATGTACACTGTAGGGTGGATCACTTTTCACTTTTTTTAAAAAATTATAGCTGGTCAAAGCTTTTCCCATGATTTGGTTCAGTGGAAGTACACTGACACCATTTTTACCAAAATCGATCAATATTTAGGGGTCGCGCATCGACCTTGAAAACTTCAATTTTGGAAATTTGGCCAAATTGACAATTTTTTACTGAATAAAGATAAATCATCAAATGACCATATTTTCTTAATCCTCTCAGTGAAAGAAATCCTCTCAGATACTTACCAAGTTGATCGGACAAGTGGTTTAGAAGTTATACTCACCTTGAGATAGCATTAAAATTTAAAATACCGTATTTGTCCCGTACCTCCATATGCTGTCTGCCATTATCTGCTTTTTCGGATAAGATAAAACGAATAAGGAAAGATCAAATGTATTTTGTATTAAAACGGTTTACCGATATCACTAAAGGCACTTACTCCGGTGCCCCTAACTAGGTTCAAAAACTGTATGAATCGTGGTTAGAACACACGTCATCTTAAGGCGTGCGCCATGTACTCTCTCTGCTAACTCCCTTTCCCTCTGCGCTACGTCATCTTGGCAAGTGACGACTTCTTGAAGTCACCGAGTTCTTTCCGGCTCTTTTCCACGAGCTGAAGAAGACCCTGCAGCTGTGACTCGTCTTTTGTGACAGTGTTCGCGTAATCTTCTATCAGTTTTATCCCTCTCTCTGCCTCGTCGTTGGTAACTTTCAGATGCGAGATGACATTCTTCAGATCACAGTAGTTCTTATCTTGATCCCACTTATTCACCGGCAGAGTGAGCCACGTAGACGCGCACACCTGCGCAGAAGACGCTGGTACAACACAAGGTCATTCAGCGGGGCATCAGCTGCGACAGGAGCCGCCTGCCAGGCAGGTGCGTAGAGGAGTGCAGTAAATAGTACCACTCTCTGAAGTTTCTGTACCAGCTCGTCGTCGAACTCCAGCTGACCGCTGAACATCAGGAGCTTCGTGTAGTAGATGATCTGAAACGAATACGCACTGTGATGTATAAATACCGATACCACTCCATATAAGTTTGTTTAATGGTAAATTATTTATCTTATTTTTTTTTGGTAGGGACTTCAAATGGCTGTTTGCAGAAGGCAATACAATATTTAACTTCTAATTCAAAATACCAACCTTGGCCATTCACCTCGCATGATGGTAGGCTCCTGGGCGCATGAAGTGTGTGCCACGACGTGGCTGGGCCCCGAGTACCAGGAGTGTAATCTCCGCCACTTCTCGGTAGTCTTCTCTGACAAGACCAGAAGCGGTGCTGAGGAACGTGACTGCCTCATCTCGGAGCTCCATCAGCCACGTCACCTCCGCCAAATGCTCGATCTCCAGCTCGCGATAAGTCGAGAGGTCGAGCTTGTCCCACCTGAAAGGGGAGTTATGAAAATATTGCATGAAAACGACTGAAGTTTCCCTTTTCGACTGCTATTAACATCATTAGTAGAAGGACGCTGATA
Source organism: Bathynomus jamesi (assembly GCA_023014485.1). Classification (NCBI taxonomy): domain Eukaryota; kingdom Metazoa; phylum Arthropoda; class Malacostraca; order Isopoda; family Cirolanidae; genus Bathynomus; species Bathynomus jamesi. The sequence goes on along the minus strand of JAJOZX010001058.1, from coordinate 998,583 downwards.
TCTCAATTGCTCTGAAGGCAAAAAATCATTGGAGAAAACAACTGCGCCTTAGACTTGAAATTCACCTTCTCCTCAGATACTGGAACAAAGGTTCAGTTGGTGCTGTGGTTCTTCCAAACGCGGTGATGACCACTGCCCCCACGATGAGCTCCATAACGTGATGGCGACAGCCCAGCTGGAAGAGCGGTTTACCAAGCATGTTCTCCAGCCGGACCACCGCACCCTGCACCCTCCCCGTATTGGAGGAAGTTGTGTCGAAGCACAGTCCAATCACGTTGTTCTCGCATCCCCAGTCTTTGAGAGCACGAAAGGGCCTCGGACAGACCGGTGCCGTCAGCAACAGTCGGAACGGCCAGCAACTTTCCTTCTGTGCATTGGGGAGCTCCGGAGATGAGAATCGCCTGGCGGTGCTCCAATGATCCAAGAGAGTCCTGAAACGTATGTCATACATGACAATCCATTATCGTCCACTGGAATATGTCAATCCACTGTCGTCACTGGAACATGTTAATTCACTGTCGTCCACAGTGAGGGCAAAACTGACCTTGATTACTTTACCGTCCCAGTGGACGACAGCATGCCTCGGAGATACGAAGGATTTCTGCACAGCTGTCGAAACTTCACAACGATGTGCCACTCTTCCACGGCGAGACGTGTCCTTCGAGATACTGAATTTGTCCAGGTCTGCGGGCGGATCTACCGAACGTAGGACTGCCGCCACGACACTTGCCACCTATGTGCGAAATTGAAAGGAAATTGACAAGGATGCGTATGGTTTTTATGTGACAAAATAATCACTAAATTTTCCGTCGTTACGTCTATTATAAAGGGTGATCCAGAGAAATGGGACCCAAAAGAAACCCCTGTAACTCTTAAAGTATAAGTCCTTTTATAAAATCATACGCATCATTCGAAAGAGGATAGTTACAAGTTTGTACAGGATTGTATAGGTTTTGACAATACAAGACAAGATAAGATACAAAACAAAATAAAAGTGTTAGTTAAAACTAACCCTTCAAGATGACTGCATGGACTGTGGAACAGCTGCGTTTCATAACTGAGCAATATTATGAGCATGGAAGAAGTGTAGTTTCAGCTCAAAGATCTTTCAAGACAAATTTTCAGATGTCAAAATCACCTTCTAAGAAAGTAATCCGTCGGTGTGTCAGAAATTTTTTCCTAACTGGCAGCATTGGAAAAAGAAAACCAACTGGAAGAGTGCGCACAGCAAGGATATACGAGATCATTAACAGAACTCATGAAATTGTACAGGATAATCCTAACATAAGCATCAGACGTGCTTCTCAGCTGTTAGGAGTTGGATATGGAACAACACACCGTATATTCAAGCAAAATTTAATGCTCTTTCCATATAAAATTCAAACAGTGCAACAACTAAACGATGGAGATTTCGCACGAAGACGACAATTCTGTCAATGAATCCAACAGAAGGTAAATGACACCACCAATTTTCTAGCAACTTTGATTATGTCAGACGAAGCCCATTTTCACTTGAATGGAACTGTAAACAAACAAAATTGTCGTTTCTGGGCAACAGAAAATCCATTGAATATTACCGAAGTCCCGTTGCATAGTCTGCGTGTAACTGTTTGGTGTGGTCTTACTGCATCTCAGATCATAGGGCCGTACTTTTTCGAGGATTCCACCGGAAACACGGTCACTGTAAATGGTGATCGCTACAAAAAAATGTTGACCGATTTCCTTATTCCTAAATTAAGAGATCTTTGTCTAGAAAACCACTGGTTCCAACAAGACAGAGCTACCTGCCATACCACGAGGAACTGCATGGCAGTTTTGCGTCAAACGTTTCCAGGCGAGTTAATCTCAAGATTTGGAGACGTTGAATGGCCCGCAAGGTCTCCGGATTTTTCTCCCTTAGATTATTATCTCTGGGGATATTTAAAGAGTAGGGTCTACAGAAATAACCCAACGACCTTGCAAGAATTGAAGGCCGCCATCACAAATGAGATACAGGCCATACCACCGCACACTCTTACAAAAGTGATGCAGAACTTACAAGCGAGAACACTGGAATGCTTGGCAACTAATGGAGCACATTTGAAAGGAGTCATTTTAAAAAAATAAATATTTCATAATAAACTTGTAACTCTACTCTTTCGAATGATATATAGTTTTTATGAAAGGAATTAAATATTAAGAATATTTGGCTTTTTTTTATGGGTCCCATTTATCTGGATCACCCAGGTATCTTTGTCAAGGAAAGATCATTACTGATATACACACACCTGATTATTGGACATCCGGAAGCGATCAGCCACTTCAATAACAGCCGGTGCATTGAGGATGCGGTGAGGAAGGCTGATTGATACAGTTGATTCTCTCGGCTGTCGGTATGGTGGTTCTAGCTGTGATTCGGAGTTGCTCGATGATCTGCTTTCTATAGATTCATCGTCGCTCTCAGCTTCGGTTCCTAATTTCGTTTTTGAGGTGCCTGGCTCATCACGAGATTGTTGTCTTGAGAGTTGCCGTTTTCTCTTGACAACGAACACTTTATCATTCCCACTCATTGTTGCCTGGCGCAGGCTCCGTTGATCCTCATAAAATTTAATATCTTCTTGTTTGTTGTTGTCTGAGAGCAGTCGACTTTTCTGTATCTCTTCAATAGCATCGGGAGCTCCGATGTCCCAGAGCTTGTTCAGATTTTCTGAAAACTTCTCCCTGCCTTTTCCCGCGTCACTGTCTCTCATCTTGCTCTTCTGCAGCGAGCGCCACTCTTCCCACAGTAACTCCAGTTTTCTTTCGCAGTTACGCCTCGTGATCGTCTTTATACGTGCCATGTTCCAAAATGCCAGAACATTGGCCACTGTGTCTTTTACGGCGGCCTTCCTGTCAGTAGTTTCCTGCTTGGCATTGAAGAAGTACTGGAGAACTTGATGGGTGGTTGGCAATTTGGCACCACCGATCGAGGAAGATGGCTGACCAATTAAGAAGACGTCCGTGGCTGACCTTAGAGAAGGTGGTGCTGTTGTTGCTGCTTTCTCTTTTCCAGAATAAGTAACTTTCAGAGTCTTCCCACTCCTGGTTGTTAACAGTTTATCCATTGTACTAAAGTCTAGACTTATCAAACAAGAATCAATTGACACAGTTGATCTGTAAAAAGCAAACTGTGATTAGTAAAAATATTGGTCATAGACATAGCGTGTGTGTGTAATTGGGATTTTAGGATGCGCCAGCTACTGATGCTATGATTACGTCCATAACGGGGGACAAATACGATATTTTAAATTTTAATGTTATTTCTAGGTGAGTGTAACTTCTAAACCACTTGTCCGATCAACTTGGTAAGTATCTGAGAGGATTTCTTTCACTGAGAGGATTCAGAAAATATGGTCATTTGATGATTTATCTTTATTCAGTAAAAAATTGTCAATTTGGCCAAATTTCCAAAATTGAAATTTTCAAGGTCGATGCGCGACCCCTAAATATTGATCGAGTTTGGTAAAAATGGTGTCAGTGTACTTCCACTGAACCAAATCATGGGAAAAACTTTGACCAGCTATAATTTTTTAAAAAAAGTGAAAAGTGATCCACCCAAATGTACAGCTGCTGATTGTGGAACTTGCTGTCCCTTTTGATCTCAAACCAACTGACTGCATACACTTCCACAATGAACTTGATGGCCTGGTAAAGCTTATCCTGTAGTTCTGGAGGGTAAGCACCTCTGGTCCACAGACACATCAATCTAATTGACAAGTGCAGATTATGTGATGTGTTTGACAATTTTCTTTCTTGCACTTCACAGCATTGTCATCACAGGGACGAACAGGTAGCTTACAGGTGCAAGCAGAAATGTCAAAAAGTTTATCCAGCTTTTCCTCCAGATTCTACTCCTGGAGTGTAGAAAGAGATTTCCGGTTTATCTCTTTTGCTTTCTTGAAGCACACTTTATCCACCAATTTCACTACATAATATTCCTCATACAGGGGCAGCCGCGGGTTCACTGTCTGCCAGATCTCAATCACATCCTTTGCTATCATTTTAGCAATATCATAGTCTTTGAAGTCCGGGTGGCTGTTTTGGAGGAAATAACTGTACTGAATAACTTGGCGGAGGGTAGGAGGCTCTGTTTTATCCAAAGGGGAAGGCTGGTCACTGAATTTTTTGGCACTATCACTTCGAGTTAATACTGCAGACTTCCGTTTTTTACCCATTTTTATGAAATATCTGAAAATAAACACAATTAAATGAACGCATCATAAAATAACTTAATTTAATATACATTTTATAGGTAAATATCATTAAAAAATACAAAATAATACACTAATAAACATCTATAATTATTTACAATAAGTTTCAAGCATCGTTTTGTTAAAAAAGCCGAATTTTAATTGATTATTTTGATGAAATAAGGTCCGATATTTTGTTTGTTTACATTGCGCGAATACCGCGCGCGCGATTTTACGCGTAAAATTCGGCAATTTTACAACTTAAAAATAATTAACAATCCTCAAAAAATACAATCATTTTCACAAATATGAGTTGGTGCAACGTTTTTTATACATTAATACCTTTCTATCTAGACTAGTCCAAGATCACAGTTCCAAAATCAACCTACCCTAACGACTCGGTCCGAATGCGGTCCTAGGTACGAAGCCGCCACCCATTAACAGGTGAGAGACCAGCCTGAGCAGATCGGATCGAGTTAACTTAGCACGATTCCGATGTGGACATCACCCAAACTTACAGACATATAAACACAGACTAGACAACTCCACAGACGACACCTGCCACCTGTGCCAGGATACACCACAAACAATTGAACACATTATGACAGACTATACCGCTCTAGCACAACAACGAACACAACACAACATCACTAGTGCGCTGAACCTCTGGTCCACTCCGAAGAGGGCGATCGGTTACCTGCGTGCCGCCGGCTTGCTCGATCAGGGTGGGCTGATCGGCTAACCAACAACAACAACCAAAGTAGTGATAGTAGGCTGTTTTAATGAATGGTGTAATGTTCCTGCGTTATGAAAATGAATTGAATAAACCACAAATGTAGCAGAATGAATCATGTTTATTGCTGCAACCTTTAGAAGTACACATTGTCATCAAATCTGAAAAGAGAGAAAAGTAGATGAAAACATAGTTAAACACAAACATTTGAAAAGTAATCATTAATGAAAAATCTACAGGAAATATGGAAATATGGTAGAATACATTTACTTTTGAGTCTGAAGCAAAAACTTCGTTGACCAGTGTTATTAATAGAGAATCAATTCCTAGTGATTGGAGTTGTTAAAAAAATTATACATTTGTAGAACAGTGATTTCATAACGCAAGAACTCTCTTAGCAACACAAAATCTGTATCATTTTCTGAAAGAAAAGCTTGTTGTTTGAGAACTTTATCAGAGACCAGAAGCAGCCACCTGTGAAGGATATATGACTATACAGGGTGTTTGAAAAGTCCGTAATCATAGGAAATAAATAAATATATATATATATATATATATATATATATATATATGCACTAAAATCACAAAATAACACGTGATCTTATTAATAAGCAAACAACCACAGGGAAAAGGAAACACAAAGTCCGAGCGCTTTCGTGATATATTCACATTATCAAGGAGGAACAGAAAATATTTTCTGTTCCTCCTTGATAATGTGAATATATCACGAAAGCGCTCGGACTCCCCTGTGTTTCCTTTTCCCTGTGGTTGTTTGCTTATATATATATATATATATATATATACACACACATACCTTGTTAACCTTGTTGCTGTTTCGTGTGTTGGTTTCTCTTCACACGGAGGTCAAGCTGGTGGCCCCGCCTCTAGGTCTGACTTGGTGGAGGAGCGAGTACTTTCTTGCGCTCTCCACCGTACATAGCCAGGTACACCCGGCTCATCTAGTTAACTTCAACTCTTCCGCGGGACGGAAGTTTTATAACTCTTTTAGACATTTTAACTAGTTTATGGCTTTGAAAAGGGCTTGATTGTGACCGGCCGAAATTAATTAGCCTTTTTAAACCTTGTTTTATAATTTTTTGTTTCCCCCCTGCGGGTTTGGGTGATATTATATTGTTGCGGTACATGCAATAAAAGTTTATATATATATATATTAGTGATGTATGTGACATCCGCATCCGCATCCGCATCCGCACTTTGCAATGCGGATGTTATAACATTATAACTTTTCCATAGATGCAGTATGCACCTATCATAATTCCCAAATGTCTGATTGATGACACAGACTGATGTTCTGCGTTTGCATAGAATCGCTCATCTTCCGTCATTTGTTTCATATTTTCTGGTGTGTCTAATTACAGTAAACCCTCGTCCAACGCGTGTTTGTCCAGTGCGAATTTGCTTATACACGGAAAAATAAATGTGAACAATTATTTGCCGAAAGCGGAAAATTTGATTATATACGGTCCGCCAAACACGCTCTAATACAGTAGTACTGTACGCGTGCCAATACGCGCTCTAGTGTTTTCTCCTACACTCCAACACTCCCGCATCTCCCTCCCTCTCACGTCACCCCTCGCATCACCCTTTGTCTCAGTCCCGCTAACGCGTTAAGTTCAGTGAAGTTGTGTTGGATTGTTTTTTGTCGTATTTTGCCGTTGTTTTGCTATTACCCTAAGACAGCAGTATGGCACCAAAACGTAAAGCATCTGCAAGTGCTAGTGAAGAGAAAAAAAGTCGTAAGGTTATGACATTAGCCGAAAAAATAAAGATTCTAGATAAGTTGCGTGGTGGTATGAGCATAACATCACTTGGTCGCGAGTATCACGTGAATGAGTTTACCATACGCACCATCCGAAAGAGTGAAGCAAAGATACGTGGTATTTTCATTTAATATATTTTTATTTATCGTATGTAAATATCATTACGTTTATGATTTTATTATGTTCTTATTTCATATACAATATAGGTAGATAAATTCATTTGTGTGTGAATAAACAATCTACGTATCTAAGTGTTAATGGGAGACTTTACGCGGCCGCGTTCACGTATCCCCATTTATCCCATAAGATATTAAGTTTGTCCAACGCGGATTTACTAACGCACCGTTCTCGAGGAACCTAATCCCCGCGTTGGACGAGGGTTTACTGTGTAAATATATATATATATATATATATATGACCTCGGAGGCCGATGCCACATAGCCTATGTTCTTTTATATATATATATATATATACAGGGTGTCCCAAAAGTCTCCATACATAGGGAAAATTAGCACTTTTTAGCAAAATGTAACTTTATTTACAAAACATTCTCTACATCAGTGGTTCCCAAACTTTACTAACTGTCGGAACCCTTACAGACTTGTTTTTATTTCGCGGAACCCCAACTCCACATATATATATATATATATATATATATATATATATATATATATATATATATATATATATATATTTTAGACTTAGAGCTGTAAAATATTTATTGAGCAACAAAACTTACAGATTTTAGTGATGAACACTATACAAATTTTCACACTGAACACATTTAAGTAAATAAAGCCTATCAGAAATTAACTTGACCGTGCACCACGCCAACGGCTATAGTACTGATTGGTTCACAATTAATTACGAAACAAGTGCACATCAAATCAACTGGCAACTTAAAAAATTTTAATTTTAGCGAAAACATATTGCTCAAAATTAATTACAGTTAAATTCTCACCAGTAAAATATATATATTAAAATTTTTCATAAATAATATGACAAATTTTAAATACTATGACAGAATTTATATGATATTTATTTTAAACAGTACTAATAGAACCAGTCTTTTATAAAATCGTTAAAATTAAAATCTGCCAAATTACACTTTTGCAGTAGCCGAGTAGCGAAAATTTATTTACATATACTTAGCAGATTTTAATTTTAGCGAAAAATATTTAGTGATCCCAAATCCACGATGGTGCCATTTCAAGTCAGAATAAGAATATAAAATATTATTTAAAAAGCCACAAGGTAAAATTATGTATAAATATTAGGACCTTAATCAGACCTTAATATTAAGACCTGATTAAACTGATTAGAAAACGTGTCACGGAACCCTTGTTAAGCCTCCGTGGAACCCCAGGGTTCCGCGGAACACAGTTTGGGAACCACTGCTCTACATGATTGCCATTTCTTTGTAAACACACACGGATGCGTCTCTCCCACTCATGGTGAACTCGTGTTAACACATTTGGTGTTATGGACGTAATTGCACTTCGAATGCGTTCCTTTCGGCGATCCATGTTCTGTATCTTTTCCTGGTACATTACGTCCATAACACCAAATGTGTTAACACGAGTTCACCATGAGTGGGAGAGACGCATCCGTGTGTGTTTACAAAGAAATGGCAATCATGTAGAGAATGTTTTGTAAATAAAGTTACATTTTGTTAAAAAGTGCTAATTTTCCCTATGTATGGAGACTTTTGGGACACCCTGTATATGGTGGTTCAAAATTTGGGCTAAAATTTCAAAATAGTTGGAAATGCTCTCCACATGGCTGCTCTTATTCCTTTAGATGTGAAGTGATTTTTTGCAAAATATCTGTCGATTCAATACATAATAAGAGGTCACTATGATTTTCACATTTTCAATTAATTAATTAGCTAATCATTTTCTACCCGCTTCATTTTTAGAGGACGCGGCAGTCACGCCACATTGACTCCGCCCACCTTTCAGAGGATGATGCAGTTGTTCGATTTCTTGTATAATGATGTTTGTGAATCAGACAAATCATTTACTTATGCATCATTTCAAGTTTAAACTTGTTGGAGGACGGTTTTAAGTTCGTTCAAACTTCAAGAGCTTAGGATTAGTATCTCCTGTAAGTATTAATTCATATGTATTAATTATTAATTCATATATATAATTATTAATTCATATATATTATATTTATTCAGTATAAATATATACAGTATATACGTAATTATGTTCTTTATATGCAAATTTATAACCGGTAAGGATGTGGCTATTAAATTAAATGATTAAAATTGTAAGGTATATATCTTATGTCTCTTGAAGTTTATTATTTACTTATTCTTAAATATATTTTTAAAAATTTGGCTATCTTCCTACCCATCAACCACTAACCACTGTAACCAATTTTTTTACTTTATTTATTTTGACTTTGCAATGTTTTACTTTAACACTTATATAATTGTACTTTGGTGCTAAACGGTTAATGCATTATTTTCTCTCATTTTTCAGGTTATGGCTAAAACTACTCGCTCATCTGCAGAAACGTGGGTTCTAGGAAAGCCCAGCAACGAGTTATCAACTGCAAGGCTACCCACATGTGGTGATGTGCTTCGTTTGGTTCAGTTTCACCACCATGAACAGTCCAAGACCTTGAAAGAGAGCTACAACTTGGCCTGCAAAGAGGCCCTGTAAGTAAGGGAGAGAGCAAGGATTCCTACACAGCCAGTCGATTCCTGCGTTAGGAAGCTGTCAAAGCTGTACGAAGAGTTCCTTGCGTTGAAGAAAAACCGCAAGACGCAGCTAAAGCTGCAGAGTGAAAGAGAGCATGTTCTAAGAGACTCTCTCAGAGCTTTTCGACGTTCCCTCGAAGGACTCCTTGAAGGTGATAGACAATGAAGAAGGGCGCCAATTCCTGATGATGCAACGAGAAGACGTCTTTCCCTGCAGTATGGCAGGCCCTGACAAGATTAATTTTGCCAAGGAATACCGCAAGATATGTCGACAGGAGAAAGATGCTGACAAAGCTCTAAGGTACAAAGAAAGAGAGGCTGCATTCCAGGTTGGAGCTGCTGCTCTTCCATCATCCAGCACATCCACTTCATCCTCTGAAGAATTCAACGCTGAAGACGATGATTATCGTCCGTCGACTTCGATCGGAAGAGCAGGTGTACACTCTTATCCTCAGAAACGAAACAATATCTTCACACCACCAGATGTGGTTGCTGCTCTTGATCGCGTCAACCTTCCCGATCGAGGAGCAGCCTTCGTTGCTGGATCAGTCGCTCAAGCCCTGGGCTATGATATTTCTACAATGACGCTTTCACGCAGCTCCATCCGTCGTTCAAGAAGGCAAGCAAGGCAGGCAGCAGCCAAAGAGGATCGAGCTTCGTTTTCTGTCGAAGGACTCCTTCTTCTTCACTGTGATGGAACACTACATCCCGACATCGACGGCGCAAAGGAAACAGCCGAACGCACCGCGGTAACACTGGTCTACAAATTTTGAAAAAGTTTGTGCTTCGGAGATAAAATGTGTTTCTTATTATGGATTTTGGGGTGCTGAAAACGAATATGACCATAAAAACAGTCGATTGGCTAGAGTTTCCAAGAAAATTTAAGTTACACATTTTGCGTATATGTATACCATATATTAGTACCATACCTGTATAATGCAGTCACTTATATTGATTCAACCCGTCGCTTCTTTGCTTGTCTCTTGTATTCAACTTCTGGAGCATCTCTTGTTATTGTCCAGCAGTAGTCTGCTAACAATGACGGACTCCATTTCCCCTGGTAGCGTTTCTCCATCGCTGAGATATCCTGGTGGAAACGTTCACCATGTTCATCGCTGACTGCTCCGCAGTTGGCCGGAAAAAATTCCAGGTGCGAATGGAGGAAATGTATCTTTAAAAACATATTGCAGCCCATTTTTTGATAGGACAACAGCAGGTTTTCCACCAGCTCCCTGTAATTGTCAGCTTTGGTATTTCCGAGAAAATTGGTTGCTACTAACCAGAAAGCATTCCACGCTGTCTTCTCCTCACCACCTAGGATACGGTCGAACTCCTCATCTCTAAGAAGCTCGCGGATCTGTGGACCAACAAATACACCCTCCTTGATTTTTGTTTCACTGAGCTTTGGGAATTTACCACCGAGGTACTTAAAAGCTGCCCCCGTTTTATCCATAGCCTTAACAAAAATTTTCATGACGCCCAGTTTGATGTGTAAGGGTGATAACAAAATCTTGCTCGATTCTACAAGTGGAGGATACTGAACATTTTTTGTTCCAGGTTCCAATGAGTGTTGGAGTGGCCAATCCTTCTTGATATAATGAGAAGTCGTAGCCCGACTATCCCATTCACACAGAAAACAGCAATACTTAGTGTAGCCCGGCTGCAGTCCAAGCACGATAGCAACAACTTTCAAGTCACCACAAACCTGCCACTGATGTTTGTCATAGTTTATGCAATTCAAAAGTTGCTTCATGTTGTCATATGTTTCCTTCATGTGGACTGCATGACCAACTGGAATTGATGGCAATACGTTGCCAACATGCAACAAAACAGCTTTTAGACTCAACTTCGATGAATCAATGAACAGTCTCCACTCATCAGGATTGTGAATAATGTTGAGAGCTGCCATCAGACCAGCGATGTCGTTGCAAGCTACAAGGTCACCTTCCATGATGAAGAATGGGACAAAATCTTTTTGACGGTCACGAAACTTACACACTCTAACATTTTCAGCGAGGAGATTCCACTGCTGCAATCTGGAGCCCAACAGCTCTGCCTTACTCTTTGGCAGTTCTAAATCTCTGATAAGGTCGTTTAATTCATTCTGAGTTATCATGTGCGGTTTAGATAGCAAGTTATAAACAAATTCAGGGTCTTGTGAAGTTGAAGGCTCACAAGTTTCGCAGGTTCCTTCATTCTCCTCGTCTTCTGACTCCAGGGAGAATGAGTGTGGGGGCTCAGGAACGGGTAGTCCTTCGCCGTGAGGTACCGGGCGTATAGCAGAGGGTATATTCGGATATTATAAAATACACTTTTTCTTCTTGCAAATACCTTTCTTGACTGAAGGCATCATGCAGAAGTAACAATTGCTGCCATGATCTAGTGGTTCCCTCCACACCATTGGCACTGCAAAAGGCATAGATTTCCTTTTCCGATTCAACCACTGGCGAAGGTTTGTTGCACAAGTATTGCAGCATATATGTGGGGCCCAGCTCTTGTCCTGATCTCCAATCTTACAGCCAAAATAAAGGTGATAGGCTTTCCTAATCACGGCGGTTATAGGACGCATTTGTGATGCAAAAGTCAATTCTCCACAAACATAACAGAAGTTATCTACACTGCTCACGCAATTACGAGGCATCTTTGTTCAAATTAGGCTGAAAAAAATTTAGTTTCAAAAGCAAATACTAAAAAGAGTTTGACAAGGGTGCATTGTATGACTTCTGCGAATGAACTGATGCTGTGGCGTAATATGTAGACGCCTGTGACACATCGACGCCTTGACTCTATTGCGCATGCGCGTAGTTGTATTTTTTATTTTAATAAATTAATGTAATTACATTGCATTTTAATAATTTTAAATTAGGTAAGGTTAAGTTAGGTTAGTATTTCATTTATATTAATATCAAAAACATTATGGGAAGTAATATGTTAAAATGATCCAATCTATTTTTTAATAAATAATTTACAAATACATAATGTAATAGATAAATTTAAAATTACATTTTATTGTATATATGTATATATTTACATTAATTTATTAAAATAAAAAAATATAACTACGCGCATGCGCAGTAGAGTCAATGCGTCGATGTGTCACAGGCGTCTACATATTACGCGACAGATGCAGTCCAGTTAGTAGGGTGCAGGGTTGCCTGATATCTTTATAAATAGAGCCAATTGGCAATTTTAGGCATCATTTACGTGTTCAGTGACCCAAAATTAGTAAAGATTGACTACTTTTATTTCCGAAGCATTTTGGCTGTAGACCAGTGTAATCGTTACGGGAAATGGGATGGAAAAACTCCTGGTAATTGTATACAATATCCCCCTTACCTCAGTTTCTAATAAAAATTATTGCAATGCGTAGAAAATAATAAATAAAACATTTCCTTTAAATAAAAAATTTTCGGTCGAACATATTTATGGAGATATTATTTAATTAACGATATCCATTTGACGTGACGTTTTTCTGATTGGCTATTTTTTTGCTATTCTGCGACTTAATTAGTTGGTTGGTTTCTGTTATGGGTATTTTTTTTTTCTAATTGGATTCAGTTTGGGTAATACCTCAGTTTGGTCTGGTTATGTTTGTGATAGAATTATGACGTGCTGTTCGTGTGGTTTCGACTTTGAGAACTTGATTCGTCATGTGCCCTAGATGAAGACTAAAAAAGTGCATAACTTAACATGTTATTACATTATCACTGGGGAACACAACTTTTGGTGACTTAGATGTTAGACCTGTTTCTGGGTATATTGAGGTCGCTGATTCTAAAAATGACATTAGTTTTTCTCCATCAGCTCTGCTTATCAAGATATGATATATATCTATATATATTTCTATATAATGTATATAATATTATATAATTGCTGACTGGCAATCACTGTTGTTGTCAATTGAATACAAAAGTATGATGAATGTCAGCAAAAATAGTGTATTAACATCAAACAAGCATAAGGTACGAAAAATATTTCTTAAATTCAAACAAGCTTGAGACACGAACGGCAAAAAAAGTTCTTTCATTGAGACATCTCACATAAACCGCGTTTCTGAGATTTCTTGCGATGAGATGTGCCAGGACATTCGCGTTGGATGCTCCAGCAGTAATCTGCCATCATGTGAGTATCCCATCGTCCGCGGTACCGTTCTTCCATGGTCCTTAGTTCTTGGTGAAATCGTTCACCCTGTTCCTCGCTTAGATCACCGAGGTTATCTGGGAAACGATCCAAATGACTGTGGAGGTAATGCAGTTTGATGCTCATTTTACAGCCAAGTTTACAAAAAGAAGAGAGCATATTCTCCACTAGTTCACCGTAGTTATCGGCCTTATAGTTCCCAAGGAAATTCTTCACAACCATACTAAACGATGACCACGCACGTGCCTCAATGTTGTCCATTGAATCTTGGAAACGCGGGTCTTTCATGAGTTCCCGGATTTGCGGTCCATCGAAAATACCTGCCTTCAGCTTTTCCATGCTCAGCGCAGGAAATTTTCTACATATGTAGCCAAAACACGTCCCATCTCTGTTCAAAGCCTTTAAATTGTTTCATCAAACCTAGTTTGATGTGCAGTGGTGGCAATATGATCCTTTTTCTGTCAACCAAAGCTTCTTTGATGATATTTTTTTCTCCAACCACCATATTTTCTCTCAGAGGCCACTGTCTTCTCACCCAGTGTTCATCTTTAGCTCTACTGTCCCAGAGACATATATAGCACGGGTACTTGGTGTACCCGCTCTGCTGGCCCAGGAGAAAATTCACCATCTTCAGATCCACACAGATCACCCATTGGTGGTCTCGGTATGATATCTTTTCTAGGACTAGGGCGACTGTCCCGTGCTCTTCTCTCATACCGACTGAGTGACCAATTGGGATTGATCTGTATCTGTTGCCGTTGTGTAGAAGAACACATTTTAGGCTCCGTTTGGAGCTATCTATGAATAACCGCCATTCACTTGGTGTGTATTCCGATATGCCCATTTTCATCAGCAATCCGCGCACATTGTTGCAGAAAACTAAATCGTTCTCTTTTGAGAAGAAGGGCAGTAAATCCTTTTCTCTGTCGCGATATAACGTGATTTTGGTTCCCGGCAGCAGTAAAGTTTTTTCTCCCAGCCTGGAAGCTAACAATTCAGACGATTTCTTCGAAAGACTTAAGTCCCTTATGAGGTCGTTTAATTCGTGTTGACTAAAACCTTCTGCAACTGATGACGGTCCTTCGAAATCACTGTCATTTTGCCCACATATGCTTTCTTTGTCAGTAGCAGATTCATCATCTTCTTGAGGGAACTCTGGAAGATGGCTGAATGATGGGACAGGTATCTCATCTGAATGTGAAACAGGCCGTCTAGCTGAGTCTATGTCAGGATACGTCCATTTACTCCGGTTACGTCCATTGATGCCCTTTATATTCACCAAACAAAAGTAACAGTCATCACTGTGGTTTCTCTGTTCTCTCCATACCATTGGTATACGGTACCAAATTTCAGGCACCTCCTCTTTCCGTTGGTCCATTGCCGCAGATGCTCCGTACACGTTTTACACACAACATGAGGAGCCCATGGCTTATCTTGGTCCCCTAGTTGTACTTTGAAATAGGCAAAATAACCTTTTTTTATAAAATCAGTAATAGTTTTTCTCTGTTCAATGAACGTGTACTCTCCGCAGATAAAACAAAACACATCTGGATGATTTAAACACTTTCTTCGTGATGAAGCCATGTCAACACCTGTAACAGGAAAGAATTCACGTTAGTACATGTACAATACACATGCAAAACAGCAACATCAGCAAAATCATAGCTACAATTTAATTACACAGATGCATTTAGATTTACGAGCAACTCATAATACCGTTCCAGAAGGGTAATAAAGTAGGTAATGACGTATGCAATATCTCAAAAACTAAAGCTGCTAGAACAAAATGGATGATATTTTCTGAATCAGTGGCATGAAAATATCCAGAATAAGGTCTAAAATCTCAAGCACCAAGAAAATTTTTTTTTTGTTCCCCAGTGTTATCATTTGTATAATTTAGGTCTCGGGGTACGGGGGCTCCCCCCCCCGTACCCCCGAGACCTAAATTATACAAATGATAATGTAATAACATGTTAAGTTATGCACTTTTTTAGTCAAAAATACATTTTTCTAGTATACATTTTTCTAGGTTAGGTTAGGTTAGATTAGATTAGATTAGATTAGACTAGGTTAGGTTGGTTTCCGAACATAAATAAAGTAATTACATGCTATAAATAAAGGTTTTACATCGATTGTGAAGTCAATTTCATAAAATTGAGGTGAGGGGGATGTTGTATACAATTACCAAACTCCTAGCCATGCCAAAAAATATAATGAGCTACAGGAGAAGAACAGGCTAAGGCTTGCATTTCGACGATTGATGACTGGAATCTTCGCGGTGAGATCCAAGATCTCGTATTTGACACAACTGCGTCCAATACCGGCCTTCACAGGGGAGCCTGTACCATGATTGAAAAAGCAGTAGGGAGGGAACTTGTCTGGATCGCTTGTCGACATCATATCCTTGAAGTCGTCTTGTCAAACACCTGCAACGCACTTCTTGGACACACAAGTGGCCCGGAAATGACTCTCTTTAAACGTTTTCGGAAAAAATGGCCATCACTTCAGAAGGATTCCTTCTTGAAGGCTTCAAACAACCTATTCAGAGATCCAAAGATGTTCCAGCTTCGAGAGGAAATGATCCAGTACTTCACAAAGGCACTGGAGTCTAAACAATCGCGTGATGACTACGAGGAATTGCTACGACTCTGCCTCACCTTCCTCGGGTGTCGTGATGAGAAAGAAGTCAAGGTCCGCGCTCCAGGACCAACTCACCATGCACGCTGGATGGCCAAGGCCATCTACGTCCTCAAAATTTATCTGTTCAAGCATCAACTACAGCTGACAGCACGTGAGACGGAGAATATCACCGAGCTCTCTCTGTTTATCGCCTTGGTCTACACACGCGAGATGAACTTCATATTGAGAGGCAACGTAGAAAGCTGTATGTACAGGGTAACATGCTAGTAAGGAAATTTAGTATGTGTTCAGAATCAGTTAAAATTTATCTTTTTAGAACTTACTGTATTGCATTGTATACATCCCATCTGTGGTGGAATTATACAAAAACTGCTATGAATAAACTCTCTGTTGCTTATAATAATATTTTTCGTGTGCTATGTAGGGAACCAAAATGGTGCAGTGCCAGTTTTATGTTTACTACGCGTAACCTACCTACCAGCCAAATGTTAATCCGGAAGAATACTGTATATATAATTTCATTACTACGGTCCAAAAGAGCTCTAATGTGTTATTGTACAATGTCCTGTCTTCAGACACTGTGTACCTCTCACCTATATGGCAGTCTTGGTTCAGACAACTGCTGGTTTACAATACCTTATTTTTGTCGTGTAACAAAGATTATATATGCATATTAAGTTGTGTTATAGCAAGTGGCTATGTTATAATAAGTTATAAGTGTTATAAGATATCTCGGGAAATAACAATAAAATTGTCATAACATAAAATTGTCAGATACTTAATTAATTAATTAATCAAATAGTATGCCAGTATGCTAGGTTAAGTGGCTATGTTGGCCTTATTTTTATATTATTTTTGTATTAAGTTCAATGTATGCGTAAGATTGTACTTGTATGTTAGGTTAAGTGGCTATGGATTGTGAATGATCCGCAATAAAGATGTTTTGTTGTTTTTTTGTTTGATATTCTGCTTCTTAAAATCTTGCAAAAGTACCCAAATCAGACCATTTCCAAAGCAGCATCCACAGCTCTTCAACGGCACCTGTGGTATCTTGGAAAGCATCTCATCGGCCTTGCATTCTTCGATCCTAGAGTCGATGCCGAGACCAAACGGAAGATGGTCGTAAACCTCCAACGTAACGGGAATACCACTGTTACTCGTCGATTGAAGCTTGAAGGAAACATTGAAGATTTGAATTTGTATGAAATGGTAATCAAAAGGACCCTGAGAATCTTCAATCTGTTAAAGAAAGGAGGAAGGAAGGAGGAAGGAGGAAGTTGTCAATGATTCAGCGGAGAGGGGTATCGCCCTTATCAAGGCATATAATACATCTTTGACGAAGGATGAAAAACAAAAACAATTCATCCTCCGATTAGTAGCAAAACATCGCCAAGACTACTCATCGTCTTCGAAGGAGTCAGTGATGAAGCGTTAATCTAAGTAATGATGTATATTATAAACGAATGATATGTGTAATTTTCTATCAAACATATCATTTTTGTTCTTTAAAAATTAATCTGTTTTCTTTAAGAGTTATTCTGTTTTGTAAAAAAATAAGCTGTTTTCTTTGAGATTTAATCTGTTTTCAAACAAATAAACTAATATTTGCCCTTGTTTTTTCATTTTTTTATCCTAGAAGATCAATCTACTAGAAAAAGAGCAGTAAAATGAAATTCATAGCGACCAATAAATATCATTCAATTAGGCTGAAATTTGGCATGGAGATGTTTGATAGACATAGGAACAGGAGCAGTCATGAGGAAGTAAAAAATTACAAAATTTTATTTTATGGACCACCCTATATATATATATATATATATATATATATGCTAGCCCCATTTTATGACGTGTCTATGATGTCACTCTCTTTCAACCAATCTGGAATACAGAGGCTTCCAGCGGCCTCAGATGACCTCAGAGGCCGACGCCACATAGCCTCTGCTCTTTCCCGGCCTCAGTTACCCCTATTCCCCAAGTCTCATCCAAATCTGACCAGTGGTTTGGCCGGCCATAAGAAACAAACAAAGAAAGTTCGCAGGCAGTTCGACGTCACAATTATTAGTATAGATAAGGTTCCATTATGATTACTGCAAGTCTATATGAACAGCTACCATAATACAACTTTTTATATACTAATGAAATTGAACCACACTCCCTCATTCCCATTTCCCACCCACCAAACTTCTTTCTATTACGCTTGCTCATCATTATCATATACTCATCATCCTCTTTAGATATTTTTAATTTCCATCCTCAACCTGTTTTGTTTTTCACATCTCCAGTTCGTGAGTGGTGAGAAATAGGGCTGGGCATCCGGGATACCGGGATATTATTTCACTCCATACACAAACGAAAATGGTTTTCATAGTTTAAAAACGGGTGAAGAAAACTTCAGTTGTGAAAAGCCTTTGCAAAAAATAAATATACCTCATAATAAAACTGTTTAAAAATCTCCCCTGAAAACAGAATACGGGGAAATCCCGGGAAATGAGCTGTCTACTTTACTTCCTCCGGAATCCCGAATGCCCAGCCCTAGTGAGAAAGTGTTTTGGAAACAGTAGACAATGATACTGCAGCTTTAGCAGCTATTTGTCTTTGAGTGTTGCCTTCTTTGTGGAGAACAATAATTTTCAACTATTCTTGTATGAAATTTCTTTATTTGGAGCCATTATACTATCTGCAAAAAAAATTAGAAGATGAGAGTGAGACATTGTTTGTATTAAAGTTTAACAAATAAGATTATATTTTTAAAGAAGCTTGCGATTACATGAGGGCATAAAAAACATGTGTGAGTCATTAAATGTATAAAACATGTTATTACATCAAACTAAATAGTATATTTACCAGTAAAGAACCTGGCCCTCAAAATTAGCAAAATCAATAAAAACTAGTGGTGCACTGATTCATCGCATTGGCAGAATCGACCATTTTTTGGGCATTGGCATCGGCCAAATTTAGCTGATTCTCTTGCTGATTATATGGAAAAAATAGGTCCTGCTCCAACTAGAGTAGCCTAAACACACCCCAGGCTACGTTGAAGATGGAAGACCTAGGCTAAAGATGAACCAGCCTAGCTATGTGTCCATAAACGGGACTTCCATACTTTATTGTTAAACAATTATAGCTGAAATGTCAGCTTATTTAACCTAAATTTAATAACCGAAGGAAAATTTATGAACTTCTTACCTTGAAATGATATAAAATCTTAAATTTAATTCTTGACACCAATTATGAACTTTTTACTCCTGCTTCTTCTTCTAACCCTTCCTTTCTCTTTTTGCGCTGTTCTTATATGGCGATTTTTTTCTTCCAAAAAACATGTTGCCATTTCTAGCTATGGGATCTTTTTTCTTTTCATCCCATATTTGTTTCTTGGTTGGTGTCTTTTTAATTTTTCTCAGCAAGAGTTCAAGTTCTCCTGATTTACTTTTATTGTTATTATTTTTGAATGTCAATGTGACTTATCCAAGATTAGGTGGGTCTTCCATTTCGGTACTTCCAAATTTTCCACACATTGGGGCCAGCCAGAAACAAAAAATTGCATGTGAAACCCAATTTTTTTCTTTAATATTTGTTAACCCATCTTAGATTACCTATAATTTGCGTTTTATTTGTTATTCCATTTTTGTTTTTCCTCACCTTTTTTTTTTTAATATAAAAAGTGTAGCATTTTATAAAGTCCTCACTCTTTCCAAAATGAAAGGGTGTTGCATTTTAATTTATTTTCCATAGGAAATATTACAATACTCCAGCCCTTATCTTTTGTTGTAACATCTGCCTAGCTTGTAGGGCAGTTGAACGTTGTGGTCTACTATTTGTGGTATAGGTTATTGTAGTAGTAGGACTAGTTACATCATTTAATGAACAGGTTAGGTTTGGTATAGTTTGGGTCAAATTTGATTATCATCAGAATCTATTATAGATTCATCTTCATGATTATTTTTGTTAACAGTAGTTGGTCCTACTTCTAGGGGGTATAAGAGTGATACATCTCTTATAGTTTCACCTGAAGCGGTTTTAAGTTTTACAACCCTGGTTAATCCATCTTCCCCAGTTTTTAGTTCTAAAACTCTACCTAATGGCCAACACTGTCTTGGTGTATTTTGTCTAATTAGAACTACATCTCCCGCCCTGATTTCATTAGGCCAGTCTTTGTTTTGTATATATTTATGCCTTTCTCTCAACCCAACAAAGTATTCATCACTCCATTGCTTTTTAAATTTTGTTTTTATATTTGTTATTTGTGATAATCTAGTTTGCAAATCATGATGATTATCACTCCAAGGTAGATCATCCAAGGAGATATTGTAATCAGGTAGAGGGTTAATGACTTCTCCTTTAATCAAATGATTTGGGGTGAGAGGCTCTACATCATTAATATTATCCCCTACATAAGAGGTCTATTATTGACAACATTCTCAATTTCACTAATGAGAGTGAGAAGTTCAAAGAATTCAATTTGTTTTTTACCTATTGATTTCTTTAGGCAATTCTTTATTGTTTGGATATTCCTTTCCCAGATTTCTCCATACCATGGTGATCCAACAGGGATGTATTTCCATTTTATTTTGTTATTTTGTAGATATGTTATGGTATGTGAATTTTGTAATATGTCATTTATTTGGTTTTCACCAGCCTTGAAATATGTTGCATTATCTGTCCAAACAATTTTGGGTACAGAATGCTTAGCACAAAATCTTCTAAAGCTATAGACAAATGATTCTGCAGAGAGCTCACTCACTATGTCTAAGCTGACTGCTCTAGAAGATGAACATGTGTAAAGTATGATGTACATTTTTTGTTCTGTTGTTCCCAGACCAACAGTCAAACTTCCTGTATAGTCTATGCCAACTGTTTCAAAAGCCTATTAAAGGTGACTCTCTCTGTTGGCAAATCAGGAGGATTGGTCTTCCTGAAAGATCTGGAATGAATCCTTTTGTAAGTGACACAGTTATTCAAAACTGTCTTTACAGTCATTCTGCCTTTGAGTATCCAGTACAACTTTCTAATGGCATTTAATGTTTGTGGAACACCCATGTGATAAAGTTCATTGTGTTTCTCTCTAATAATTAGGGTTGTAATGTGGTGGAACCTAGGAAGAAGGGGTTGTTTACTGTTATATGTGATTTGTGATTTGTTTAATCTACCCTTACATCTTAATAAGCCATCTTTGTCAATGTAAAGATTCAAGTTTATTAACACAGAGGGTACTTTGTTCATTTGTTTAACAATTGTTAGAAAATCTATTTCATTTTTGTATTCTGTTTGTTGTATGTGGTTAATCCAATATTTGGTAGCTAGACTTGTATGCATTTCATTATCATTATTTCTTTATTTATTTTCTTTAAACAGTTGTGAATGAATCTGAGACAGTAAGATGTTACCCTTACGAGTTTGCCAAAGTCAGAACAATTGTTATAATCTAATAGTGGCTCAACTTTATTTGTGGTTATCATGTTAAGCTTTACATTAATTTGTTCTGCTGGCCACATTGTTTCATCCTGAATCAATTCAGGTCCATGAAACCAATTTTTGTTGGATTTTAGTAATTTACAGGATAATCCTCTTGTAAGAAAGTCTGCAGGATTTTGTTTTGTTGGAATGTATCTGAAGGTTATGTCCAAATTTTGTCTAGCTTCTTTAATGTCTCTTAACCTTCAGTTACTCGCGTGGGAAATTATAACATAAATAGCCGCGTGGGGTCAATGTGACCCCACTTTATATATATTTATTTTATTTCAAATCTTCTTTTCTTGTCAGCTGTAATGATGTCAAATTAGGTTAATAAAGCCATTAATATTAAAAAAAATCTAAAAAATCAATTATATTGAAAACAAATCAATCAAACATATATCATATCGTATCATCATATACTGTATAATGTATAACTCGTTTTAATTTTCATTTTCAAAACTCTCTAGATCATTACAATCACTACATTTGATACACATATGCAACTTGCAAATGAATGCATTACATCTTGAGCATCTCGTTGAATGTTTGTTGTCCGTATTTCGTGGGCATATTTTACATCGCCCTCTAGATGGCCCTGGGGTCAGAATTCAGCAGAAAGCAAAACGCAAATGGTCGCGTGGGATCAACGTCTACTAATAAACACACAGAACCAGGCGCAGTGAGCAACTGATTAACACTGAAATATAAACAACTCGATGAGTGTGGAAGCTACTGTGGGTGTGGTTATTACAAATGTTGCCATTCGTATAAAATTGTTTATAGAATATTTGCTTGGGTCACTATGACCCCACGCGAGTAACTGAGGGTTAATCTGTCACGGACAAAGATGTTTTTTGAGTTTAACTCATCAGAGCTTATCCATGCCAAGCAAATTTGACTGTCAAGTCAAATATATGTATTTGTAAATTGTAATGGTTACATCATGGTAGACTTCATGGAGAAATCCTATTATTTTTACAGCTAGATAACCTGCAAGTAGTTCAAGCTGAGGAATAGTCTTTTGTTTTAAGGGTGTTACTTTCCCCTTGGCATAGATCAAATGACTTCCATCCTCACCTACAAGGTAAGTGCAACAGCCATACACCTTTTCACTGGCATCGCCAAATACATGTAGGGTTTGAGGTGTATCTCTGTATCCACAAACTCTGGGAATATTTATGTTTTGTAGTTTACTAAGATCTTTAGCTAACCTTTTCCAGCTCTCTTGTTGTTTACTGGTTATAGGATCATCCCAGTCTACTTCCTGTTTCCAAAATTCTTGTAAAAGAACCCTGGATCTGATAGTAGAAGGAAGGAGTAAACCCATAGGATCAAATATTTTTGAACTTTCAGATAAGGTCTTTCTTTTTGTGTTAGCTGTTGTATCTAAGGTGTAGCCTTTTGTGCAGAGTGAGTCATGAACTTTAGAATCTGAGTTCAAATCCCAGATCATACGTAATGTTTGCACCCTGTTTGTTGGTTCTGTCAATCCTTTGTCTTCTGATTTTATTTTTTGATTTAGTCTCTCATTATTTGTGATCCACTCTCTTAATTCAAAATTACCTTCTTTCATTATTTTATCTGCTTTTATGTACACTTCATTTATTTCTGACTCTGTTTTGGTTGATCCTACAAGGTTATCTACATAGAAGTGAGCTTTCAAGAACTGAACAGTTAAATCATTTTCATCATACAAATTTAAGTGATGTTTCATGGTTAAAGCCAGTAAACTAGGACTTGCATTTGCCCCAAACAAAACCACATTAAATTTAAATGTTTAAACCCTTTATTTAAGTCATATGGATCATTAAATCACAAGAATCTTAGTTGATCTTTGTCATAGTCATTTTTCAGATGAATCCTCAAAAAAGCTTTGCTTATATCACTTTCAACTGCATATTCATCTAATCTAAAACTTAGAAGGATTTTACAAGGTCTGAAATAAGATTAGGCCCCTCTATGAGACAGTCATTCAAGCTATGCTTATTGCCATCTTTAAGACTACAGTTACACACAACTCTAAGTTTTGTTGTGGGTGCATCCTTTCTATAGACTCCTGTGTGAGTAAGATAAAGGCAGTTGTCTTTTTTAAAGGGGTGATCTTTAACTTCCTCAGTGAAGCCTTTTTCCAAATGGTCCTTCAAAACATCATCATCATTTTAATCCTATTGTCATTTTTTAATCTTTTCATCAAATTATAGAGATAACCTTTAGCTACTTTTGGATTATCATTTAATTTTGGACTATTGATCTTCCAAGATAGTTCAACTGAATAATGGCTATTTTCATACATGATGGTATTTTCAAAATTTTCAACCATTAATTGATTTTCGTCTGTATGATCACCATCTTGCACCCCCACTAAATTTAAGAGCCAGAGCTGTTGTACACCTTTATCTAATTCTTCAGTTGTTAATGATTTATTCAATATTTCAGTATTTATGTCATTATTTGAGTTATGTATGACCTTGTCATAATAGGGCGAGTTTGTAAGTTATATATTTTTATTTTTCATTGTTATTTTATATTTATCTATGTGTCCAGGGGCGGAGCTAGCTAGGGGCATGTGAGGCAGTGCCCCGTGGCCCGGGCCTTTGGGGGGGGCCCGGGTCGTTGATAACACCTTGGCAAGGAAAATTAATAATTTTCAAGTATACGGGCCCCTTCCGTATAAAAATTAGATCTAAATGTGATTGCATGAAAAAATAAAAATATAGCTATGCAAAAAGGAAAACAAAAACGCGCACCGCTATTGGGCCCTTAAGGACGGGAAATAATGAACTAACCGACGATCCAAAAGAACTATCTGATCCACTGAGAGCTCAATATGAATCAGTTTTCAGTACCCCAAAAAGTGACAAAGCGATACCTGACATAAATGCATTCTTTGAAGAGAAATTGCAAGGAGAGTATATAACAGACTTTGATTTTACCCCAGAAGATGTAGCGAGAGCTATAGGACAAATGAAACCACATTCAGTGCAGGTCCGGACAATTGGAACGCATTATTGATTAAAAAATATAAAAATGAAATAGCTACACCTTTATACTGGATATGGAGAAGATCCTTAGACACTGGGGAAATACCGAGCATCTTGAAAAGAGCAAACATTGTCCCTATATATAAAGGAGGGGACAGATCTCAAGCAAAGAACTATAGACCAGTGTCATTGACGTCCCACCTCACCAACGTATTTGAAAGAATAGAGAGAAAATTTATGATTTCCTGGAGACAAGGGAAAGATTCAATGAAAATCAGCATGGATTCCGATCAGGTAGATCATGCCTATCACAACTAATAGAACACTAAAACAATATCCTAGATGCATTGGAAGGCAATGACAACTACGATGTTATATACACGGATTTTGCTAAAGCTTTCGACAAATGTGACCATGGTATAATAGCACATAAGATGAAATATATGAGAATAACAGGCGAAGTGGGAAAATGGATCTACAACTTCCTCAGAGAACGTCTGCATGTCGTCAAAATTCAAGCTACATCATCATCAGAATCGGAAGTACGCAGCTCAGTACCACAAGGGACAGTACTGGCCCCACTCCTGTTCATTATCATGCTAACAGACATAGATAGCGGAGTAAACAGCAACAGTATAGTAACATCCTTTGCAGACGATACAAAGATCAGCAGAAAAATCAGCGATGTACATGACGTGGAGGCCTTGCAGAGAGACACGAACAAAATATACAAATGGTCAGAAGACAACAACATGTCATTCAACGCCGAGAAATTTCAGCTCTTGAGATATGGTAGAAAAGAAGAACTTAAACAGACTGCATATTATGCTCCAGATAGACAGGAAATTCAAAGAAGCACGAAAGCGATTGATCTCGGGATAATAATGACAGATGATGCGAAATTCGAAACACAAAATCAGATAGCGATAAATAAAGCAAAACGAGTCGCCGGACAGGTACTAAGAACGTTCAAGAGAAGGGACAGGACAGTAATGATTCCCCTGCTAAAAACACTGATTATACCAAAACTTGAATACTGCTCAGTTTTGACGTCCCCATATAAAAGGGAAGAAACTAATAAACTAGAAGAAACGCAAAGGCATTTCACAGCCAAAATTGATGGCTGCAAAGAACTCAACTACTGGAAAAGATTACGTAAACTAAATCTGTACTCACTGGAAAGAAGAAGAGAGAGGTACATCATGATCTACATATGGAAAATGATCGAAAAACTGGTACCAAACCTAAAACTAAACCCAATTACCATTCAAAAAACACTGGAAAATAGGAAAGGCAGAATGCGTAGTGTTCCCAAATTAAAGGCCCGACAAGGGACCTCCTCAACTCTGAAGGAAAATAGCTTGGTTGTCAGGGGGCCAAGACTTTTCAACCAGCTTCCTAAGGACCTCAGAAACGTAACGGGGGCCAAAATTGAAGTCTTCAAGAAAAGACTGGATGCCTGGCTCAGGACAGTACCAGATGAGCCGGGCGTGCCTGGCTATGTACGGTGGAGAGCGCAAGAAAGCAACTCGCTCCTCCACCAGGCCAGACCTAGAGGCGGGGCCACCAGCTTGACCTCCGTGTGAAGAGAGACCAACGCACGAAACAACATAAGGTTCATAAGGTAAGGTATACGAGTCCTTTAAGGGGGTCATCCAGTGAGAAACCTAAAATTTTCGGCGAAAATGTCTGAAAATTTGGGTATGTCAAAAATATATTCGAAAAAAATGTTTTCGCTGACTTTTAATCTCGGTAAAAGTTAAAATTATGTCATTTCTTATTTAAAAATAGTCGAAAAACCCAAAAATAACGTCCATTTGTCTATATATTAACTATATCTATAAGAAAAAAGCAATTATTTAAAAAAAATTGCAAAAAAACGGCTTCAAAACGTAAAAATGTTTTTTTTTTGGCATAATTTGAAATCTGCACTTTGTTATGACGTCATATGAAATATATCATATTGTGATCCCGTTTCAATCTTTGCTTGTGTGTTAGTAAGTTAGTAAGTATGTTATTTAAGGCTAAAGCAGTTTCAAAGCCTTGTGTTAGTCCGTGCGTAAGAAATTTAGGCTCAATTGAGTGGCTTAATTTAGCGTTGAGAACTTCAGACCCAGTTCCGTAGTGTGTATAGTGACTATAGTGAATCACTGTGTATATGCATGAGTATACCACTTTTGCGCTAAACTTTATTGTTACTCAGTTATTGTTAAAATTAATAAAGTTTTCAACCCTGGAGGCATGTCAGAGTACAAGCATAAAAGTGGCTTTAGGGGGCCCGTAAATGTGTTAGGGGGCCCGTAAATAAGTTTTGACCCGGGGCCCGTGACACGCTTGGTCCGCCACTGTATGTATCCCAGTGGAGCTATACCCCAGTGAGTATCTAGAGCTATCCCATCTCCTATTCTGACTATGCCCTTCTGAATTAAGTGAATATAATTAGCTCCAATTAACATTTGAACATTATCTATTGCATTATCATTTAAATTTTTATCTGCAATTTTATATTGCTTTTTAAGTTGTTGTATTACTTGTTTTAAATTTGGTATTTTAAATTTTTGTTGACCAACTTGTTTAATGACTACTGCTTCTATGTTTGTTGCTTTATTCTCTGTGGGTATATCCAGATCTAAATTGACTACTATATTTTTCTTTCTGTTCATTTTCTTTGACAAACAATTCTTGTTCATTTTTATGAGTTTGTAGGCCTAATTGATTAACTAATGATTGATCTACAAATGTTTGTTGGGAACAAGAATCTATTAGACATCTTATAGGAGTTGTCCCACCTTTTTTATTTTTTAAATCTAAAGTTATTGTAGGTAGGAGTACACAAGAATTTTTATTGACCGTATTTATTGATAGATGTCCATTAAATGTTTTTTCATTTTTCTTCGTGTTTTGTTTATTTGAATTTTTAAATGAATCACGAAGACAAAAGACATGATTTAAACTTTCACAATTAACACATTTGAATCTTATTTTTGTTTTGTAGTCTTTGTTAGTATGTCCTGCACCTGTGCATTTAGTACAAAGGTTTAACTGAGAACACCTGTTTATCCGGGATTCTAAGTCTACATATTTAGTACATCGTGTGCTATTGTGATCATCAGCCGAGCAAAATTTACGCTTACGTGCAAATTTTGTCGTAACATTAAAATTTTGTAGTGTAAGAGTTAGGCCTATCACTTTTTGTTCTGATTTGTCTTTTTGTTGTTGTTGTGGCTTTGGTTTTGTTTGAATTTTCTTTGTTTGGTTTATTTGTGAATCAATCTTTGTTTGTGAATCAATCTTTGAAGATTTGTACATTAACAAAACATTTGGAAATTCATTCCTTATTTCACCAAGGGTAGGGTATGTATTTCCCGTTATTCTTCGGAAAATATCCTTAATTTGGGTTGGTAAACAATCAAATATTATGGCTTGGATAAACCATGCTGATTTCTCTAGGTCTATGTCATTATTTTGTAGATGACCTAACATGCATTCAATTTCACAATAGAAATTGTACAGATCCTGATGGTTATCCTTGGCTGGTTTTATATTTTTTAATTTTATTGCTAAATCATTTACCATTTCTTTTTTATTTAGGAAATTTCTTTCTAATAATTTAAGAGCTATTTTATATGAGCTGCATATTGCTGGTAAGACATCAACCAGTTTTGGGCTGGGGCCTTTAAATAATTAAGCAGATAACTGAATTTGTCAACATCAAATATATAATCTTTGTTGCCAATTAAACTATCAAACTTTTCCAGAAAAGACTGAAATTTTGTTCGATCACCCTCAAATATTGATACTTGTAATGTTGGTAACTTGGCTTTTAGTTGTTTATTGTCACCATTAGAAATGGATGCATTTCTTAAGGCGTCAATCAAACTTTGATTTGCATCTTCTAAATTATTTGGTAGATTATCTAAAGCAGCGGATAATTCATTTATATGAGAATCTATTTAAAAAATATTCTGTTCTTGTTCACACAAAATTGCTGTATATTTCTCCGCCAACATCTAATCCATCAGTTTCCGTAACAATTTCATCGTCTATAATTATTATTTCCTGTTTAATTCTATTTAAACCACCCAAAATAGTATCATAATCCCTTTTATTTGGATTTTCTTTGCTATTAAAACCATTTAAAAGCTTGGTAATGACTCACTCCCTTGCTGATCTCTTCCTTCTTAATGATTTAATCTTTGCCTCAATTGCTTCACCTTCAGCCATATTTTTTCTTTTCAAAAATAAGTCCCCAAAATCCTAAAAACCCTTTCAACTCTATAAATAAGCTTTATTTTATATTATGTATACGATATTTAAGCTTTAAGCTTGGTTAAATAGGCTAGGCTTCGGATTACCCTTATTCTAGAATTTTACCACATTTATGGACAAATGATAAGTTTTGAAGTGTTTGAATTATTTCTTATTTTTATTTTTAGTTAGGGCTTCGTAATTTATTATTAGTTATATGAGGTAAATATCTGAAAAAGCCAAACATGGAATAAATTCTGTTCAGATGTCAAAATGTTAGGCCTACCTTCTGGTCAATATTAACCATCAAAATTTGATAAGGCCTAATTTTTTGTCTCTCTTTTTTTTTTGTTTAGATTAATTTTGTTTTGTTATTTTATTCAAGGTTAAGGTTTTCACAACAAATAACCCTTCCCTACACAGGCCACCAAAGTATAGTTATGAAAAAAATAGGTCCTGCTCCAACTAGAGTAGCCTAAACACAGCCCAGGCTACGTTGAAGATAGAACACCTAGGCTAAAGATGAACCAGCCTAGCTATGTGCCCATAAACGGGACTTCCATACTTTATTGTTAAACAATTACAGCTGAAATGTCAGCTTATTTACCCTAAATTTAATAACCAAAGGGAAATTTATGAACTTCTTACCTTGAAATGATATAAAATCTTAAATTTAATTCTTGACACCAATGATGAACTTTTTATTCCTGCTTCTTCTTCTAACCCTTCCTTTCTCTTTTTTCGTTGTTCTTATTATGGCGATTTTTTTCTTCCAAAAAACATGTTGCCATTTCTAGCTATGGGATCTTTTTTCTTTTCATCCCATATTTGTTTCTTGGTTGGTGTCTTTTTAATTTTTCTCAGCAAGAGTTCAAGTTCTCCTTCTGATTTACTTTTATTGTTATTATTTTTGAATGTCAATGTGACTTATCCAAGATTAGGTGGGTTTTCCATTTCGGTACTCCCAAATTTTCCACAGATTATTTGAAATTTTAAAATTTCATTACAAAACAAAATCTACAGTATATCTACAGAAAATTGAACACCAAAAAACACTGATAATAATTCACTGGGCAACAAAAATTTTTTTTTTCGTGTCCCAAGAATGAAAATATCTTATTCTTATAGTATTTTCTGTGTTGAATCCAAATAAGTTTGTAAAATTTCTCTATCAGGTCTGGTTTTTGTGTGACATGCAATTTAATTTTTAAAAACCCATATAGTTACATACTTATTAAAATATGATCGAAAAGACATACCTGTAGTTTAAAAAGTAGCTTGTTTTGATTTTCTGCTGTGCTTTGCCTCAGGCATGTCTCTCTTAAGAGTCCAGCAATAGTCAGCCAGCATACTGGGGCTCCATTTGCCTTGGTAACGGTTTTCCATGGCAGAAATATCCTGATGAAAACGCTCACCATGTTCGTCGCTTACCGCACCCAGGTTTTCCGGAAAAAAGTCCAAGTGAGAGTCCAAGAAATGAACCTTTAATGACATATTGCACCCCATTGCTTGGTAAGACTTAAGAAGATCTCCTACTATTTCAGGATAGTTTTCGGCCTTGTGATTTCCCAAAAAATTTGTGCAGACACTTTTGAAACTCTGCCACGCAGCTTTCTCAACTTCATTCAACTCTCCTTCAAATCTCTCATCTCTTAACAATTCTCTGATCTGAGGGCCTAAAAAAATGCCTTCTTTAATCTTGGCATCACTGATCCGGAGAAACTTATTTCTCAAGTATGTGAATCCTGTTTGCGCTTTATCCATCGCTTTAACAAAGTTTTTCATAAGTCCAAGCTTGATATGCAAAGGAGGAAGGTACACTTTTTCAGGGTCAACAAGTGAACTATTCACAACATTTTTCTTGCCTGGAACAAGTGAGGTGCGTTTTGGCCAATCCTTCTTAACGTAGTGGTTTTGCTTGTCCCTACTGTCCCACTCACATAAAAAACAACAGTACTTGGTGTAACCTAGCTGCAACCCTAGCAAAAGTGCAATGACCTTCAGATCTCCACAGATATTCCACTTATATTTCTGATACTGAAACTTTTCTAAAAGCAACTTCATGTTGTCGTATGACTTTCATGTTTGCAGCATGTGCAATAGGTACAGAAGGAAATTTATTTCCGTTGTGAAGGACTGCTTTCAAGCTGACTTTTGAGGAGTCAATGAACAATCGCCACTCATCCACGTTATGTTCATGACCAAGAGCCCCCATGACTGAATTAACATCTTTACAAAACACAAGTCCATCTTCATGGGAGAACCATTCTTTGAATTCATCATGGCGGCTGCGGAAAAAACAAACTTTAGTGTCACGTTGCAGTAGATTCCAACCCTTTAATCTTGAACCTAAAAGTTCAGCCTGCTTCTTAGATAATTTCAAATCACGAACTAGGTCATTTAGATCTCCTTGTGACAGTAAATGTGGTTCATTGGAGGAACAGGTAGCCTGGAATGTTGGATCAGAAATGTCTTCATCTTTTTCCTCGTGATATGCTACAGCTACGTTTGATTCCTCATCACTTAAACTTACATGTTCAGGAGGATTTGGTACTGGAAGTTGAGCACTGTGGGGAACTGGTCTCATTGCAGACGGTAGATTAGGGTATTTCATAAGGCTCTTTGTTTTTGAAGTGATCCCCTTTGTATTTACCAGGCAGAAATAGCAGTCTGTTGTGTGATCTTTGGGCTCCCTCCAAATCATTGGAATAGCAAATGGCATGTGACTGAACCGTTTAGCCATCCTGTAAGTAGTCTTACACATGTCACACAACAAATGTGAGGGGCCCAACTCTTGTCCTGATCGCCTACTTTACATCCGAAATAAAGTTCATAGCATTTTTTACTAATGGTGTAAAGTTACGTTTCTGGGATTTTAAAGTTAGATCACCACATACATAACAAAAGGAATTAGGATGATTCAGACAGTTCCGCGGTATTACAAAACATCTATATGAATACAACACTGGTGTAAAATTAACAAGAAGCAACAGACACTAGCTGTTAACACTGTGACATTTACAAGCAGACTGACTTGGAGCTGCTCTACACAGAAACTAGGCTCATGTCTGAACAGGTACAAACATGTTTCAACCTGCACAGTCTGCTGCTCCGACCAAATTTATCCTGCCAGCATTATCAGAACTTTCTCCCCAAAGGAATAAATTGTACTAATTTTACAGAAAAATTAATACAACATATATATTAATATTAATATATTTTATTATAGTTATATTAATTAATATAATATATTATTATATTTATTATTTTTATAATGTTTTATATTATAATATTGTTATATACTTAATTATATATAATATGTTATTATTTTTTTATCCGGTGATCATGCTAAATGAGGAAAAAATGAACATAGCGTCACAAGTAAACTAAGCCTGATAGAAAAAAATCTGATTTCATATTTAGATTCAGCATGAAAAAGTACACTTAGAACAGCCATCAAAACCCTTGTGACAAAATTGTTGTTGACCAGTGTAATTTTTACTCATTTCAAAGAGTAATTATATAAAAATATTTTACATTCAAAAAATGGCAAAGCATAATAAGTTAAGTTGTCTATAAATTTACATTTTCTCGACTAGCTAATCTAAATGTTATAAACTATTGTAATGTAACTGTAATTGGTTGTGCAATGTCCATTTTTGGTTCAAATTCACTAGTATATAAAAAGTTGTATTGTGGTAGCTGTTCATATAGACTTGCAGTAATCATAATGAAACCTTATTACTGTATAAGACTAGTAAACTACATGGAGTTAGGGCTGATCATTTGTCGCTCTTTTCTTAATCCCGGGAAACGGGATTAAAAAACTTGCAATCCCGGGATTAAAAGAAATAAATAAGGTTGAAGTACTGGAATAAATTAAATAACTAAACAAAAATTTATTTTTATTGAACAAAAACATGCTCTGATAAAAACTTTCTTGAGACTAATAAAACTAAAATATCGATTTATTTGGATTATGATTTAAAATAATGCTTTAAAAAAAAACAGATAATCAATACTATTATCACTTAAAGATGTTTGGAGTTTTGTGATGAATAATCCTACAGCAGAAAATGCTCTTTCCGACTCTATTGAAGTTGGAGGAATTGTCGCTAGAGCATTAAATAAGAGGTTTAAATTTTCTGTTCTATTACCAACGGCTTCATAAACATTCACTTCTTTTATGATGTTCTTTACGTCGTATCTCAGGCGCAGATCTTGTTGCTCTGTGGTTCCCATTTCTTTCTGCACAACTGCATCCAATTTTTCTTCCAAGGACCTTTGATTTGAAGATGAGTCAGAGGAAAAGACTTTGAGATCTAGTGGTATATCAAAAAATTGTTGGGGTTCATTTACATCAGTACCTTCCGCCACTATGTCCGTTAGGGTGTATCATGCTCATTGAAGCACGAATTTCAAGATTGGCAGTATGTATTCCTATGTACTGTAAAATTAAATTTTAGGAGGGGGTTTGTTTTTTTGAACTTTTGCTAAAAATCACGTTTAAGTGTTCAAGTTTCCACTTTTTCGTTTCTAGTTATGTACAGAACAGCTGTGCAGGACATACACTGTAGTACAAATGTAACAGACCAGTTTCTTACCAAACAAAACCATTGTAACAGCTGTTATAGGCTACTAGAGTTTCACTGTGATAATTTTCTATGTTTCAGATACAAAGCTTGGTGAAGATTGTGTAGCTACCATGGCTAAGTAAGGACGAAAGACCAGAAAAAGTTCTTGTTCAAAGCTAAGTGATCTGGTGGGTCCAGGCAAGCAGTTATTTCCCACAGAAGTTCCAACTTGGAGAGCTGTGTTTCAGAGAGGAATCCTCCTCCAGGAAGAGAAGCTGCTTCTGGATGATATGAAGAGAGCTCAGTACCCTCTGCAAGATTTGGCTAAGGACTTGGCATCACTGGTACTGGCACAGTGGTGCAAAAGCAATGCCAAGTTCACTCCTCCTGTGATCATTCAAGAGAGATACATTGCCAGGAAGATTCTTGTCAGGTGGAATGAAATGATTCAGGGGCGGATCTAGCCTTCTGGGCTGACCGTCTTCCAAAATTTGAAAAGTAAAAAATGCGTACGGAACTATTGTAAATCGTGAAATTTTCGCTAGCACTTTTTTTGGCAGAAGTACATTTTCAAGTTGCTATAACATATTTTTAAATGAAATGAAAGATATAAAAATAAAACAATGGAAAATTACATCATATTTATCAAAATATTATATAATTAAATATTATATATATATATATTATATATTATTAAAATATCATATAATAAAAAATTTCACTGAAAATTCTGACCGTCTTCCGGAAGACGGTGGAAAACGGTTTAAATCCGCCTCTGTGATTGACCTAGTGAATGGCTGAGTGAAGGCTGCAAAGAGAGAGAAGAGAATATCTGAACTTGATACATTGTTTGTGTTTGACATAACAACCTGCAGACATGATATCACTCTCTGTGGAACTGAAGCATCTGGCTGCTCTGGCTGTGCTGCTAGGGTTCATATCAACTGTGACTGTCCTCTGCCTCAGAAGATTCCAAAGCTAGAGCTAGAAGAGAATGAGAAGAGAAACAGAAAAGAGGAAGAAGAAAAGGAGCTACTGCTTAGAGCTGATGATGGTGATGATGATGAAGATGAGGTGACTTCCTTGCAAGAGTCTCCAGGCAGAGCAGCTCCTACTGCTGACACAGATTTTTCCAGTACTGCACCAGGCACAAGCTCCAGTGTCAACACTGGCAAAGTCTCCACCTCTGCCAGGAGGAACTATAATGGATATCTCAAGCACTGCTGCGGTTGCAGTCAGGTTCAAGGTGGCAAACACTCCTGCAGCAGCCATTGCAACTGGTTTCTTGCAAGATCTCATCAAAGCTGGCCATCTATCTGCTGATAAGGCATATCTAGCTGTTGACAGGATGAAGATGTGGAGGGGCAAGGAGTCTGTAATAGGTGTCTCGGTGGAGGCCCTGGAGAAAAGGACAGAGGGAGAGGAGATCAAGGGAATTTTTTTTGATGGAAAACAAGAAGACAAAGATCATGAGGTACAATGAAGAAACTGGCAGCTTCCATCCTGATATTACAACTGAAGAGCACTATAGTATTACCTGGGAACCTGAGGGGAAGTATCTCTTCCATTGTACACCAGAAGAACCTGAAGGAAATGAGAAACCTGCACTGAAGATAGCTCAGACTCTGTTTGAGTGGATTAGTGCTCATGGTGCTAAAGATACTATTGTGATCCTTGGTGATGACTCCACCAACACAAACACAGGACCTGATAGAGGAGCCATCACTCACTTGGAGAGACTGCTAGGTCACAAGTGTCACTGGCTGATATGCCAGTTGCATATTAATGAACTCAGCTCAGGCACATGATCATCAAGCTTGATGGTCCCTACACGCACAAGTCTGGGTTCAGTGGCCCAATAGGAAAACTTTTGGAGAAGATCAATGACATACCTGTCAACTTTAGCTTCAAGGATCTACCAGGAGAAGAAGATATAATTGAACTGCCAGAAGACATTGTACAGAACCTTAGCACTGACCAGAAGAACTGCTACCTACTGATCAAAGCTCTCAACACAGGAGATTTGAGCAAGGAAGTTGCTGGTCTGAAGTGTGGCCCACTGAATCAGTCACGCTGGCTGACTACAGGTGAGGCTTTGTTGATGCTGTGGATGAGGCAGCATGATCTGAAGGGGAAGGTGTTGAAGAAGTTGGAGGTGCTGCTGAAGTTCTGCCTGGACTTCTACTTCAAGATGTATTTTGAGATCAAGGTGAAGCACTACATGAGGTATTGTCCTCACCAATGTTCCCTCTAGTTTTTTTTAGTTCGTGTGCGCAATAAATTTTCGTTGTGCATACATTTAGATTCATGGTGAAAAATTGTGCAAACTTTTCTGAGCGCTATTATCTTCAAAATTAAATATATATAAATATTAAATACTTAATAAATATTTTTTCATAAGGTGATAGCTTGATCATTACGGTACTATTAAATGGATATTAAAAAACTGTTTACAATATTACATATTCTTAAAAAAGAAAACATTTTATCCATTCTAAAAATATGAATAAAATAAAAAATAGTAAAATAAAATTCAACAAAATAAAGAAATAAAATAAAAATAACATTAACTGAAAATGACTATTTTAGTTATCATTTCTCAAAACAATTTTTAGCATTTAGAAATTTAAAATAGACTATCAAGATTAATACGTGATTTTATCCATTCACAAAATAGGAATAAAATAAAAAATAATAAAATTCAATATAATAAAATATAATCAAAATAACATTAAATGAAAGTGCCTTTCATTTAAGTATGATTATGATTTCTCCCTACGATCTTTAGCATTTGCCAATTCCAAATAAACACTATGAAGATTAATACATCCGTCATCATTCAGGTAACTTTTAATTCGCATGAGCATGTCCAAATGATTTTCTTTCAAGCAGTTTCTTAATTTGTTCTTTATAGAATTCATTAAAAACTGAATTTTTTTAAATTACTTCATCTACTGTCGTGACTCATTATACGCTTGAGCCTGTGCACATTTTATTTTGCTGTGCGCGCGGGTTTCACAACGCGTGTGCGCGCGCACACGCGCACACCTTAGAGGGAACATTGGTCCTCACCATATTGTGACCGCTCTGGGACTGCTGAGAAGCCAGACCTCTGAAGTCAGGAACATAATCACTCATGTGAGTTCGTGGAGCATATCATGTTCACAGTGAGAACCTCATTGCCTCTCCTGTGCAGTGAGGATGAGGAGGAGGAGAGGGCATGGGGGGGGTTGAGATGATTAAGAAGATCAGAGGTAAGTCTTAGTATGGAGACATTAGTCTGAGAACTCATAGAAACCCTAAACTGAATTTTGATGCCACTTCTCCAATTACTCTGATTAATTGGGATAAGGAGAAACTGTATGAGCCACTCTTCACTTGTAAGATGTCAAGAGGAGAAGTTGAGGAGCTTCTCAGGTCTCCACTTGAAGTTGAGAACTTCTCAGTTCACACTCAAAGCTGTGAAAGAGCAGTCCAGGAAGTTTTAGCTGCAGCTCATGCAGTGTATGGGCAAGAGAAAAGAGATGGTTTTGTTCGTGCTAGGATCGATCACAGAGAATTGTTGCCAGTTTTCAAGTCAAAGCAAAACATTATGAACATGTTTTAGATCTCTACAAGACCTGCTAGACAAATCAAGATGCTTTCAGAAGAAAAATCTCAAAACATTCAGTTGACCAGCATATTATTACAAGCTGGGGGTGGAGGAGGGACTTATACAAATATTAAAGAAGAATTGCAATTGCAAAAAAAAGGTTGAATGTCACAGCAGCTTGCGGAAAGGTGGGAGCAGCTGCCATCACACTCAGTGATGCCGAAAATAAAATAAATAAGAATTGGTGGAAGCGTTTCTAAAAAAAAGAAAATGCAAGACCAAGAAAGAAGAACAAAAAGATTCTGCCTGATGAAGAGAACAGCCGCGAAATGTGGTGTATAGGAGACTAAAAATCATACAATTCCTTAGTTTTGGGCCATTTTTGGTGATTTTGGTTATTTTAGGGGTTATGAACCACTTTGGCTGATCTTAAATGGGTCCAAGCCTGCCCCTAGAAATGCTTAAGGGTGTATGTGAACAATATGGAACATATGGAGGTCATTTGAGGCTACCAAGTCTTGGAAATTAGCCAAAAATCCCATTTTTTGACCAAAAAAGTGCGATTTTGAACACTTAAATGCGATTTTTTCGTAAAAGTTGCAGAGGACAAACTCCTCTTAAAATTCAATTTTAAATAGGAATACATACTGCCAATCTTGAAATTCCAAGTTTTTCAATATTCGACCTGAGCACGATACACTTTAATGTCCGTCTCACTTTTTCTGAAAAGCCTGGCAAACAACTCTGGCAGTTGTTTGCAATGTTGATTTAGAAGGCAGTGAAAAATTAGGACAAGTTGAATTAAATGCTATTATAGGATTGTATAAATATTTATATAATCCTACGAGCTTCTTATTACGTCTCTCTTGAAGTCTTTTTTCTACTGATTGTTTTAAGGTTGTAGAAAAACAAGTTTTCTGTTTTCTCAACTCATTTACAATAAAAGCAAACACACCTTCTGCAGTGAGCAAAGTTGCATCTCTGCTACCAAGCTTCTCCAATCCAATTTTAACTGGTTCTAGAGATTAGATAATAACATTTATATATTCAAATTCTTCATCTGAAATATCCGTGCTCTTTCCAATCCCAAGGTCAATCAGTTCTTTCGAAATTGGTTTTCTTAGTTGTACAAATGTTTCCAACATTATTATTAAACTATTCCATCTTGTTTGTAAATCGAGTTCTTTGTTATGCTCAAGTCTTACATATTTTTGTAAGATTTCGTTATTTCGTTTTTTAAGGGCGATCTGCGAAATAATTTCACAATTATTCATAAATATATCTCATAATAAAACTGTGTTTAAAAGTCTCCCCTGAAAATAGAATAACGGAAAATCCCGGGATCGATGACAGTTTTCCCGGGAAATGAGCTGTCTACTTTACTTCCCGGATGCCCAGCCCTACATGGAGTTCAACGCTGTATACGATCATATTAATCGTTTATCTTTATAAACACAGACATTACTGTAGAATATAGTTACCTGTGTGTCAGTGAATGCACATTCAATGGTTCTTTAGATATACAGTATATGTCTGTGTTATATGTTGTTGGACTCGGTTGTCCCCACTCCACCCGATCTTCCCCCAGTTGGGGTACCTTGACTATCATTGTGGCTTTGCCACATGTACGGAGTCGCCTGTGAGGCGAGGAACATTAAATCTGCGGGCAACTGTACGTATCCTATAATACTGAGGGAGCATATGGATGCTGTAATACATGTAGAAAAAGAAATCATGCCAATGAAATGTCTAGTGTTTAGTACTACATCAGTACATAGGTTGTAAAATGCCCGAAAAAGCTTAGAGATAAAAGAGCTCCAGGAAGCAGATAGGTTAAACCCAGAATTATACAAAGCACTGGCAGATAGTGAAATATGGAGGTACTAACAGAGTGTTTTAGAAAGGAGATTAAGAGAGAAGAGAAACTAGCAGAATGCAAATCCTCCAGAACAAAGATGATCTCTAAGACAAAGAAACCAACAGTTAAAGACTGTCTTCATGATTGATTAAATGCGCGCATCAGCTTAATAATCGCTTAATAAACATCACTATTGAACAAAAGACAATAATTATTAATGAGCACCAAACTAGTAGACTATATTCCCAGAACAAAGATAACATCAGTAATAAGTCTTTACTATTGGTACCTCATTAATCAGTAAAGTAACATAAATATCATCAACTGTTGCCGCAAAATAGAAGTCAACATCTTCCTTCCTTGACTAATCAATTTTAAAATTAGAAAGAGCCGTTTTGAGTAGAAAACTAAGATTTGTTTATAAAAAACCTCTGAACAGGTAGCTAGAACAACCTGAAAAAAGTGTTAGCAGCTGGCGAGGAATCTTCTAACAGTGGCTGCATCCTCCAGCGCGGGACACGTCAACGCGAAGAGGAGGCGACGTCAAACCAAAACATCAACGCGCTGGTGGCCAAACTTCCTCAAATCTCCGTGCAGCGCCGCAGCGGGCTGTCTACGGTTGGCCAGACTGGCAGTCGACGGCCTGTTGCGTGGCACGGTCAGAGTGCCGATCGGCTCCCGGGGCCGGACCTATTCTCAGCGTGCTATTTTTTTCAATTACAGGGAGCAATTGCGTGCTCCCCGAACTACTCTTACTCTCTAGCGACATTAAGACTAATCCAGGCCCCACTACAACTTACACATGTCACCATACACAAAGACATAGACACAATAGCACCATGAGACACATACAGAAGTATAATATTAACATATTACAGTACAACGTAGATGGCCTCACAAACAAAATCATGCAGCTTAGGGAATTCGTACACAAACAAAACACTCACATAGCACTTATACAAGAAACAAAACTAAAACGCACACACAAAACACCCACCATCCCTGACTTCACGGCGATCCGTCAAGATCGTACTGGGGGTAACGGGGGTGGACTCATCACTTACATACGTAAAAGCATTAGCTACACTGATGCTACCCAAAACATTACAAACACAATCCAAGCAGATAACACGATAGAAATACAGGCAGTTAACATTAAAACACGCGCAAAACACAACACCACACTAATCAACATTTACATCCCACCAGATAGTTCACCTCAGGTGCCAGCCAATTACAATCCACAGTTACACAATCTGGCCTCTCTCACTAATGTCATCTTAGGAGGAGACTTCAACGCCAAAGACACTAGTTGGTACCTTCACAACCAAAGCAACACCAGAGGCGCCAACATAGCCACACAACTAAACAGCCTCTTCATTCTTAACAATACAGAAGAACATACACACATACCACATCAAGCAGGATACTCAAACTCCTCCCCAGACATAACGTTCTGTCCCCCCTCACTAGCAACACATACACAATGGAGAACAGAAAAACAACTGTCATCAGACCACCTGCCCATCATCATTACAACACATTCTACACTCTGCCCCGACAGCCTTAGGCACACTTACAGAAATTACAAGAAAGCTGATTGGGAACAGTTCAAAATACAGACTGAGGAACAATTCACCACATTAAACAGCACACCCATCATAAACATCAACACAACACTCAATACATTTAATCAGATCATCAATAATGCAAACAAATACATACCGAAGGGCAACATTAGGAAATACAACCCAAATTACACTAGAGAAATAGCCCACCTTATAAGGCAACGTAACAACCTCAAATATAACACACAAACCCCACACACAGAAGCCATAAAACAGCAAATACAACAGCTCAACACAGAAATAAACAACAAACTCAAAGAAAAACAAACAGAAACATTCAGGGAATTTATAACAACATTAAACCACTCCACAGATGCATCCAGGCTATACAAGACTATAAACGGCATTACCCACTCTAACAGCGGCATTCACACCTCACACGCGGCTATCTGTCGCAGCCAAAATAGTATCCCAACATACACACAACAAGCTAACATTCTAGTTAATCACTACGCAAAGATAAGTCACTTAAACAGAGACAACAACCAGAAACATGCAGACAGACAAACAGCCAGACACAAGAAAACCTACAGACTCGACACAACCATTACACCCTTCAATACAGACCAGACCACCAAGATCATCAAAAACATTAAGAATTCGAAGGTTACTGGACCAGACAACATATCTAACATACACCTTAAACACTTGGGCCCACAAGGAATACTAGCTCTCACAAATATCAGCACATATTCATACCAACACTGTATTATTCCTGACATATGGAAACAAGGTAAAATTATTACACTACTCAAACCAAACAAAAAT
The DNA here is from genome assembly GCA_023014485.1 of Bathynomus jamesi. Taxonomy (NCBI): domain Eukaryota; kingdom Metazoa; phylum Arthropoda; class Malacostraca; order Isopoda; family Cirolanidae; genus Bathynomus; species Bathynomus jamesi. The sequence goes on along the minus strand of JAJOZX010001058.1, from coordinate 957,268 downwards.
CCAACAGAACCAGCTTCCTATAGACCCATTACTTTACTATGCACACCTTCCAAAGTAACAGAAAGACTAATCTTACAAATCACCAACCCACACATTCCACTATCACCTACTCAACATGGATTCAGACCTCACCACTCAACCACGACATTACTCACTAACCTCACGCAGCACATCATGGATGGCATCAACTCCAGACGACCAGCTCAACGTACACTATTAGCAACAATAGACATTAGTAAAGCATTTGATGCTATCCCACGCTTCCCTCTCATAAACAAAATACTCAACACAAACCTGCACAATAACACCAAAAGGTGGCTGAGCAACTATCTTTCAGGAAGATACTTACATGTCACATTTAATGGCAAGTCATCCAAAAACAAGCTTTTTCCGAACGGGGTCCCTCAAGGCTCTGTTCTCTCACCAACACTCTTCAACTTATATATGCATGACATTCCAACACCCATAGATAACAAGCTTACATTATCATCATATGCAGATGACATCACTCTAACATCCACCCACAACAACATCGACGCCGCTACAAATAACCTACAAACATACATAAACAGTATACAAGACTGGCTCACACACAATAGACTCAAAGTAGCGCCCACAAAATCAACCATCACCTTGCTTACAAGCAACACAAAAGAACACCAGGTAATTCCACAGCTTACACTAAACAACATCAACATTCCACACACTCACAGAACCAAAATACTTGGGGTCACATACAACACATCATTATCTTTTGCAAACCATATTCAGGATATTAAAAACAAATGTACGTCAAGACTTAACACGCTTAGGGTACTAACAGGCACAAACTTTGGACACCAGCAGGAAACAACATCACTCATATACAAACAATATATTCGCTCAGTTATGGACTATGCTAGCCCATGCTGGGCACCCATTATCTCAAACACACACATAAACACCTTGCAGACAATACAAAACAACGCACTTCGTATCATTACAGGATGCACTCAAACAACACCAATAGAACACCTGCACACAGAAACAAAAATACTGAAAGTTAGGGAACATTTAGACATGAGGGGAACACAATTCATGGCAGCAGCGACAACTAACCCACAACACCCTTGCCACTACATGTACAATCACGCACCGACACCTCGCACCATTAAGGTAACACCAGAGAGACATTATAACCAAATACTCCATTCCATACCACGCCCCACAGACATCACAGTACAGAAAACACATACACACACACCTAACCCACAAAGCACTGACACGACTCGGTCCGAATGCGGTCCTAGGTGCGAAGCCGCCACCCATTAACAGGTCAGAGATGAGCCTGAGCAGATCGGATCGAGTTAACTTAGCACGATTCCGATGTGGACATCACCCCAACTTACTAACATATAAACACAGACTAGACAACTCCATAGACGACACCTGCCACCTGTGCCAGGACACACCACAAACAATTGAACACATTATGACAGACTGTACCGCTCTAGCACAACAACGAACACAACACAACATCACTAGTGAGCTGAACCTCTGGTCCACTCCGAAAAGGGCGATCGGTTACCTGCGTGCCGCCGGCTTGCTCGATCAGGGTGGGCTGATCGGCTAAACAACAACACAGTTAAAGACTTAAGACCTATAGCCTTGACTGATGTTTCCTATAAGTTGTTTACGTTATTAATGGGGGAAGAGTTGGAAAACCATCTAAGGATTCAAGACGAAACGAGAGAAACTTAGGCTGGATTTACGAAAGGAAGGAGAATTGAGGTACTGCATAGAGGAGAGTTTTGAAAGAAAAAAACACTAATCATAACATCATTTGACTTCAGCAAAGTATTTGATTCTATCAAAGGAAAAAAAATGATAGAAGCATTGATGAAATATAGGACCCACCCTAAATTGATAGATGCAATTGCAAATATATACAATGGAGATAATACTAACATTAATGTGAATGATATTGAAAAAGAAATTTAATAACCAGTGGAACAGGACAAGGTTGCACAGGTTCCACAATTTTATTTGAATTAATAACTTATCTTATAACAAAGAAAGTGTAAGAAAAGGGATCATGTTTTAAAATTCATTTATTTAAAATAGGTATTCTGTTTTATGCAGATGATGGTCTTCATTTAGCATATTCAGTTGAAGAAGCGGCTGGTGGTATAAGAGTTTTGATAAATGCAAGCAAAAAGTGTGGGCTGGATATAAATAAAGAGAAAGGACAATATCATCATATTAAATATGAAGGAACAACCAATGAAAAACAAGGAATTGGAGTGACAAATAGTATTAAATACCTCAGGATAGTACTTGACAACAAAAGAAACTGTTTTAAAACACAGAAAAAAATTAATGATTGCAAAAGACATAAATTAGCCAACATGACATACTCAGTAATTGTAAAAAGTTGTAATAAGATAATGATAGGTAAAACATATTGGAAAAGTGTAGCACTACCATCAATACTGTATGGAGCTAATATAATAAACATGACAAATACTGAGATAGCAAAACTGCAACGTATATTAAATGGGGTGTATAGACAAATACAGGGCGCCCCAAAATAGGCCCCAAATTGAACACTCAGAGGAGAGATAGGAGCATCATCCATGAAAACAAGAATTATGAATGGTAGAACCAAATACTTAAAGAGTATAGCTGAAAGAGATAAATAATCAATTGTTAGAGGAGATACTTTGAGAAAAAAGAAAGAAACCAGAAAATAAATGGATGAAACTGCAATAAAATATCTTGAAGAGACTCGTATAAGTAACAAATACATTAGGGTATTGAGTGGAATAGACCTAAAGAAGAAAATACAAGAATGGGATTATGTCAAGTGGAAGGAAGAAGTGCAGAATAAAGTAAGTCTGGGCATCTATAAGGAATGGAAGAATGAGGTAAAAGAGGATCCTATCTATGACAGTAAACCATCATCTGTCATACTTTTCAAAGCAAGAAGTAATGCACCACACATAAATGACAGAAAACGTCATAAAAATGAAAGTGCTGCATGCCAACTGTGTGGAGCAGAGAGGGAAGATCTGAGTCACTTTGCCCCCATATGCCCTGAGTTGATGTCTGAGAGAGGTGGAAGGAGGGAGCTGCCGGGGAAATATGATGAGGTTGACAGTGTGAGACTTAGGGAATTTTTATTTAAAGCATATAGCATGGAAGAGAAGCAAAAACTGCTGTATGCAATGTAGAAGAAGCGAGAAAGGAAAATAAAAGATTTCAGTACAGACACGGTGTAATGTGAGTTGAGGAGGTGCCGTTGCAAAGGCAATACCTCCAAAAAAATCATCATCATCATGGAAGTCACAAGGTTTCCTCTGCCTCACTCAGAGATACCAGAAAGATTAAAGATCAGGTGTACCATAGCCGCCCTATGCGAATCATGGAGTGACTGTTGAGAAGGACGCTTTGGGAAGCAGGTGGAGAAGAGTGGAGTTATTGACGTAGGAATAGATAGAACAGGAAGTGCGACTCAAAAGATCATTGGTAAATAAAAGAAAAAGAGTGGGTGACAGGACAGAGCCCTGAAGAACACCACTATTAATAGCTTTAAGAGAAGAACAGTGCCTATCAACAACCGCAGCTATACATCGGACAGAAAGGAAATCAGAGATGAAAGCACAGATAGAAGGATAGAAACCGAAGGAGAGTAGTTTGGAGATTGAAGATTGGAAGAAAAATGACGAAGTTATAATGTCAAGAAGTTTTATGGCAACATTACAAAAGATGATAGAACCCAAGCAACAACGCTATTAGATATTATGGAACATTACGCCCTTACCCAGGAAATCTGTGAAGCCGCTAGAAAAGAGAACGTTTTGGAGTTAATCTTGAAAAATAACAACGAGATAATAATAATTAAAAAGGTAACGCACACAAAGTTCTTCGATCACAACCTCATCGATATACAATTGAAGTTAGCACCCACAGGTCTGAAAACGCATCCCAGAGAGTCAGAAGGAATATTTGAAAGCTTAAACATAAATTCAAAGAAAATAAATTGGGAAAACTTAAATAGAGATTTAAAGGAAGTAAATTGGGAATTACTACTTCACGAGAAGACTCCAGAACAAACACTATGTATAATTAATAGATACTGAAACCAAACCTATAATACTGAAACATGTTCCAGAGAGACAGAAAAACAAACGTAACAAGCTCGAGAGGAAAATCAGGACACTATTCAGACAACGTAGACAAATCGTAAAATATCTCCATAGATGCAGAACTAATGCAAAGAAACTCAAACTAGAGAGGAAAATAGGCGAAATAGAAATGGCCCTAAAGCAAACATTTATATATAAGACAAACGAGGAGGAAAACAAAGTAGCAGAAAACAAAGTAGCAGGAAAATGCAGTGTAAGGAGAGTACTGATCCGTTAATAGACGGGGAGGCCAAATGGACAAAATGACCGAAAAAAATAAGCGAACTGCTTAGGGAACAATTTAACTCTGTGTTTGGCACCCCCTAAGTCCGATATGGAAGTAAACTCAGACGAAATTTTCGACATAGATACAAACCAGTCAAGAACAAATTCCGACACAAACCTTTGGATCACCTGAAGATCAGGGCCCCCAGCCTTTTTTAATACAGAAAACGGTTCTAGGCGGAAAATGTAAGGCTTACTGTATGAAATCGAACGGTAATAATTGGATATAATAACAATAACAAATGTTTCCTATCACATCTAGATATTCCACACGTAACGTATAGATAAGAAAATGTTACCAATTGGATAAGAGAACAGACGAATCATATGTTATTCAATTCAAACATTTTATAGTAGTAATGCATGCACAGAAACATATATTATACACACACACACACACACACTCACACACGCATACTCACATTATTACTACATATATACAATAATATATATATATATATATATTATATATATATATATATATATATATATATATATATAAATATAATACATGTAGATATGGATTGAAGTAAAGTACAGTATATTTATATATAAAAATTGTGAATGACTGAACCATCCATTCATCAGCAGTGACACATTGAATGTATTAGAGTAGTCAGTAGCTAAGGAAACTCCCTTTTCGTCGATTTCCTCTTGTGTACTGAGTTCGGTACATCTCTCTTTCGACTCCAGCAATAGTCTACCATCATTCGAACATCCTATCTTTCCTGATACCTCCATTCCATTTCTGAATTATCCTGTGGAATCTTTCTCCCTATTCCTCACTTACTGCGCCTAAGTTTTCAGGAAAAAAAAATCGAGTCTAGAAAGTGTATCTAGAAAGTGTATCTTAACACTCATACTACATCCCAGCAAACGATATTTTCGGGTCATGTCTTTCTTTGTAGTCATCATATTTCCTGTTACCAAGGAAGTTGTTCACAACAGCCTTAAAAACTAGCCAGGCATCAGTTGTCAGCCAGACTCCGTAGAGTTGTCAGCCAGACTCCGTACTCAGTTGTCAGCCAGACTCCGTACTGAGCGGACGCATTCAGTTGTCAGCCAGACTCCGTACTAAGCGGGCGCATTTCCTGAGCTCTCTGATATTGCTTCTGCTTTTGGATATTGCCGATAACCTTACTTTTGGTAAGTTCTGAATTTTATATACTTGCGTTTATATTATATAGTTAAGTACTTGAATATAAGTGGTTTTTAGTGATTTAGAAGTTTTCATCGTGTGCCGGCTTAATTTCATTTAAACTTGTGACAGATATAAACTAAATTAACTTGCGCGATGCCGTCGCAGAAAGCGTCGTTTAGATGTGGGGTGAGTCGGTGGTATACGGATTTTAGGGACTATGACGGCGGTCCTATGGCGATTACCGAGAGATCTTTTTTTTTTTTGCGAATTAAGGGAGGAAATAGTTGACATAAAACGCAGTGTACGTGAGGTAACGGAAAGACTTGCAACGCTTGATGAGAACAGTGGTAGGGCTGCGGTTGACGAAACCCGAACCAATACTAACGTTGAAGACGTTAGTAATTTGAAGGGTGAGGTGCGTAACCTAGTTTCTAGTTTAGGTAGCTTATCGGGAAGGTTGGACAGAGTTGAGGAAGTGGTTAAGGTTGGTCCGAGATTAGTAGATGGGGAAGGATTTAGAGAAGTTAAGGGTGGAGCTAGGCCGCGTACGTTAGGTGATAGGAATCTCCCCCCTATCGAGGTTTCGAACCCTTTCTCCCATTTGGAAAGGGACGTGAATGAGGGGGAAACTATTTTAATTGGGGACTCTTTAGTGCGCCATATGGACACAGAGTTCGTTGAACGGCATCCAACCAAGAGGAGGAAGGTTTGTCTCCCAGGGGCCAGGGTTGACAGAGTTAGAGACGAAGTGGATAGGATTGACGTTGCCTCCCGTCACTCGATGTTGGTGACGATGGTAGGGGACAACGACTCGTATAGGCCCGATACGAGAGTGCCTGACCTTTTGGAGAGATATAGGGGTTAATTAGGTCCCTAAAGGCGAGGTCAGATAGGTCTTTAGTTCTAGGTATTACCCCTAGGCACGGTTTGGGTCTTAGGATTACGTCTAAAACGATATTTTTTAATAATAAATTAGAAGAGATTTGTGCTGAGGAAAATGTACCCTTCGTAAAGCTGTGGTCAGATTTCAGTGATCCTAGCCTTTTTATAAAAGATGGGGGTGCATTTTAATGAAATAGGTAATGCTAGGCTAGGTAGGTTAATTGACGAAAACGTACGAAAGCTGTATAGGTTGAAGCCTTCTTTAAACGTTGTGGGTCCGGGGAACGCGGGCCCGACGTGAAAAATAGTTTAAAACGCCGGCCCGTGGTAAAAAATAACTTAAACGTCTTTTATTGTAACGCGCGTAGTATTAGAAATAAATTAAGCGAATTTAAGGTGATAATTTATTCCGGCAACTACGATATAGTTGCTATCACTGAAACGTGGTTAAATACTCTTTACTAATGATAGGTTACATGGATTGGTGGCGGCGTTTTGCTGTACATTCGTAATTCCCTTAGGGCTATCGAGGTTAAGATAGATTTTCCGGCAGCAATTAATACGATATTTTGTTGTTTATAAACCTCCCGTTCAATCCCTCGATACCGATACTAGATTTTACACACTTCTTAGTAACTTTATTAATACTCGGGATAGTATAGTTGTCGGTGACTTTAACTGTCCTAACGTCAATTACGAGACTTTTACTGGTAACGTTGAGGGTTTGAGATTGAGTTCATGGAAGATAATTTTTTACGACAGATGGTTACCGAACCAACGCGCGGTGATAATATTTTAGACGTGGTGATAACGAACAGCGAAAACATAGTCGAAGGTTTAGAAGTAGGCGAGAGTTTAGTATGTAGTGATCATCAAATTCTTACGTTTAAGTTATTGATAGAAAACACTAAGGATAGTAACGTAATAGAAGTCCCTGATTTTCGTAGGGGCAATTTTAATAGTTTTGCGGATAGGATGAGAGTATTGGACTGGAGTGACTTATTTATGGGTAATGAAGCAAATTTGTATTGGGAGGCATTTAAAGATAGTTTCTTGAATATCGAGAGGGAGTTTATTCCTCGTAAGCCCAAGCGCGCTAGAAATAATGGTAGGCCCAAGTGGTGGACTAGGGAAATAGGCGAGTTCATAAACGAACGTAACAGAGCGTATAGACTTAATAAGGGCAATGGCAGGGTAGCTAACGCTAAAAGATATATCGAGCTTCGACGTCAGGTTAAAAGATCAGTTAGGAATGCTAAGCGTAATTTAGAGATCCTCATAGCTGCGGATAGTAAACATAACCCCAAAAAGTTTTTCGATTACGTGAATAATCGTAAGCCGATAAAAGACAATATAGGCCCTCTCTTGGACGATAATAGCGCTTTGGCTTCCGACGCTCAGGCGATGGCGGGTATTTTTAATAACTTTTTTGCGACAGTTTTTATCGTAGAAGACGTCAGTAATGTCCCCGATGTGGACGATATCGTTCCATTTAGCAGCGAGACTATTTTGGATGAAATAACTGTTTACGAGGGTGAGATTGCGCATTATATCGATAAGTTAAAAGTTAGCAAGGTTCCAGACCCTGACGCGTTTTATCTTAGACATCTGAAAGATTTGAAAGACGTTGTCGTAGGCCCCTTAATTCAAGATTTTTAACCAGTCACTCGAAACGGGAATTATTCCTGAAGACTTCACGCCCATTTTTAAAAGAGGCGACCGCACAGTAGCTAGCAATTATAGGCCCATTAGCTTAACGTCAATTGTCGGTGAACTTTTGGAATCCGTAGTTAGGGATCGTATCATCGAACACTTAGAAAGTTGCGATTTGATTAATAGTAGTCAGCATGGGTTTCGACGAAATAGATCTTGTTTATCTAATTTGTTAGAATTTTATAACGAAATAGTGCGCGAATACGATAGGCATAGAGCGGCTGACGTTATTTATTTAAATTTTAAAAAGGCGTTCGATACAGTTCCGCATAGAAGATTAATTGCGAAGGTTAAAGCGCACGGTATACGCGGTCAGGTAGCTAACTGGTTAGAGGAATGGCTTCGTGCTAGGAGACAGAGGGTCGTTGTTAATGGTAGTGAATCGGGGTGGTTGGATGTAGGTAGCGGTGTCCCACAGGGTTCAGTGTTAGGCCCATTGCTATTCGTAATTTACATTAACGACATAGATGTAGGATTGACTACAACGTGTCAAAATTCGCTGACGATACTGAAATAGGCGGTAAGGTTGTTAACGAGGACGATAGAAACAGGCTCCAAGACGATGTAAATAGGATTATGGAGTGGACGGATAAGTGGCAGATGCAGTTTAACGTAGACAAATGTAAAGTTTTGCAATTAGAGTCTCGTAACTAATTACACGTACACGATGGATGATAGAGAGTTAGCGAGCGTTGACGAGGAAGTAGATTTAGGCGTACGCGTATCTAAGGATTTAAAAGTTAGGAACCAGTGCCTGGAGTCTTGCGCAAAAGCTAATAGGATGTTAGGCTTCATAGCGCGTAATTTCGAATTTAAATCGAAGTATATTATATTGGCCCTTTACAAGTCCCTAGTCAGGCCTCATTTAGAATATGCCGTTCAGTTTTGGTGCCCGTATTTGCGTAAGGATATTGATAGGTTAGAAAGGGTTCAGCGTGGTGCCACGAAACTAATTCCGTCATTGCGCAACAAGCCCTATGAAGATAGGATTAAAGAGTTAGACTTGCATTCACTTGAAACTAGGAGATTAAGGGGGGAGCTTATTGAAGTTTTGAAAATCGTTAATAACATCGATAACGTAAATTTTGATAAACTGTTCACTTTTGATAATAGCAATACTCGTGATAACGGATTTAAGTTGCGTGGCAGACTTTCATTACTAATATCGCTAAAAACTTCTTTACGCTTAAAGTAATTGATAAATGGAATAATCTTCCCGCGCCCGTCGTGAACTCTACCAGCATTAATGTGTTTAAGAACCGTCTAGATAGGCATTTTAAAAATATTCACGTTGTTTAAAATAAAAAAACAATTGGCAACAGATGCTCTCGGGGTGGTAATCGGGGATGAGTCTGTTGACGTCTAATGTCAGCTTGTGACATGCCAGCGTGTGATATGCCAGCAAAAAAAAAAAAATTAGACTGACACGAACTTAGTTGTAGCTTGTTGAGTAGATTAACTCACTCTTTGTTATTTTTTATACTTTTTTCCTTCTTCTCCTTATTTGCATGTCTGTAACTCTCTTTATTGCATGTCTGTAGTTTGCATGGTGTGATAGAGTTTGAGTTAAGAATGTGGTGCATGGTTTGTAATGCGTTCTTATTTTACTTCTTTTCGTCTTTCACGCCTTTCCAGCGTAGTGGGCTACATCCTCTACCTCCCTATGGAGTGGAGGATCGGTCTGCAACAGTTGGAAGAATGTGTTGCTTTGAGTTAAGAATGTGTTGTTCTTGAGTTAAGATTGTATGGCATGGTTTGTAAACGTTCTTATTTTATTTCTTTTCATCTTTCACCCCTTTCTGGCAGAGTGGACTCTACCTCCCTATGAAGTAGAGGACCGTTCTGCAATCTTTCCTATTCACTCCGACTATTTTTCTGACTTGTCGGCAGTGGCCGGCGGATGATGATGGTGAGTCTTTTTTCTCTTTTTCTGAATGAATGTTAACCCACGAGTGATAGGTGTTGCTTCTTACTTAACCCCTTATTCTCTTCTATTAACCCCCTACTCTTTCCTTTCTCTCGGGCTAACCTTAGAGTGGATATATAGGGTCTTTGTTAGCCTTAGCTTCTGTGGATCTGTAGATCCTCCACACCCCCTTATTTCCCTTCCCCACCCACCAGTCTCGCGTATATTAAATCATTATGTATCAATACTAATAAAGCTGTTTGTAGAGTCCGTGTGCAGCTTTAAACCTTTACTAACTTATAGTCTACACGATTATATATACTGTATATGTATTGACATTGAGCAAGAAAAAGATTGAGAGAGAGCGAGGTAGAATGGCAGAGAGAGTTAATGGGAAATGGCTTGTCGATTGTTACACAAAGAACTTTTTAACAGGTTCGATCTGAATAACAGTAACTGATTATCAAAATCACATAAGAATAATCCACGGTTATACTAGCATAAACATATTTATATATACTTATAAATTCATACAATATTATACTAATATTTTTGAAATGACGTTGATGAGCCAAACCGTGGTGTTGACATGGTTACTTGCTGTTGCCGTCGGATGGCGACTGCAGTGTTGATTGGATCGTTCTGCACTTCGTTGATTATTCTCCGGTCTTCTTCTGGGGTGGTCTTTCCCACACTTAGGACGATTTAGCAGATCCCCAGTCTCCTGCCACCTCTGCACCCAGCGTCGAATAGTAGGCTTCGAAATTCCCAGTTCCATGGCTATGTCAGCTGCAGAGAGGCCTGCTTCCCGATTACCAATTATCCGGCCTCGCTGTGCAATTTTATCTTGAGCTAGATTCATTTTCAGAGTCGGTGTTCGTCATACGGTGTAGAAATATGTATGAGCATAGATCAGGCCAGTAACCATGTCAACACCTCGGTTTGGCCCATCAACGTCATTTCCTATGTTCATATATTTTTATATTCATATAATCCTTATGTTTACCTAGTCCGTGCATTTAGATAATCGTTATATAAATCCTTATATTCATTATATTCATACAGTCTTCTTCTCTTCTTCTGCAGCTTAAATCCCATCTCTATATGGGGTCGCTGTTCTTGATGAGTCTCCTCCATTCTCTTTTGTCACGCACCATGTCCTCGTCCAAATTTTTCTCCCGGATGTCTGCCGCCACGCAATCCGTCCACCTCGTCTTCGGTCTACCTCTTCTTCTCCGTCCCGGCACCTCCATTTCCAGCACCCTACGTCCCATGTAATCCTCCTCTCTTCTCGTCATAATAATGTTTAATGTTATAATGTTTCAGACCAACAAATACCCTAGGATCCACTCATGGGCGGTCTACCTAACTGCGTTCGTAATTGTGTATTGCGCATGTTCTCCGTGGTGGCGGAGGGGACCTACAATTTTACGTGGGTTCCGAACCACAAGAACATAAGAACATGAGGAATTTTTATAGTGGGCACACTAGGGGCCACTTCGGCCCATCGAGGTGGCTCCACTATGTAAAAACTGCCTGTACATTGGCAACAACCAATTTTTACAAAACTAAATAATTATCAATTTAAAACTAATTAATTATCAATTAAAAACTAAAGATAGAATCTCTGGATCCAGAGGATCAAGTCATAATAGACTACTATCCACAAATATGTTACACTCTATATCTACAGTATTTATAACCGACATGCAAATATATCAGATCCAAAGAATCCAGTCAATTTCATTACGGTATCCATCACTACCAGTACCTTGCCAACCAAAAATAAGTCACGGTCCATATCAGTTGCGGACCAAGTCACAATTTACAACCATATACGTTTCCATATATACACTTAGGAGGAAAAGTGTAGGTGTGGCTGTAAAGATTGTACAGTAATATAGAAATGTGTGTACACCCATTTTGGGTCTCCCATTTCAAGGTGTTTGTGGGGCAGGTGAAGATCATGAGTTTTTCAATACCTCACAGTACTATGGGGGGCACCGCTCGGCAGAGGAATCTCTTTAAATAGGGTGTGTAAGGACAGAGAGTATCCCCTAACCCAAGATGCTGCCTCCCTATATCCCACAACACTTGTGTTGAGCTGTGGGATCTATCACCACAAAGCCTTAATTTTACTACCTTAAACTGTACCCAATCTATCAACATATGCGTCTAATCGATTTTTAAACATGTTTATAGACGTGCTACTAATTACTTCTACCGGCAAACTATTCAACCTATTTACTATTCTATGCGTAAAAAAGTTTTTGGCAACTGTTGTCTCGAACCTTCTACGGGGCTCCAATAAACCTTAGCCCCCCCGCCCATGGCCTAAACCATTAGAGGTACAGTAAAACTAAACATACCTTACAAAAGAGAATTTAATCCTGCATTTAATGAGAAACACTTAAAACTTGGTGTTCCCGCCATTGGCTTCCAAGACAGCCTGAATTCGCTTTGGGTAGCTTGCCAAAAGTGACGTGAATAGATCTTGATCGTTACGCAAGTTTGCTAAAACAGTTTCAATGTGTTGCGTCATTGTATCCTTCGAAAATCGATTTGCTGCAGGTTCTTGAAACAAGAGACATTCAACCTTGTCCTTTATAACTGATCCAATCTGTTCACAGACGTTCAGGTCAGGAGAATTTCCTGGCCATTCTTCATTTCCAAAGAAATCGATCTCATGGTTCCGCAACAACTGTTGAGTGGCTAATGCCTTAAAGCAGGGGGCCTTATCGGGCAGAAGTGTGACCTGATCGACATCCATAACATTGTTTGGGTTTCTTAGAAAAGGAATGACATGCTGGGATAGAATAATATCACGAAAATACTGTCCATCCCAACTCTGACCATTTGGCTTCAGCACCCACATGAGCTTCTTTGCAGTGAACAAAACAAACACACCAACACAGTCTGGACTTTTTAATAATTCGCGATAATGTTCACTGTCATCGATTTCATCTGGTGTTGTGGCCCACAGTCGATCATTTTGGTAGTTAGGCCGACGTGTTACGTAAACAAAAAATTCATCGGAGACAGCTAAATGCATGAAATCATCCACACCTCAATCTTCAAGATAATGGGCAAACCACATTCTGTCATCGATGTTAAGTTGAGTTTTTCTTGGCTTTGGAAGTTCATGCCAAGGCTTTAAATCTTGCTTCTGACGGTACAGTCGAATGATCTCACCACTAACGATCTTTCCTCTCAACACTTCGATCTCTCTAGAAAGTTTAGCACAGCTGTTTTTCCGCTTACGCGTACCGCTTTCAATGATGTCCTTTGTTTCCTGAGAGAGTGGCAAATTTGGGCGCCCAGATTTGGTTATATCCATTTCACATTCATCCAAAGTTTTATTCCAATTTCTTTTGACGAAGTCCTCACTTCTTCGCAACTTTTTGGCAACCCATGAACGTGTTATAAAGGTTGCTCCAGCATCACGAGCTTCCCGAAATGTTATTGCTCGTATGCGATCTATCACACGTTGCCTCTCCGAATCACCAATTAATAGAGAAGCCATTATATTAATTATCACTTTATCAGCTAGAGTAATTTTAATACCTGCAATAAATAAAGAATTTTATATATTTTTATAATCACTAAAAACTATTTCGATATAAGTAAACATGTAAGCTGCAAATGGGGGTGTAAGGTTTTTTGGAACCCCTTACTTGTCAACTTACACCCGTTATTTCTAGTCCTATTATATTGAGATATTTCGAAAAAGCTATCTCTATCTACGTTATGGAACCCATTCATAATTTTGAAAACCTGGATTAGATCACCCCTTAGCCTCCGAGTCTCGAGTGTAGTCAATTTTAACTCCTTAAGCCTATCCTCGTACGACTTTGACCGAAGCGACGGAATCATCTTAGTTGCTCGTCTTTGAACTCTTTCGATTTTGTTTATATCTTTGCGCATATGCGGATTCCAAAATTGGACCGCGTACTCCAAATGGGGTCTAACTAATGATTTATAAAGAGGAATATGCCCATATCATGTGCCCATACAATCTCAGTCTGGCTTCTTGGACTTTTCTTGACGCCTCTACTACTTTCACCGTTCCTCTAATGCGTTCGTTTCTGATTCGATCCCTTCTAGTTACACCGCACATTCATCGCAACATTTTCATTTCAGCCACATTCATCTTTCTGTCACTAGTCTTCTTCATTGGCACCGTCTCCATTCTGTACAACATGGCTGGCCTAAACACTGTTTAGAAGACCTTCCCTTTCAGCTTCACCGGCATCCTACGATCACAGAGAACTCCCGACACCTCTCTCCAGCTCCTCCATCCCGACTGTATCCTACGATTTACCTCTCCCTCTGCTCCCCCCTCTGCCTCCATCGTTGATCCTAAGTATTTAAAACGATCTACCCGTTTGATCAGTTCACCGTTTAACATCACACCCCCTCCTTCATCCGGTTGTACATTGCATCTCAGATATTCAGTCTTCTTCCGACTAACTTTCATACCTCTACTTTCCAATGCCTCCCTCCAATTTTCTAGCTGTTGTTCTATCTCCTGTCTCGTCTCTGCGCACAGCACTACATCATCGGCATACATCGTGCACCAAGGAGCAACCCCTCTAACCTCCTCAGTCAACACATCCAACACCACGTTGAATAGGAATGGACTCAGTGCTGACCCCTGATGCAGACCAACCCCAACTCCAGAACTGTCCGTCACACCAACACTACACCTCACTTTCGTCGTAACCCCTCTATACATTTCCTGAATTAATCTGACGTACTTCTCTGGGGCCATCTTCTCCCTCAGGCACCTCCAAACCTCTTGTCTCGGTGTCCTATCATACGCCTTCTCTAAGTCTATGAAAACCATGTGCAATGCCTTCTGTCCTTCCCTGTACCTTTCCTCCAACTGTCGTAATGCAAAAATAGCATCAGACGTACTTTGTCCGGGCATAAAACCTAATTGCTCTGTCGACACGCCTGCCTCCTCCCTCAGCCTTAAGTCCACAATTCGCTCCCACACCTTCATGGTGCGATATCAGCTTCATACCCCTATAATTTGAGCATTCCTGTATATCCCCTTTCTCTTTGAATATGGGTACTATGATACTGGCACGCCATTCCTCCGGGACCACCTCTTGGTCGCAGAGCTTTTCCATTATATTCATACAGTACTTATATTTATATAATCTTTATATTCAAATATTCATTTTTACATAAGAACCAAAATCGCCTAACGCGAGTTTGGATAAAATTTTGATTTGCTTTCTATTTTTGCCAAATAATAATTGGTGAATTGTTTCATTTTTTAATATTCCTTAATATTTACTGTATACTCGTATAAGTATATATATTTAATTAATAGTTTCACTCACTCTTTGTACAATGGCTATAAACCTTTCATTACTGTATTTCTCTCATTCGTTTCTTCTAATTTCTCCCAATAATGACTTGTACTGTATGTACGAATTAAATAACTCTGGCGTATTGATTATGAATTGACGTATCGTATGGCATAATTTGAATAACTATGACGTCATAAAGTAGCTTAATTCCCTTCACATTTTCCATACCGTGAATACTGATCATACCTTTAGTATTCAATGTATGGTAAATTCTTTAACATAATATTAATATTGGATCATATTCATCCATATGTCCGTATCTTATCTTTACCGTTATCTTTTTATTAATTGTAATAATTATTCATGCATCGGACCTACCTATTGTCTACTTATGCACTCGTATATGTCCTTTGATAGTCACGACTACGTACATGATCATTATTACGTACATGTAAATACGGCCACGTGTATTCTTTTTATTTCTTTTCTTTTAAATTATTTAATTTCTCGCAATAGACTCGTAAATGCTTATGCAAGTGCTCGGATTCCGCTGACAACGACAAAAGCGAGAGCTTCTGAAGTGAACACTCTCTCTCTTGCTTGCTTCTAATCCGAAAACATCATTGTGTGTTACGTTTTTATATATTATATATATATATATATATATATATATATATATATATATTATATATATATATATATATAATATATATATATATATATATACATACACAGTATATGCCCATGTACTTTGTGTTATACTCCTAACATCCTAATTGTCCATAAGTATGAAACACTGTAAAACTAGTTAACTTTTTAATTGTAATTAACTGTAGTAATTTAATATGATGTAATTAATGTACTTTAATGAAACTGTAATTAACGATAATAAGCGAATGTGAATTAATTGGTAATTACTGTATAATCATAGTTGTAATAAACCAAAATTACAATGTACTTAATAATGTGCTTGGTTTGTACTCAATGTACTACTCCGACATTATGTCGCCATTTAGGAATGTATACTCGGCGATATTATTATTTTTTTGTTATTTATTTTTTCGTTTTATTTTGGAATCTTTCAAAATTCTGATGTTTAAGTTATACTTAACGTCCAAGAAGTGTTTAGATCTCCAGTTAAAGGGGGGGGGAACTTAACCCTCAACTGCACTCCCCCAAAATTTAGACTTATTTAATTCTTGTATTATAAATTCAATCACTCCTGTCTTAGCAGCCCTTCAGCGAGGAGTCAGAGCTCTCCTCGAGGAGGCGAGGGCCTCCTCACTTTTAAATTCCGGCATGAGCCATGGTCGAAAGAGGTCGAACCTCTCCCTCTGTAAATTCTGAATTAGACTTTGAGGCTCAGCACTACCTGTACATTTTAGCAGTAAATTACAGTAAGAAAAAGTCTTAATCGTCTCCTTCGAGCCGTGCTCTCTTCAGAGAACTTAGTCATTAAAACAAAGAAAAATAATTTCCCGATACGTTATAAGAAGAATCGAGGAACTTAGAGAGAACTTAGTCTTAAATAGAGAGAAATAATTTCCCGATACGTTATAAGAAGAAATCGGAGAGTAGTATCAGCTACTCCAGAGTAACAAATCCGTTGCTGCCACCTAACCAGAACCCCCGTCAACTTCGAACCGCCCAAGGCCATAGACGGAGGGGTTAACATATATATATACTGTAAACCAGGTTAATTTCGCAGCAGCAAATTTTCGCTCTTTCATATCCTTGGACAAGTTCGCAGCATCATAATTTCGCAGTCAACATTTGCTATTTATAATCTTACAGATTAAAATGACGTTATGAATGACGACATTTATTCTGGACTGTGATTGGTTGAAGTTGAAGTCGTATATCAAGACAAGTTTTACCTCTTCATATGCGAATAAAGTTTCAGCAGCACTCAACGTAAATGAATCTCTCGGTAAGATAGATTTGAAGCTCTCCACACTGAAATCTATTCATGCTAAATGGATTGTCTCTGCATGGGATAACCTACACAAAATGAGGGAGACCATTCGGAAGGGTTGGGAAATTAGCAGCATTCATGACATTCTTGTTATACAGTAATAATACACTATAATTTAAAATGTTTTTACTGCTTTTACTTTACAATGTTTTATTACAATATACTGAATTTACTTTTCAAATGAAGTACTTTAATGATCTGTTTTATTTTCTTACTATCTTCCAAATATTTGTTTAAATTGTCAAATTTTCGCCTGCTAGATATTTTCGCGTAAACTAGTATAACCTACGCGAAAAACGTGAAAATTTCCTACAGGCGAACATTTCGCATTCACTAGTATATAAAAAGTTCTATTGTACTAGCTGTTCATATAGATTTGCAGTAATCATAATGGAACCTTATTACCGGCGCCGGCATTAGGATATTTCGGGCCCTGTGCAGAGTATACTGTACGGGCACCCCATGACACAAGTCAAATTGTTTTTCATTGCTAATCATTTTATTTTAGTAGATTGTTAAGAAGTACAAGTAAAATTTAACTATACAAGTGCACCTGTAACAGAATACCAACAGAACAACAGCCTTTACTATTATTACTACTTATTACTTTATTATTATCAAATATTTAAACTATCATAAGAGGTTTCAACCAGCGCCGGCCTTAGGATATTTAATTAGGAATAGGTCAATTCAATTTAATTAGGATATTCAACAAAAGTAAATACACAAAATAAAGTTTGTAAATATACAAAAAAGAAAATAACTTAATCAACTACAAATGAATATTTGGCAATTGTAATATAAGAATACTAAAACATAAAAGAATTAACTAGATTTAATAAAAATAAACATAAACCAATTGCAGGTATATATAAGTAACAAAAATCTTTTCATTAAAATCTATCTACTGTTTTAAATGACTGAGAAGAAAAGAAAAATCAAGCTAATACACAAATATATATTTATAGCTTAAATATTCAATGCAATCATTAAGGCCATGATGGATCGGTGATCTGAAAATAAAAAAATAAATTACATTAATTTACACCAATTTTGGCACTCTGACGTCGATGGTAAATTTGTGAAATTTTCGGGCCCCCCTAAGTTTCGGGCCCTGTGCGACCGCACGGTTCGCACACCCCTAAGGCCGGCACTGTTATTTCTGTATAAGACTAGTAAACTACATGGATTTCAACGCTGTTCACCATCATATTAATTGTTTATCTTTATGAACACAGGCATTACATTATAATTACCTGTATGTCAATGACTGCACATTCGATTGTCCTTTAGATATATGTCTGTGTTATATGTTGTTGGACTCGTTTCTCCCCCCTCCACCCCACCTTCCCCCAGTTGGGTACTTTGACTAACACTGCGGCGTTGCCACATGTACGGAGTTGCCTGTGAGGTGAAGAACATTACATATGCAGGGAACTGTACGTGTTTGATTGCCTAATGTTGAATGGGTGTCATGTTTGGGAAGCTAGTATTTCATTTTGGAAGATTTCTGGTACAGTATTATGGACGATTTGATACATACAGTATATGAAAAATTTTTTAGTTTTTAGATTTCTGCTCAGCTAAGAATTTTTAACTCATTAAACATTTTGTTTACTCATTATATTTGTTCGAGTTATATATTTTCCTAATTATTCATTTTAGCATTACTACCAGAGGTTGCAAAAGATACTGTCGAATAGTCTTTAGTCGAAGTAAATACAATCACACGTGTAACACGTAAAAACGAATCAGTCCTGAGTTTCATATGATTTTTTGGGGGCTTATCGGGTTATTGTTTTTAGAGGTATTGAGCTTTAAGTAAAATTTATTAAAATGTAAACACTATGCACTCCTCACCTTATTTACACCAGTTCATAATTATAATTAAATTTATTACAGTAAATAGTAAATTTTAGTTTCTAAAGTTAAAACTTTAACGGTTAGAGACTAAAATTCCATTGGAACTTTTTATGCAGGAAGGACGGGAAAAGGGCGAGCGCCTGCCAAAATACACCCTAATAGAAAGAGGAGGGAGTCAAAATTAAGGTCCGGGGTCTTGTCTTCAAGATGCCTTCATACTCTGCGCTTGAAAGATTGGAGGTCATAGACCGGTGGAAAGATGGAATAAGAGAGGTTGTTCCAGAGTTGACCGGTTGAGAAAATGAAAGATTGAGAATACCGATTAACTCTTGCGTTAGAGAGTTGGACTGAAAAGGAATGAGAATGTGTGGAAAGTCTAGTACTGCACGCTCTCCTTAAAGGAGGAGGCATGCAGTTAGAGAGTTCAGAAGAGTAGTGTCCGTTATAATATAGATATTAAAGAGAGAGTGAGGCAACATTGCTGTGAAGAGAGAGAGAGAGAGAGAGAGAGAGAGAGAGAGATTGAAGACAGTCAGTCAGTAAGACATGAGAAGCGTACTCCATACAAGGGCAGACAAAACC
Organism: Bathynomus jamesi; assembly: GCA_023014485.1. NCBI lineage: Eukaryota > Metazoa > Arthropoda > Malacostraca > Isopoda > Cirolanidae > Bathynomus > Bathynomus jamesi. The sequence goes on along the minus strand of JAJOZX010001058.1, from coordinate 937,434 downwards.
CTTGTACAGAGACAGTAACTGAGTGGGGTTGAAGAAACTACGAAGCCGGTACAGCACACCCAACCTCTTACGAGAAGAAGTTATTTTAGAGAGTATATGTGATCTTTCCAGGAAAGATCACGAGAAAAGGAAACGTCAAGAATGTTAAGAGAAGATAAAGGATTAAGTTGAGTTTTGCTGAAGGTAATGGGATAGTTGTGTGGAAGATTATGACGCGTAGCCAGATGAAGGAACTGAGTTTTTGAGGCATTAAAATACACAAAGTTTTCTCTGCCCCAGTCAAAGATCTACAGATCTACAGAAGCTAAGGCTAACAAAGACCCTAAGATCCACTCTAAGGTTAGTACGAGAGAAAGGAAAGAGTAGGGGGTAAAGAGAAGAAAATAAGGGGTTAAGTAGCAACACCTATCACTCGTGGGTTAACATTCATTCAGAAAGAGAAAAAAGACCCATCATCATCCACCGGCCACTGCCGACAAGTCAGAAAAATAGTCGGAGAGAATAGGAAAGATTGCAGAACGGTCCTCTACTTAATAGAGAGGTAGAGCCCACTCTGCCGGAAAAGGGTGAAAGATGAAAAGAAGTAAAATAAGGACGCTTACAAACCATGCAACACATTCTTAACTCAAGAACAACACATTCTTAACTCAAGAACAACACATTCTTAACTCAAGAACAACACATTCTTAACTCAAGAACAACACATTCTTAACTCAAGAACAACACATTCTTCCAACTGTTGCAGACCGATCCTCCACTCCATAGGGAGGTAGAGGATGCAGCCCACTAGGCTGGAAAGGCGTGAAAAACGAAAAGTAAAATAAGAACGCATTACAAACCATGCAACACATTCTTAACTCAAACACTATCATACCATGCAAACTACAGACATGCAATAAAGAGAGTTAGACATGCAAATAAGGAGAGAAGAAGAAAAAAAGTATAAAGAATAAAAAAAAGTGGGTTAATTTATTCAACAAGCTACAACTAAGTTCGTGTTAGTCTAATTTTTTTGTTTTTTTTTGCTGGCATATCACACGCTGGCATGTCACAAGCTGACATTAGACGTCAACAGACTCATCCCCGATTACCACCCTCAGAGCTCCTGTTGCCAAATGTTTTTTTTTATTTTAAACAACGTTAATATTTTTAAAATGCCTATCTAGACGGTTCTTAAACACATTAACGCTGGTAGAGTTCACGACGGGCGCGGGAAGATTATTCCATTTATCAATTACTTTAAACGTAAAGAACTTTTTAGCGATATTAGTAATGAAACGTTTGCCACGCAACTTAAATCCGTTATTACGAGTATTGCTATTATCGAAAGTGAACAGTTTGTCAAAATTTACGTTATCGATGTTATTAACGATTTTGAAAACTTCAATAAGCTCCCCCCTTAATCTACTAGTTTCGAGTGAATGCAAGTCTAACTCTTTAATCCTATCTTCATAAGGCTTGTTGAGCAATGACGGAATTAGTTTCGTGGCACGACGCTAAACCCTTTCTAACCTATCAATATCCTTACGCAAATACGGGCACCAAAGCTGAACGGCATATTCTAAATGAGGCCTGACTAGGGACTTCCGAAATCTGTACTGTTTCCGATTTTGAAAATAAGATATTTAATGTAGATTTTGACGCTGATTTAAAAAATGTAAGTCTTTTTTTTTGGAGAAATGAGCGGTTCAAAAGTTGTTTGTTATTGTAATTTTGTATTAGGTCAAAAACTATAACAATATAACTGAAAACTAATACAAGAGTTATTGTATTCTTTAGTAATATTGGCTTGTCACTAAGTATTTGTGTAAATAGATTTCGACCGTTATTTTTCTTCGCCACATGAATTCGCACAAGTAGGTATCAATCAGGTCAACTGAATGCCCGGTTAGGTTAATTGAATGCCCGATTAGATTAATTGAATGCCAGGTTAGGTTAATTGAATGCCCGGTTAGGTTAATTGTATGCCCTTGACGATTGGTTAGGTTAAGTAACTATAGGTAGACTAGTACACCATGTAACTATAGGTAAATTAGTACACCATGTAACTTTTAAAATAGTAACTATACGTAAACTAGAACACCGTGTAACTTTTAAAATAATAATTTCTCCTAAAAAGGACTTACACTTTTTAAATCAGCGTAAATATTTATATTATATATCTTATTTTCAAAAAAATAGGAAACAGTCCAAATTTCGGAAAAGGCCCGAAAGATCAAAGGTCAGGTGCGCCATAGCCGTCTCACGCGAAACATGGAGTGACTGTCGAGAGGGAAGCTTTGTGAAGCGAGTGGAGAAGTGGAGGGTGGAATCATTAGCATAGAAGTAGATAGGACAGTAAGTGTTACTTTAAAGCTCATTAATAAGTAAAAGGAAGGGAGTGGGTGATAGGACAAAACCCTGAGGAACACCGTTATTAATAGGTTTGCAAGAAGAACACTGGCCGTCTCTAGCCGCAGCTATAGATCAGCCGGAAAGAAAAGGCGGAATTGGAGCGATAGGACAGAAAACAAATGTAAGAGTGTGGTTGGAGGAGCCCAACGGAGAAAAAAGTTTGACAGAGTAAGAACTTAGGAAGAAGGATGAGTGGTGAGAAATAATCGATAATGCTGGGCCTAATCTCCAAGGCGATCGGGGATACGAGTAGGTTGCTGTACAATCTGCTCTAGGTTATTCAGGATAGAGGAGTTGTAAGCTAGTTCATCAGGAGTGTCATTGAAATTGGAGGAAAGCCAAAGGTGGTGGTGAACAATGAAATCACCTTAAATGGAGATTTCAGGGAAAGAAAAATGGGGTAGAATGTACTCCACTTTCGAAGTGAGGCCATCAAAAAGTTCAGGATAGTCAGTAAAATTAAGAGGAAGGTAGACAGCGCAGATGTATTTAGTTTGAGATTGGTATGGAAGCCACTGCCAGAGGGTGTAGAATTCTGAAGATTCAGGCTCGGGAATACGAAAACAAGTTAAGTCGTTGCGTACATATCGCAACATCCACCTTTGGAATGAAATTGGGTATAGAAAAAGTAGAAGGGTTCAGAAAAGGGGTTGCTGTCAGTCGAATCAGACACATAAGTTTCAGTGAGGAAGAGAAGGTGAGGTTTAGAGGAGGAGAGTTGGTGTTCAATAGATCGGAAATTTGAGGAAAAGCCACGAATGTTGCAGAAGTTTATGAAAAGTCAATCAGGCAGTCCCAGAACATCTCGAATGGCCAGTAGCAGAACCTGCCCCACTGCCTGTGGTGTCTGCGTTCCCGGTACCGGTAGCGGAGGAATCAGAAGTGGGAACATTTATGGTTTCATCCCAAGGGGACTCCAAGAATCTTAAAAACGATGCCATTTTTTTTTTTTAATTTAAAAAAAAATTGTTATATGTAAAATGAATGGCTATGTAGTGATAAATAGATGGAGAAGAGTGCTTCTGAGAGCATACTGGACTGCTCACAGGGTAGAGGAGATACTGAAAAAGATCGGTTAAGGCGAACAGTGAGAGGAGAAACGGGATTTCCAGTACTCTCTGTCTTCTGCCTAACGTCCCCCCCCCGAGTACTTCTCTGGTCGATTGGTGTCTACAATCTCCTCCTTGAGTAACAATAAGTCGTTGAGTACAGTAAGTCTCTGAAGTTGAAAGTGAAGGCTGTACAGTTTTCACTCAATGCGATAAAAAAATTAATGGTAAAATTAATATAATTTCGGTTAAGTTAAAGAAATTTTCTAAAAGAATTTAGCACAGTGGTTCAGCTGAAAACTGAACCACTGAAGGAAAATTAGGGAACAGGAGAGCCTGGTGGGGCCAAGGGATATGTTTCGGTTTGTGCTTTTTATAATACGAATAATCTTGTTAATAAACTACATGTATCTTTGTTCTTTGATTACCCTCTATTAGATCCTAAGTTTAATGAAAACCTTTCAACCTTTCAGATATTTCGTGTGATGATTCTTCATTTCACGGAGGTCAGGCTTGTTACCCCTTCTCATTTGCTCAGTTTTACTGAGAGTTTTCTTTGGTTTGTTTGGTGAGGTTTTTCTTGGGGGATGAGGAGGTTTCGTGCATTTTTTTTAATGTGAACTCTGTTTCAAAGGTGAAAAAGAATCAGCTATACCCAATTTCAATACTTCTGCGTTTTTATATGCAGGAAGGAGGGGCCAAGGGCGAATGCCCACCAAAATGTCACCCCCCCCTCCCCATAGAGGAAGAAGAGAGACAAAATCAGGTCCAGGGTTTCCGAGATGCCTGGACACTCTACATTTGAAAAATTGGAGGTCATAGACAGGGAGAAAGATGAATTAGAGAAAGATTGTTCCAGAGTTAACCGGTTGTGTAGATGAAAGATTGAAAATACCGATCAACCCTTGTGTTAGGGAGTTGGAAAGAAAAGGAATGAGAATGTGTAGAAAATCTGGTGCTGTACTCTCCTTAAAGGAGGAGGCATGCAGTTAGAAAGTTCAAAAGAGCAGCGTCCGTTATAATAGCGGTAGTAAAGAGAGAGAGTAAGGCAACATTATGATGAAGAGAGAGGGATTGAAGACACTGAGGAATAGGTGGGGAATTGATGAGACGAAAAGTCTTTGATTCCATCCAGTCAAATAGGGCTATGTGGGTTGAGCCATCCGACACATAAGAAGCGTACTCTATACAGGGACGGAGAAGACCCCTGTACAGAGACAGCAACTGAGTGGGGTTGAAGAAACTGCGGAGCCGGTACAACATACCTAACCTCTAACGAGGAGAAGCTATTTTAAAAAGAGAGTATATGTGATTTTTCCAGGAAAGATCACGAGGAAAGGAAACACCAAGAATGTTAAGAGAAGAGGAAGGATTGAGCCTACAGCAGTCTGATTTGACTCTAAGACCTAGTCAAAGCCTTGCTGTTTAAGGCCTAAATCCTTATTAATAAGTCTGGTCAACAAAGTTTTTGTTTCAGACTCAAAAGTAATTATATTCCACTAATTTGAGGGTGCTGATTTCGAACATAAACTTTTTTTTTGCATATCGGGTCGGGGGTTTTCTGTACAGAAGGTGGATTTGTTTGGTTGACCATATTTCCTGTAAATTTTTCATTAATTACTTTTAAAATGTTTGTGTCTAACTATGTTTTCATCTACTTTTCTTTTCGGATTTGATGACAATGTGTGCTTCTGGAGGTTGCAGCAATAAACATGATTCATTCTGCTACATTTGTGGTTTATTCACTTCATTTTCACAACGCAGGAACATTACACCATTTGTTAAAACAGCCTACTATCACTGCTTTTGTTGTCAACTTGGAGACCAAGAGAAAAGCTGGGCACCACATGTTTGCTGCACTTTCTGTTCAAACCAGCTAAGAGACAGGCTGAATGGTAAACGAAAAAACATGCCATTTGCAGTGCCAATGATTTGGCGTGAGCCAACAAAACATGTGAATGGCTGCTACTTTTGCCAAACCAAAATAACTGGGTTTACTTCTAATACTAGGCATACAATTGTGTATCCTGTGGTTGACTCAGCTATCAAACCAGTACCTCACAGTGATGAACTGCCAGTTCCAGCACCACCAGAAGACAAAAAGTGCTTCATTTCTCTTCTGATGAAGAATCTTCAGAACACAGTGCTGGTGATGCAGAGTTTTGTCCTTCTGGTAATGAAAATGAACCCCATTTCGTCACACAAGATGACTTGAATGACTTAGTAAGGGATTTGTATCTTTCTAAACCGCAGTCTGAACTTTTGGCATGAAGACTGAAACAATGGAATTTGGTTGATGGGGATGTTCGGAACACATCCTCTCGAAAAAGAAGTTCCGATGTTTCATGCCATTTCAAAACTGTGAATTACTTATGCGTCTGCTCTGATATAGAAGGTTTATTTTCATTCTTTGATATACAGCATGATCCCAAACAGTGGCGTCTTTTTATCGATTCATCTAAGCGCAGTTTAAAAGCGGTTCTTTTGCATAATGATAACAACTACCCAAGTGTACCAACTGGACATTCTGTTCACCTGAAAGAGTCATATGGAAACATGTTGATTCTTCTTAATGCTGTTAGTTATGTAAACTCCCAGTGGAATATCTGTGATGATTTGAAAGTGACTGGACTCCTCTTTGGCATGCAAAGTGGGCACACGAAATATTGCTGCTTTCTTTTCTTGTGGGACAGCAGGGCTACACAACAACATTACATCAAGATTGAATGGACTTATCGGGAAACTTTTGTTCCTGGACAGCACAGTGTGAAGTATCAACCATTGGTTGATCCAAAAAAGATCTACCTACCACCACTTTACAAAAAGCTCGGTCTTATGAAAAATTTTGCGAAGGTCCTGAACAAACACTGTCGCGGATTTCAGTATTTGTGTGACAAACTCCCCAATATTTCTGATGCTAAATCAAAAGAAGGAATTTTCATTGGGCCTCAGGTAAGAACTCTTCTAAATGATGATGAATTTCTGGAACATCTTGAACAAAATGAATTATGTGCTTGGAATTCCTTCAAGAGTGTGTGTCAGAATTTTCTTGGCAGTCATAAGGCTGGTAACTATAAAAATACTCATCCCAGAACTTCTAGATGCTTATAAAGACTAGGAGCTCGTATGTCTCTAAAGATTCATTTTTGCACAGTCATCTTGCTTTTTTTTCTGGAAAATCTTGGTGTGTCTGATGAGCACGGAGAAAGATTCCACCAGGATATATCAAATATGGAAGAAAACTTTAAGGGACGATGGGATCCTCACAGGATGACTGACTTTTGCTGGATGCTAAGAAGAGATAAACCAGGTGCTGAATTCAAACAAAAATAAAAAAAAACTCATTTCTGAACATCCAGTGTATAATCATTGTGAAATATACATGTAATGACATTCACGCATTGTAATTTGTTCCATTTTAAAGTAAATAGTAACTGAAATGCTTTGAAAATTCATAAGAATCTTTTACAAAGGAGCCAAATTTTGGATTATATGTACAAAATTTCCGCTGTAGGTGGGGGGAGGGGGGGGGGGGGGTCAGAATTCCAAAAATTCTGACCTGATACAACAAAAACATTGCCATATTCGTGATCAGCACCCAAAAATTGGTCAAAGAAAGGTATTGAAGTACTTGAAGCAGAAAAATGTTTTGGTTTTGTTAACCAGTGTAATTAAGATAAAACTTCCAGGATAATGATTTGCAGATGAATAAACACTTTACAAAACAGATTACAGGCCTAACTTAACTTTCACCTTTAGAATTTAGCATATTTTCCTGCTACAATATATATATATAACTACAGTTAGCATCCTACTCCTAGCTTAGATCAAATGCACCACTAATTTCACAAATTAGATGCCTGTCTAATGTTGCAGACAAATTCGAAATTCAGGTGTAAAATTCCTAATTTTGAGTCTTATGTGAAAAGGGTATTATTTCATATAGGCTAAATTGAAATGCATATAAAGACTAAACAATTACATCTGACTCAATTTCTTTTGCAGCCGTGACGTATGTTACTCGGAGGAAGTACTGCCATACAATATAACGTTTCCGATCGTCTGGACAGATGGAAAATTCTGCAAACATACAACGTAAGCCAAATAAGAACTAGAAACAGTTTAAACGCTCAGATTCATTATTTGTTTCTGGTCAGTGGTTTAGCTATATCACGTAACGTTAAGATCATCTGTAATGTAAAACAGAGGGCAAATATCCTCAAAGACAAGAAATGAAAAAACCTAAATTTGTGTCTTTGTATAGCATACGATCTTTTAATTATTTTTCTTATGTATCATCATCTACGAAGATGGAAGATTCTTAAAATAATTTGTCAAAATGTGTTGAAAACAGTGTTATGCCTCTTCCTCATGTATCATATATAAATATTAATTCACCTTTCGCGTCATTAACTAAATTATACACAATTTTCCTGTTTCCTTTCGTTTGCGAATTTATTTACGGAGCATCTCTTTCATTATCAGCGTACTGAAAAGACAATGTTGCCATGGTTACGAAGTTTTTCCATCTGGAAGAGGATGCCCCGTAGGTAGGTAGGTATGTATTTCCATTTCAACACGTGGCTGTAATAACTTAAAATATTGCAAATATATTAATGACTTTTCGGAAACTTTAATATATATATATATATACACACACACACACACACACACACACACGCTATTTTTAATTTTAATTAAATTTTTAACTTTACGATTTTAGATGAATGTGATTCATTTCTTAAACATTCAAAATTTGTAAATTCTGAAGCGGCCAATATTGCACAGATCAATGAACAAATCTTAAAGCCTGAGAGAGAGAGAGAGAGAGAGAGAGAGAGAGAGTTACAATAATGATCTAAGGCAACAAAGACTAGTAAATATGACATCCGAAGAGAAGTCAATTATCACAGGCCTGCGATGTTTTTGTTGTCCGAAATATTTTATCACTTATATAATTTTTGCACGCTGATTTCGAAAATAATATTAATTTTTCGTCATCACGTACAGATTTTTCACAAAATGTCATATTTCATATTACATATGTAAGTAATTTTTATTAAAATTGACTCAATTAAATTTTGATTAAAAACTATTACCTATAAATACTTCCAGATCAGAAGTGACGTCGTAGCGTCTTCTAGAACATTTGAGAAACGCACCGCTAGTATATAAGTGATTGACAAGCCACGAGATCAGTCAGTCTGTCTTGTGCATGCGAGGTTATAGTTCTTTATTAGTGAAAGGTGCGCGGTGACTATATTTCTCTTTTGAAGTTTGTTTATTTGTCGCTATGGCAACCGGAGGGTATGTAAATAGCCCAAACATTTTTTGTTATATTTGTGAAAAATTTACTGTGAAAAAACAAAGGCGAGATATTACAGACTTCGTCAAGAAAGCATACTATGCCTACTTCGGAATGAAACGTGGGGATGAAGACAAATCATGGGCTCCACATAAAGCTTGCAGTATTTGTGTTGAAGAACTTAAACTGTGGAGTAAAGGTAAAAAGAATTCTTTACCTTTTGGAATTCCAATGGTCTGGTGTGAGCCTAGAAATCACAGCAATGACTGCTATTTTTGTTCATGTAACGTGTAAGGCTACAAAACTAAAAATAAAAGGAAATTTCTCATCCAAACTTTCAATCTGCTATAAGACCTGTTACTCATGGACCTGGTATATCTGTACCTACTAAACCAAATATTCTTGATATAACTTCATCTGATTCAGTGTCTGATGACGATGGAAACGATGATATTGATTGTTTTCAAACCGAAACATCTGGTGAATCTCAATTATTTACACAAAGTGAACTTAATGATTTGATAAGAGATTTGTGTCTCCCGAAGGATTCTTCAGAGATTTTGGGATCCAGACTTCGTACAAAGAACTTGCTTTCTCCCGAGACGTCATTTTACTGGTACGGAAATCGAGAAAAAGAATTCATCCAATATTTTTCTCAAGAAAATTCACTAGTATATTGCAACAATGTTTCGGAACTAATACTTAAGCTAGGCGCTGCAGTGAATGACCCAAATGAGTGGAGACTTTTCATTGATTCCTCCAAAAGAAGTCTAAAAGGCGTCCTCCTTAGTAGCATGGGCGCAAAAAGGGAGAGTGCAATTGCAATGTTGCAAGTGTTGATCAATTTGCGGGCCCCCCTTTGTCGCAAAACCCCTTGTTGCAGACCCCTCCTCCCCCTTGTTGCAAGACCCACCCTTTTGTTGCTACCCCACCCCTCACCCCCCAAAGGGGTATCCTAACCTAAGAAGGTAAGCCTTAACCTAAGAAGGAGAGAGAAGAGAACATGTGTTCGCCTGGCCCCAGCCAGACGCATAATAAAGCTCTTGATCTTTGCACTTGGCTTAGAAGCTCCTAATCAGCCAGTTGGCTTAGAAGGCTTAATATGGCTTAGAAGGCGTAAATGGCTTGTTCAGGTACACATTATTTTTTGAGTTGCCAGATTGCACTATTTACTTAATTAAAGCATATATTCTTGACAGTTGGCTTAGAAGTCTTAAGCAGCCAGTCGATTTAGAAGGCGTAACCAGCCATTTGGCATACATATATATATATATATATATAATTAAATAATATCGTTTACATATACAACCAAAAGAATTAAATAAAACACCATTACATCATTCTGTTTATTTAGACGAATTATTGGAAATAATTTCATGAAATATATAGAAAAACATACACATTCAAATTAGTTCATTCTATACGCAGTTTAAACGAGGAATATATGAAATAAAAAATAATAATAGTATGGGAAATACAGAAGTTGAACGAAGAATATATATGCAATCAAAAAATAATAATAGTATAAGAAATACAGAAGTTGAGCGAAGAATATATATATATACAGTGTGTCCGTAAAGTCATGGTGGGATTTTAAATAGCTATATTATTGCAACGAAACATGATAATGAGATGAAACAATGCCAAATCTAAGAACAACTCTCAAAGTTGTATCTTGTAGTTAGTCTAGGCTAAGCTTAACCTTTATCTCGTAGTTAGTCTAGGCTGTCCACCTGCCTATGTTGAACATGAGCGTAATAGCCCGAAAGTTAATGTGTGGTGTGCTCTAGCACGAGATCGAGTGATTGGCCAATTTTTCTTCGCGGAACCCACTGTGACGTCACACAACTACCTCGCTATGTTGGAACATTTTGCAGTACCCCAATTTATTGACAATAATGTCATCTTTCAGCAAGATGGTGCTCCTCCGCACTATGCCAACGTTGTTCGAGAATTCCTTAATGAAAAATTTCCACAGAGATGGATAGGAAGAGGAGGATGGAAGCCATGGCCTCCACGCTCTCCGGACCTGACACCTTTGGACTTTTATTTGTGGGGTTACGTCAAGCAAAGCTTGTACAGTGTACCCATTAGGGATATTCATCACTTGCACGAGCGAATCACGGAAGCTATCGCATCCGTCACTCCTGATGTTCTTGGGCGTGTGTGGCTGGAATTGAATCACCGCCTAGATGTCTGCAGGGCTACCAGAGGAGCCCATATCGAACTACGTTAAATAAAGTTATTCTTTTAGAGTTGTTCTTCAATTTGCCTTTTTTTCATCTCATTATCTTGTTTCGTTGCAATAATATAGCTATTTAAAATCCCACCATGACTTTACGGACACACTGTATATAATAAAAAAAAAAAAAATAAAAAATAATAATATAAGAAACAGTTTTAAACGATGAAACATAATCATCAAAATATAGAAAGGAGAAATCTATATAACACATTTGTATTAAATAATTAAATATATAGAAAATAAATATACTGCAAAACCCTCAAAATACATACACTTTATGTTCTACTGCGCTTAACTAAAACACTAAACTCTCATGTGATCGAGCGAGTCTACAGTTACATCATTGTTGCTTTGAACTATGCAATAAATACGATTTAACATTATTTCACCGCTCAAGTTTAGGGATCCCTATACTCGATGTAAAGGGCCTTCATTTCGTTCAATACTCTTTTTGTGCCCACTTTACATTCGGTTGGCAAGTTATCTTTAAACACGGACAGAATACATCCAAAAGCACGTACAAAGAGGTCATCGTTAACCACAACATCATTATTAAATACAAGATCATAAACATTCCTTTCCAATCAAGGGTTTTTCTTACCGATCCGAGCTTTTCAATCGTGAACTCATCTTCACAATTCATAGTGGCAGTTGAAATAATCTAAGTCGTAACGACAGCTGCTCACTATATAAAGAAATAGTTCTTCAGGGTGAACGGTGTAGGTGAGCTCAGCCCTGTACCGCTCAAGTCCTTTGTACCAAAGTTCATGATATTTCGAAGAGTCTAAACCTTTTAAATAAGCATCCAGCTCTAGACCATTCTCGCCTTGTTCAGTCCTACACTCGGTAAACCCGTCGAGCAGAGCGGTGTATGCGTATTCAAGAACCGTATCAAAATAAAGCATATCCGTAACACGCGCGTCTAATATAGGCTTCAGCTTGCGGAAACCGACGATTTCAAACATTCTGTCGAGGATGAAACGGTTTCGCGTAGGGACAAGAACGTTATTATCAGAAGCATTCTTCCACATCAATCGTATATCAATGCATGGCTGATCGTTATTTATACACAACGTACAAACAATGGCATATGAGGGGTATCACTAATCTGTTCTCTTCTTGTGCCTACACCTGCAGGTATTTTATAACGATCCTCGCTCCACTTCTCAACTACCACGAAGACTCTATTCATCTCCTCAACACTTAAATAAACAACATTCCGTTTACCAGAGTTTGTTTGTCTACAAGTCGTTTCCAGTACATAGTTAATGGCACCGGTTTTACGCCTGAACACGCGCAATGACTTCGTCACGGACACATCGTACACGGCATTGAGAATGCTGCTCAAAGGAAGCTCCATCGTATTCTATTGTGAGGAGTGCACGTCCGGTCGGTTCAAGCTCTGAGATGACTATGAGCCACAGGTGGGCGGACCGGCTCGACGGGAGGTGTGGAGGAGTGAGTCACACCATAAGCTGATGAATCGTGTACGGCGTTGTTCCAACGTGAAATATTCATGTGAATACTTGTATCCCATTATACTGGGTAGGTGTTTAGAGAAATTTTCCATCTACGATACATGAAGCAATACTAGTTTTAATTTTATCACTCCCACTCCCCAGAATGCGCACCAGACATTTTTGTTCAGGGGGATTTTCACGAACTAAACACATTTTATTCACACTCCGGCGCACTATTTGAGAGAAACATATTCCCATACTTTTCCTTTTTGCTTAGCAGACAATACTCGTCTCTAAATTCTATTAAAAACTCACGCAGGGCTTTAGCCACAACTTCACTACAAACCTCGTCATGATATATATTAATGTAGTGGTAAAAATACTTCAGATTCTCCATTATGACAAGATTTACATTCTCAGTCGCAGGATACGAGTACTTGGTATGATGCAACATTACATAATACCGCTTGTCATACCACTCATCAACAAGACTCACTAACCATAACCGTAGCTTCTTTTCTGCACGTGTTGTTTCTTCCACTTCACGGGATATGTAATCTTTTATAAAGCTTAGTCCTACAACATAGTTCAATACATCGCTTGTACCGCGAAATCCTGCAATGCTCTCGCCAGAATACCCGTAGAGTATTTGTACCTCTTGTTCCTCGAGCTTCGCACGTTCAATGTGGCCTTAAAAGTATCAAAGGAGGGTGGAATAGGGAGTCTTTGAGTATCCACCACATCTTCACACTTTGCCGAATACCACTTCATAAACATCGAACACCCAATATTAAAGGTAGCCATTACTATTTTTCGTCTACGTGGGATTTCGTCAAATACACGTCTGAGATCCAGGGCTCGCAGCGGTCAACTGAGCACGCAGGGTAGAGATATGCCCAGGTAGGAGCAGGAGTCATGTGATCATTGATCGATCATACAGGGGGCGGAGCTTAGAACTTTCTTCTGTACACACACACACACAACACACACACACACACACACACACACGCACGCACACACAAAGAAAGTGAAACACTAATTGGAACACGATTTATTTCGTAAACATATCATCGAATTATTCAAGGTATATATTTAAAAATACGTGTAATAAATAAAATAAACTTATCGTTAACACGTAAATAGACATATATATATATATATATATATATATATATATATATATATATATATATATATATATATACAATCAAGGATTATGGTAGCCAAAGGGTACGGTATCATAGGTACCAGGCACCTGGTAACGTTTCCTATAGGTGTTACGGCATACCTTCGTACCCCTCAGTTCCTTTACGCCACCCAGCTTCTGCGCCCGAAAATTGTGGGTCCCCACAGTTAGTTGGGGTGGTTGGTCGCCCTCATCTTCTAAGCACACTAGATCCTTCAACGAGTCAAAGTTAATGACCCGTGGGTTCGCCTGGTTAAGCGTGATACCCTTCGCCTTCACAATATATTTCATATCCTCCCCATCCTTACCCGTACCCCGTAAGTTTTTGGACCTGTTGAGACAAAAGAGTCAGCGTATGCGATGTCTCCATACTCATCCTTGATCTCATCAGTCAACTCCGAGGAGTTCGCCGATAGGCGGCATGTATTCACCCTCCCTCACTGTGAATATCACACTATCTGTATCGGCGTACAGAACCCTCCGCCCAAGAGAATGCAATAGACCCCAAAGTTTGAGGTGTGCGTAGGCCGTTGTGAAGCTGGCTACAGGTATGTTTGTAACACGCGATGTGTGTGTGGCCAATTTGGTAATATTGTACTTTATTACGTACGTATTACCTACATTCACGATCTCCATGACCTCTTTATCGGGAGCGTTGGCATAAGCCCAGACTTCACTATAACTTTGGGCGAAATGAACGTTCCCCTTGCCTGTTTTCTGTGCAAATTTTCCCCAAAGACTGTTTAGACACAACTTTGCACTAAAGCACCTGTCTGGGTTCTTTACGATTTGAGAACGGTCAAGTTGTATCCCTTCACGGTCACGGTAACGCTGAATATAAGCCGATTTTTCATCTTCGGTAACAACTCCCGGATACCCTGATGCCTCTACCTTATTCTTCAAAAAAGTGTTTATATATGACATAAAAAGGTTGGGTAGCTTCTGAAACCTCCACACTTCATATATATCTTTAATATTCTGTAGCCATGGCGACCGGCTAGGGACAGCTCTAGGCTTCTATATACGCCTCTGATCTTGCGCTGGTTGGTTGTGTGATTACAAGTCCCATTGTTCTCCTCTGCGCACTTCACGCACAGGGGAAACATGAGCGTCTGATCTATAACGACGGGTAAGATCGGCATCCATAAATCGCGTTGGGGGAGCACATCTACGAAAGAAAGACCGAAATATTACTTGTTCAAATTTTTTGAGAACACCTCGATGGTGGGCAAGTCAGGTCCCACCAGTTTTTCAGGTGCACCTACGGGGCTACGGATTGTTCTTCATCACGTAGGGATATAAAGCACAGAAGTCGTAGTAATGGAGTTTCACGCCCTCCGTAGGCGGAAAGTATAGCTTGAAGGGATTTGTACGCCCTCCGAACAAGCTATCACCGCATTTGAGAGGATCCAGCACCATTGAACGCTTGATCATATTTATTTCTTCACGGTACTGTCCATCTGTTTCCAGCCGTGCCTCATACTCGTGCTCCCACAAGACCTTGTGAGTGAACTGGGCGCCTATAAGCTGATCGCGGGTGCGGGCCCATGCAAGACCGTGGATATCTCCTACGATTCCACACTCAGGACGGGGGCATCCGTGCCACCAGCATCCGTTAAAGGAGTACACAGTCTTTCCACCAGTGGCACAGTTTTCGCTTAGACCATCGACCCAAAAAACACGACTATTAACCTTAATGGGTACTTCTCCCGTGTTGCGGGCATGCTTTATGCATACACCTGTCTGCTGCTGTATCTCTCTGAACCAGTAAGTAGCCTTGCGCTCATAACTGCGGGGATTGCTTCTGTGAAAGACGGCTAAGGTGTCTTTAGGTATGAAATTGTTCTTGAACACCGTAAAGCACAATGAGGCGATCGGGGTTGCGACTTGCAACGGATCGCATTTGAAACGGTCTATGTACATCCTTCTAAATGCCTGGAAACACTCTAAGCACTCGCACATCATTCACGCAATAACGCTCACATTCATCAGCTATATTGTAAGGATTAGATTCATTGAAACTGTTGTAGTAGCAGTCAAAATCTTCACGTTCACCTGTACGCATACATTCATAGTTAAAGTAATGTTTGGGTGGAGGTAGTCCTACGTAATTTAAAGTTTCACTAGTGAGGAATGTGTAAGGGAAATATCCTTTTGAAACCCCGGCGGCTACGCCCATTACCTTGGGTAGCTTTGCGAATTTACAAGGTGTGAATAATAAAGTGTCTTTAAACTGTATATTATCTCTTATTTACATATGTATAAGTTTGTTTCCTCTTTTCAAGGAATCACCCGTAAATATCTCAGATGACTCGTGCTCAAGCAGCTCCTTATAAAGGAACTGTGTGTCAAATTTTGCCCCGTTATGGGCAAGAATATACACAGTCATTTTTTTTAACTTGGCCGCTAACTTGACAATATAGGACACAAAGAGTTTCACAGGACTGTCGTGTGCAATCGTTTTAAAAACGTTTGTCCGTTTACCACATTTGTGACGCTCATCACACTCGACCTCCATGCACTCATCACAGATAGTTTGGCTTACAAGTAGATGTGGGATAACCTCTTTGGTGTCAGCATTCGTATATGTTTCTATATCGTAGTACACAGTTAGACGCTAAGCCTAAAAATAGACCTTGTATTTCATATAACATACATGCTTTACTCCAACCGCCTTATTTTTCTCATGGCATGTAGAACAGTGAATTTCATCATATCTATGCTTGAAATTCCCCCAATTATCCATCATATGAAACATACCATATTCACAGATTCTCAATTTCCTGCACGTGCCAATTTACTGATGGATCTCAAAACAGTTATTATTGAAAAATGTGCGTCTGCATACATCACAGTTCCTCTTCTCAGCTTGAACCTCACGGCTTTCACATTTGGAACTTTTACACTGCGCACATACGATGTGGAAATCCTTACAATGTTTCACTATATCATCCGCAAACTCGAGACATCCCTTACACAAATCATGATGCCGTCCATATTTTCGACTTTTATCATAACTCGCGTAAAGAGCCTTTATATTGTGGATGGGGAGATACGTTGAACCTGACAATCCTAAAATAAGTAGGGGTTTTGTACGACCTTTCACACTGCTTTTAAAAACCTACACAGTCCTACGACGTTCATCCATTCCAAATACAACTGTACGAACACTCATTTCCTGGTCTACCCTTCTCAGTTCTTCAGGACCCATATTACAATCAAACTCAAGCTTGCAATCTGAAGCCGGTTTACGGGCACGCTGCACAACCGTAGGCACCCAAATTTTTTGTGTCTATGTATTTAGTACAGTAAACATACGGGCCAAGACTAGTGCTATAAAGCCGCAACCACGATCGGCGTTCATATGCCGTCTATAAATAGCATGAGAATTGAAGTTAAGAGTATAAGGTACGGCACTATGACCCGCAACACGGAACACACAGTCAGTATCAACCGTGAAGTTGTCCATATTGAAGGCTATACTACTTTGAGAGGCCTGCATTATACGGCCTAATATATACTCTATATCTACAACTGCCAAGCGTCTGAATGGTATTACTACCCCAAAATCATCTACATCCCCGTCATCTGAACTGAACCCGAGGACAGCCTCGTCCTGAATTCACGTTCGTCGCGGTTCTGAAGGGCAAACTCCACAATACGTTCAACTATACGCCATAGTCCGTATTCAACGCCATTGCTATACATGGATCCAGGATGAACTCTGACTATGTACCGATTCTAGTCAGGGCTGAGGTCAGGGTGGCGGTGCGCACCAACTCGAATGTTATACCTTCCTCTACATACTCTAATCCTAAAATCACAGGTTAACAGAAATATTAAAGACAAAGGCCTGTTCAAAATTATAACCGAGGGGCGAATCGATCAGCCTTCCAAAGAGATACCTTTCACGAGGTACCTGACTTGTCCAGCCTAATGTAGCAGATGAAATTGGAGAAATTGCTTGCTGGCTATACACCCCCAGACATGTGCTATATTTACAGCAGTATAGTGGAGCACCAGTTTGTTGGGGATACCCAGGCACGCCTGCTGCGCGTTGCTCACATTCCCAACCATAGAGGGAAGAGTTTGAGCATTACATATGACAGACCCTATTATGTGAATGTTGCAATCTCAATATATATAAGAACGATTGAGGGAAAAAATTTCCCATTCAGTGATGGGAGCTTAACAGTGAAGCTGCACTTTCGACGCACTGAGTTATAATGGACAGAAAGCCTTTCACAGTCTATCGAGGTGTGAGATACCAGCGTGGTAGTGGACTTGGATCCATTTTTTTAACCATACTACGTTCGGCTGTTCCCTTGCTGAAGAGGGGTGCCAGGTACCTCGGGAGGAAAGCGCTACAATCAGGTCTTAACAAGGCAGAAGACATAATGGCTGAGGCTAAACCTAAAGAAGCTCTGAAAAAAAACACTTAAAGCGTACACGGGACGAAATCATCAAAGATGCAAAGAGAAAAATGCGTGGTGGTGGGAAGAAGAAGAGGGCTGTCCGGATGAAGGGATTACAGGACGTGGCATTAAACGTAAAAGGATATAAAAAAAGAAGTGTTTAAGCGAATGAAACTTATGGTTGACCATTTTTTTTACTGATATAAGCTAAGGCCATTGATCTCATGAATTATAGATTGTTTACTACTTGTCGAGAGAGGTGGTACCATTTCTGACTCCTCATGGCACGCTTCATCCATCCGTGTAGTTCACAATGTTGTAAATTGGAGTTGTTGTCCCTCTTTGACATGCACCCAACTGAAGTTTCTATTGAGCACAGTGACTTTATTACAATTAACCCGTTAAACACAATTAGTTTCCCGAGTGCTCCAATAGAATTCGTGATACCCAGCTCAGGCCCTTACCTTTTTGACCCAAGCTGTGTGCACATGTACGCTAAACTACCTATAGCCCATTCTGATGCAACGGATTGCGATGACAAATATGCTGTATGTATATTTAAATCAGGTCAACATATCGGCAGGAACGGGCTGCTATCACCTTCTCGAAAATGTGCTGAACTTTTCCAAAGAAGCGAAGGATACCTTTTTAAATGCCGAGGGTTATTAATTATTATCAAGCTAAAGACGAAAGTAATATAAAGGACAAATTTAAAAATTCTAAAATGAAGATATACGAGTGTTTTGGACTCCTGCATACAGACTTCACATTTCAGGAGAAGTTGCTTGTGAATAGGGTGGATATGAAAATAAAGCTTACCTTCACGAATCCTGGTATCTGTTTAAATCTGGGTGCTGATCAAGAAGAGGGTGCAAAGCCCATTGTGATTCATATTATGGAAACATACCTACGCGTACGGCGTGTGAAATTAAGTTCGCCTAAACAAATAGAAATTGAGAAAAATTTACTACATACCACAGTAAAATACTCAATTAACAGAGTACAGATCAAACTATACACGGTGCCAGCAGGGTTGGTATCGAAGCAGATAGAAAACATCGCCCTGGGAGTTCTACCTAAAAGGATATTAACTGGAATGTAGGGTCACGCTTCGGTGAATGGAAAATATAAAAAGAGTGCCTTTAAATTCGAGAATTTCGGCCTTGAAAATATAACTTTATACGTAAATGGCGTTGCGTTGGGCGGGGCTATGGATATGGATTATTCATCAGACGCTGTGTTCCCGCTTTGCGCGAGAGCATATAGTAATCTGGCCCATATTGCAGGTGCTTGTGATGAGCTCAGGATTGGGGAAACGCAGAAAGAATTCATCGATTAGTTTAACCTTTATCCGTTTGACATCACACCTAACTTATCTGCTAGTATAAATACACACTTAAGTCCACAACAGAGTGGAAACATCTCAGTCAGATTGGACTTTGCCAAGCCGATAGACGCGCCTATTAGTGTACTAGTATACCTCGAGTCACAAGCCCTAATAGAAGTTGACAGATTTAAGGGCGTTGTCACTGACTTTTAAAATGAACGCAAATACACTTCAGAGAGTAATAAATAGTGAAAGAATCACACGTTCCAAATTTATCCGTGTGTTTGTGAAAAATGAAACATTGAAATTGCCAACTAGGAGAGATTGCGATAGTCTTATTGTGAATACTGATGTTATTGGTGGTGAAGGGATTAATTGGATAGCTATCTATTTTAAAAATAGGGAATGCCTGTACTATTTTAATTCACTCGAGACTCATTCCTGGAGTGACCCCGTTATTGTAAAATTTCTCGAGTAGTTGCATATCCCCGAAATTGTATGGGATCCCTATCGATTCCATGGATACTATAGTAACGTATGTGGTATGTATTGCCTTTCATTTCTCATGTGCATGTCACGTGGTAAGGAATTTATAAATTTTTAAAAATTACTCGACCCGTCACTGAACGGAATGATCAAATGGTATGCAGACACAAAAAAAGCCGTTTTCCGATTGTGCGCACTCGATGTGATGCAGTATGTTTTGCACGTATATATAAAATGAATATTTTCATCAACGTTCTCTCCAAAAATGTTAGTTTGTGTATTCTGTAGCTTATTTAAAATGTAATGAAACTAATTTAACATATATAAAAATTTTTACTATTTTGTAAAACATGATCTCAATCATTTAATAAATTGATGAAAATACATTGACGCTTCTTCTTACCTGAAACACATGTAAAAGAAAAAAGCTCTTACCCAAAACATAAGAAAAAGAAAAAGCTTACATTATTTCGTTGACGTGGCAATCGCTGGGTTGACTGCGCGGTAAAACTTCTATCTCCGCATTCAGGTCCACGACATGCGTTTCTGCATTATCACGAAAAGATTGTATAACACGAGTCAGCTCCTCATCGGACCTTTAAAGAGAAAGGATAATTTAAAATTAATTTGATTAGTTCATACATTTTTCTGAATCTTTTTCAATAAAAACCCATTTGCTCTTCATAAAAACACATGCAGAATATATATATATATATATATATATATATATATATATATATATATATATATAGAGGAAGAGAGTTACAATGTGAAGTATCAAATATCTTCGAATCGCTTAGAGAAGTTTGTGACCCTTTAAGAGAAAATGCCGAATAACTTCACATTTCAAATGAGTTTATTATGGAATTTTATAAAATTATTTAAAATTTGCAAAGGTGTCTTGATTGTTATAAGTTAAAAAATCAACGATTTTTGATTAATAGAAATATGAAAACAGGACTTTACCATAATATTAATTACTAATGCTTACTAATCTATAATTAAAAATTGAGGATACCTGCTATTTTGACGAATCATTTTACAATAAAATGTAAGATGAAAATAAATTACTACAACCTTCCATATATATATATATATATATATATATATATATATATAATATGATGAAATAATCGAAACAGAACGGTACTCAAGAGCATTCTTCTAATGACATGTTTAGGAAGACTAAAATAAATAACAAGTTCGCGACTAAATATAGGCCACAAAAAATAGAGATACAGGTACATAAATTTTTATACTTACATTTCAATTGCAATTCCTTGCGCCGGATCGTAAGGAGCGTCATTGCAAATATCATCAACAGTTTGCGTTGGAAATAATCCGACCCGATCGGTTGCGTTAAAAAGATTATTTATAGACACCGCGGCACTCTCCCCGTCCTCACATAAAGCCGGTTAACTGTAAAGTTCTGACTGACTCATGACGGAGGGAATGTTTATTTATTCACTGTTGAAAATAACTTCTGTGAGTTCCAGCTGAAAATACTCACTTTTATATGCATGATCCCCAAGCACTACCCCCAAAAGACTAATAAGCGGTTCGTAAGTTTTCTAATTGGTTGTCAATGTAACTGGGCGGGATATGTTAAATGTGTGTACCAATCAGATGTCGTGACACCGCTATAACGGACCCACGCTTTGGGCAATGAAGTCCTGATTGGTCACCTTCACGAATAATGAAGGTGTCTTTATCCAATTTGGCTTATTCTCTCTGCAGATTTATTTTGAATGCGCACATCTGAAGGTGAATGAGTGAATTGCCCACTCGCACGCTCTGTCTCGATGCCTTCAAGTATTTTGCATTATTATATATTTAAAAGCATACTACTCTCAGATTGATCCTCAACCTTCCCCATTTTGGACATGGGTTAGGTTAGGTTAAGTTACATTGGTTATGGAATGGGTCGCTACATCATCTGAACACGGGCCCCCATCCAACTACTACCCAAGCGTTCGACAAGTGTGACCATGGAATCATAATACATAAACTGAAATATAAACAGAAAAGGTAGGGAAATGGATATATAATTAACTTAGTGAGCGGCGGCAAGTCGTTACAGTACAAAGACTATCTTCATCAGAATCAGAGGTCCTCAGCTCAGTACCACAAGAAACAGTATTAGCTCCACTACTTTTCACAGTCATGCTAACTGACATAGATGAGGACGTTACCAGAGACAGCACAGTAATATCCTTTGTCGATGACAAAGATCAGTCGAAAAATAAGAAACCTAGAGGATATAGGATCTCTACAAACAGACATGAACAGAATCTACAAGTGGACGGAAGACAATAATACGAAGTTTAACACAGAAATTTCAGCTGTTACGGTACAGAAAAAGGGAGGACCTAAAATCCATTGAATACAAAGGAAGATTAGACGCCTGGCACTGAACAAGCCCCGATGAACCGAGTGTACCTGGCCATATGAGGTGGAAAGTACAAGAAGCCAACTCACTACTTCACGAGGCCAACTCGAGATGAGGGGCGACAAGCTTCACCTTCGTGAAATGAGGAATCATCGCACGGCACATTTGAAAGGTATATATATATATATATATATATATATATATATATATATATACAGGGCGTTTCAGGAGGAAAGGTCAATACTTCGGGAGGTGCTAGTATCGGTCATTGTGAGAAAAAAAGTTCATATGAACATGTGTCTAATTCTGAATGGTTACGGAGATAGAGCTGTTCGAATCTACAAATACAAAAGCACTGCACAACAAATTTTCGGTTCAGAAAAAAAACGGGAATAACATTCGGTCATTCTTAATATTTCGAGTGTGCTGATTCCAAATCTGTAAATAGTTTTTTTCTATCACGTCACGTTTTTTTTGTAATGACTGCTTAAAATCATACCAAAAAATAAGAATATATTGATAAACAGAGAGGCTTTATCATATGGAACAGTTTAATTATTGCTATACTTCAACATATATGCAGAAAATTAACATAAAACTCTCGTATTGTACTGTTTTCAACTTATTATTTGTATTTATGCTGGCGTTTGTGTAATGCTTCTGGTTGGTCACGCTTTAAATTCCAGCAGAAATCGGCCAGCATAGCAGCACTCCACTTCCCTTTGTATCGGCTCTCCTTTGTGGCTATATCGTGGTGGAATCTCTCCCCGTGTTCGTCGCTAACAGCAGATGCGTTTTCCGGAAAGAATGAGAGATGTGAATGCAAAAAATGAATTTTCAATGACATCTTACATCCGAGACGTTGGTATGAGTTGATAAGTTGATCTACAAGTGCAGCATAGTTGTCGTATTTGGTCTTTCTTAGTAGACCGCTGCACACGTTTTTGAATGCACGCCAGGCTGCCAACTCAACCTCATTGATCACCGCTTCAAAGTGTTCGTCTAGCATGAGTTGGCGAATTTGAGGGCCGACGAATATGCCTTCTTTAATCTTGGCATCACTTATTTTTGGGAATTTTTCCTTTAAATATTTGAAGGGTCCCGCGTCTTAAGGTACCTAAGCGCCAAAATTAAAATTCGCCAGAAATCGCCTCCAAAGTTCAGCAATATTCTGGCAATAGTATCTCTGTTATTAATTGAGCTAGAACGTTCATTTTTGACTAAATTAGAGTTCTAAGTATGCTAATGAAGATGTTGATGAGTTTTTGGAATAGATTTTCATATTTTATATTTTATATATATTTTTTTTAATTTTTTATTTTCTTATTATGCCGAACTTTGGGTGCGATTTCTGGCACAGAATGATTCCATTGATTTTTCATCACTATCACTAGCACGGTGAGACATTGCTGCACACGTTGATAATAGTTAGAAGCCGGGTGAATAGAAAAATCCACGCAATATTCAGCAATATGAGCACGAATACAGGACGCCTGCTAACAGCAACGCGATTCTTAAGGTACTGGCGGGATGTTTGTGTTGTGTCTCTCTCGGCGCGTGGAGCGGGTGGCCAATCAGAAAGCAGAGCGGCGTGACTGCCATGTTTTCATTGGCTCGCGCTGCTCCTGCTGTTCCCGCCACCCAGAGACCGAGCGTCCCACCCCACCCCATCACCTGCCACCAGTTGAACGGGATATTGGGGCCTTAATACGCGCATTACATCTGGGCGGCAGAGCTCAGCTGGCGATAGAGGTGAAAAAAGTAGTTCGCTTCATAAGGTTTTCAACCATATTTCTAGTGTCGTAAGGTCATTATAACCCAAACCACGCGATAGAGGAAAGGTGAAAATAGTGATATCCATGAAAAACACGTTTTCGCCTGTGGTATCGCTTAGGTACCTTAAGACGCGCGACCCCTCATTTGAAGGCAGGCTTATCCTGTTTCAACGCTTTTGCAAATTATTTCATCAGCCCTAGTTTTATGTGAAGTGGCGGCAAGATAACCTTTTCCTTTCGTACTAGTGGTTCGTGAATAACATTGTGAGATCCAGGTGAGGAATTGTCTCGCGGCGGCTATAATGAGCGTATGTAGTGTTCAGACCTTGCTCGGCTATCCCACTTGCATAGGAAACACATGTATTTCGTATAGCCAGTTTGCAATCCATTGAGAATAGCCACAACCTTCAAATCTGCGCAGATAAGCCATTCATATTCATTTTATTTTATACAGTCCAGAATAAAAGCAACATTGTCATACGTTTCTCTCAAGACGACTGAATGAGCGATCGGAACAGAAGGCATTATGTTCCCATTGTGTAGCAGTACGCCCTTAACACTGTACAGAGATGCATCAATAAACAATCTCCACTGATTCGGTTCATAGCACAAACCCAGAGCATCGAACAGACCATGTATATCAATGCAATAACAAAGATTGTTCTTCATTGTGAAATATTCCTGCAAATCCAAGGAGCGCTTTCGGAATGCTGTAATTCGTACGTCTCCCGCCAGCATATTCCATTCTTGTAGACGTGAGGCCAACAGTTCACTTTGTTGCTTGGTAAGTATTAAATCACGGACCAAATCATTGAGTTCAGGCTGCGTGATGAGATGTTGTTCTTTCTTGGACTCGACTTGAGCTTCATAGCATTCGCCGTCTGATTCCGATTTGTCAGAATCTGTGTTATCGGTCGGCATTTCAGTTGGAGGACTAGGGATGGGTATATCTGTAGAATGTTCCACAGGACGCATAGCAGAACGAAGATTTGGGTAGACTAAAGCCGTTTTCCCTTTTCTGTTGCAACCTGTAATGTGAGACAATAGACATTGTTGATACTTACGATAGTATAATTGTGTAATACATTATGCAGAGCAGGATATGCTGAAATATGCTAAAAACACCAAATTTGACGTATATTCAGAAAAATAAAAGATTCAAACTTGTGATGTTCGTTAAGCAGAAATAGCAATCAGTTGAATGGTCCAGCGGCTCTCTCCATACCATTGGGACACCGAATCCCAGACCAGGACCGGTGCCTTTGAACCATGTAGATAACGAGCTTGTACATCTCACACAGCAGATATGAAGCGCCCAGTGCTTGTCCTGATCACCAACTTTGCATGCGAAGTATAATTCATAAAGCTTTTTCACATGAGAAGTCAACTTCCTTTCATACTGTTTTAACGTTAATGTCCCACAAATATAACAAAAACTGTCTGGCGAATTTTTGTACTCTCTAGGCATTGTAGCATAACATCAATAAAAACCTGTAAAATAAGAAAATGATAGATCAATTTTCAATTTCACAGAATATAGACGTTGTCGGTGAAATATACATAATTTGATAGCTGTTATTCAATAATACTCACTTATAGCACCGATTTATGATAAAATATGACTGACAATTTTGTTTTAAATGATTAATGAAAGAAATTTTTCATAAAATCAAAGTGGAAACACAGAGCCGAACACCACCACCACATCATATGCATGACTGAACAAAATGTAAAAGATGCGTTCAGAGAACCAGTGGTTCTCAAAATGATACAATGAAATAGGGTCATTTTCATAAATCGGTGGGCGATAGAAATAAATGAGTGTTAGTTTCGCAATCTACGCGAATGACGATCTCATTTCCGTTTTTTTTCACTGTTGTACAGTGTAATCAAGAAAGAGAAACCAATTGCTGTTTCTAACATTTAATGTTTAAACATTGGCATTTTGAATGGTATCAGATACAGAAATGACAAATTTGTTACAGTTTACAATACGTTTTCGAAAATCCCACCTTCAACCTCAATGCACTTTGCAACTCGTGTGCAAAGATCGCGTGTTGTTCGTCTGAGTTGATCTTGACGTTTCTTTATGCGGGCAGCAGCATCCAAAATGAGCGCGAGCAATTCGTCTCATGTATCCACCTTTCTTTCGTAAACTTGACTTTTCATCCACCCCCACAAACAATAATCTAACGGAGAGAGGTCTGGAGACCTTGGTGGCCATTGAATGGGACCACCGCGGCCGATCCATCGACCAGGGAAAGTTTAATTTAGGTATTGCATCACCAAACGGGTAGAATGTGGAGGAGCTCCGTCATGCTGAAAGTACATACCAGCGCGTGTAGCCAAAGGAACATCCTACAATAGTCCTGGCAATTCATTTTGCAGAAATTCTAGGTAACTTTGTCCTGTAAGACGATTCTCTAAAGTAACAGGGCCAATCAGCTGATCATCGATGATACCGCACCACACATTGGCAGAGAAGCGATGTTGAAAATTTGTTTCCACAGTGGCATTTGGATTTTCGTCTGACCACCGATGAGAGTTACGAGTGTTGTTGATACCGTCACGGGTGAAAGTAGCTTCATCGGTGAACAGTATTAATCGAAGCAATCGGCGAATAGCATTTACCCAATGACAAAATTCCAGTCGCATGGCAGCGTCTCCTGGTTGAAGGTTTTGTACACGCTGTACATGATATGGATGCAAGCCTTCCTCACATAATGTTCGCCATACTCTTGTGTGTGGTACACCGAGACGTGTAGAAATTCTTCGTGAGCTAGTAGTAGGACTACGCTCTACCAACTGAAGAATGTTTTCCACTTCATCCACATCTTGTTAACCTTCACGTTCAGATGAAACATGAGCGCTGGGAAGTGTACCAATCTCACGCAATGTGTTGAAAACCCTGGTAAACACTCTTCGATCCGGAATTCTGCGGTTCGGAAACCGTCGACGGTATTCTGCAACAGCAGCTGTTGCACTTCCATCGCAAAAACCGTAGACATCCACCATATCTGCATATTCGGCATGTGTGAAGGTGTGTGGCATTCTTAACACTGCTTCAAACACCAAACAATGTCACTCACAACAGTCAGCTGTCGATTGGCTTATGTTACATGCTTACATTACAGCTTACATGGTTCAAGGTTATAGGGGAGGGAAGGGGGAGGAAGAGCTGCGCGCGCATCAGATTCAAACAGCTATCCCCGTAACCATTCAGAAATAGACACATGTTCATATGAACTTTTTTCTCACAATAACCCATACTCTCACCTCCCGAAGTATTGACCTTTCCTCCTGAAACACCCTGTATATATATATATATATATATATATATATATATTATATATATATATATATGTGTGTGTGTCTGCAGAAAAAAGGAGCCAAGGCAGAACGCCCGCAAAAGTGCCCACCCTCATTGGAAAAAAAAGAAGCTGAAATTAAGGTCCATACCGAGGAGGTACCAATGGCAACGGGTGCCACGGAAGATTTTCTACACCCTCAAATAGTGTGCAAGATTTGGTCTAACCTTTTTTTGAAGTGATCCACAGAGGAATTGTCCACAACTTCTGAAGGTAACCTGTTCCACGTGTCACAGATCTTGTAGGTAAAGTAATTCCCACACACACTAGTCCTAAACCGTTTCAAATCCAACTTCCAACCATTGTTGCGAATTGGGTTATCATTTAAACTAAACATGCTTCTAAAATCGACATCGTTGAACCCGCGTAAGAGCTTGAAAATCTCAATCAGTTGACCGCGCAGCCTCCGAGTTTCCGGTAAAAACAAGTTCAGAGCGCGTAAGCGTCGATTGTAGCCCATATGCCTAACGGAAGGGATTAACTTTGTGGCCCTCGCCTGCACTCGCTCCAGCCTCTCAATATCTTTCCTGAGGGTGGGCGACCAGAACTGCACAGCATACTCCAGGTGCGGCCGAACCAGGGAATTGTACAGAGAGAGCACAATCTCCTTGTTCCGAAACTGAAATTGCCTCCTGATATAACCCAACAGTTTCTGGGCTTTCTTTTCCACCTCCACGTACTGTTTGGTAAACTTAAGGTCGCTGCTAATTAGCACACCCAAGTCCTTTTCCAAATCAGTGGCCTCGATATTACTCCCCAACATCGAGTAGTCCGACTTGGGATTGGTGTAGCCAATGTGCATCACCTTGCACTTACCAGAGTTAAACGGCATTTGCCATTTTTCGGACCACTCTCCTATCCTACGTAGGTCCGCACGCAGTTGCTCTATCGCCTCGGGCGTCCCAACATTGGCCCCAAGCTTTGTGTCATCAGCGAATTTGGCGATCCTACTGACGATGCCACCGTCGATATCATTTATGTAAATCATAAGCAACAGTGGCCCCAAAACGGAACCCTGAGGAACCCTGCTAGTGACCGAGGCCCAACTCGAACTAACCCCTTTAATTACAGCCCTCTGCCGCCTATTCTTCAACCAGTTTTCAATCCACCTACCTACTTCCCACCAGTACCCAGCGCGCGCACTTTGGCCATTAGCTGGCGGTGAGGTACCTTATCAAAGGCTTTCTAAAAGTCGAACTAAAGTATATCAATCGCCGTACTCTTATCATACTCACTCAACATGACGTGGAAAAACTCGAGCAAGTTGGTGAGACACGACCTATGCTGTCTAAACCCATGTTGGGAGTCCCCAAGCAGCTTGTAGGAATCCAAATGGTCAACGATCCTATCTGCTATTATCCCCTCTAATAATTTACCTAGAACTGAAGTGAGACTAATGGGACGATAGTTCCCTGGACTTTTGTGATCTCCTTTCTTAAAGATAGGGGTCACGTTGGCTTCCCTCCAGTCACCAGGCACCTGGCCTGTCTCCAACGATTTGTTGAAGACTGTAGCCAGGTGGGGAGTCACCTGGTACCGCACCTCCCGCAACACTCTGGGGAGAAACTGGTCTGGCCCAGGAGCCTTAAACTCGCTCAGTTTGTCTATTCTATCGGCAAAGACTGTCGCGGTACATCGAACACTATCCAGGCTAGCACCTTCGTGCCTGACGCCTGGCTCGGGGATGACGCGGATGTCCTTCCTGGTGAACACTCCCGCAAAGTACCCATTAAGCACATTAGCGATGTCCACGTCGGATGTCCGCAGAACGCCGCTTCAGTCCTTTAACGGACCTATCATTCTTCTAATGGGCTTTCTACTATTAACATAACTGAAGAACTCCTTAGGATTCCCCTTGCAGAGGCTTGCCACCAGTAATTCTTCGTTACGTTTCGCTAGCCTAACCTTCGCCTTCACTTCCCTACACAGGCGGACATATGCTTCAGTGTTCTCATGGGAACGATTGGCCTTCGCCCTCCTATACGCTACCTTCCTATTTCGGATAGCCAAAGCGATGTCACGACTGAACCACTTAGGCTGTGTTGAAGCAGGGGTGACCGGTTTTGAGGGTATGGTAGCAAACTGCAGCACCATAAACTCGTCCCGGAATGCACCCCACACTCCCTCAATATCGCCGCCGACCTCTAACCCCATCTCACCTACGCTATCCCGGAGGCTAACAAAGTCCGCCCGCCGTAGATCGAGCTTACTGCCTCCCGAGTTACTACGCTTCACCTGAGGGACGCAGACACGGAACCTCATCAGACCGTGATCACTCCCCCCTAACGATTCGTCAACGGTGAGGCCAGTGACAAGGTTGTCTTCGGTCGTGAATACTAAGTCTAGAACGCTTTCGCCTCGTGTAGGCTCATTGACCCATTGAGTGAGGAAGTTCTCATCAGCAAAGTCAACTAGCCTCCTCCTTTCAGCATCAGCCGTCCTGTCTTCCCACTTTATGCCGCGACAGTTGAAGTCTCCTAAAACTACACACACCCTATCCCCTAACAGGCTACGGAGTTCGGTGTACAGGGCTGTATCTTCCTCGAGGAGGAGATGCGGAGGTCTGTACACCAAGATTAACCTATAGTTCGTCCCTCCCACATTCAGATCGACGCCAAGCAGCTATCGTTCCGACCGGAACTGGCAGACAACCGGACTCAACGTGTCTCTGACGTATATTAGTACCCCTCCCCCTTCCCCACGGGTGCGGTCTTTGCGAAACATTCTATACCCGGATATTTCGAACTCCCCAACGTAGTCCCTACGATCAGTATGAATCCAGGACTCGGTGATAGGAACGATATCCTGGTATTCTGATGCTAAGAGCGCCCGTAGCTCGCAAAACTTATTCCTAATCGACCTAGCATTAAAAAGCATTGCACGGATGGAACCTTCCCTATTCTGACCGCCCCCTAGCACGACCCGTTTCCCGAACAGCCAGGGCTATCGGGAGTTGAAGAGCCCCTCACCAACAAGGGGGCAACTTCTGCAGGAGCCTGAGCCCACTCCAACGTGGAAGGAGAGTCACTCACCTGTACCTGGACGCACCCTTCAGTTGAAGGTACGTCCGCCACCGGCTCAACATCATCTCTCCTCGGTGGGGGCCCGTCATCTCTCCCCGGGCTCGACCTCACCATTCTGTATAGGTGCCGGTCGAGCAGCGCTCCTAGCACACCTCTACCCTTGTCATTGAGGTGGACACCATCCCTCTGGTAAAGGTCCTACCTACCCGAAAATGCGTCGAAGGGGTCAATAAACCTCACGGGACGCACAAGTCTTGCACCCTCTCGTTGATGCCAGTGACCTTACTGAGCGCGTGGTCACTGGCATTCATCCGCGGTAAAATACCCATCAACATTCCCCTGTCTGACTTCAGTTTTAGATCATTCGTTCGCAAGAGACATGATCTCGGTGATGATCCCTTCTGTAAGACCTACCCTACCGCCTTTGAGGAACAGGTCGTTGCCACCAGCGTGGACAACGATCGCAGTCCTCCGACTAGCCACTTGCTTCAAAGAGTGAAATTTTTCCAAATTTTATTGTTTAATATAAATGTGTATATATATTTCTCCTGTACTATTATTTTGATTATATTACATCGTTTAAAATGTGTATTATTATTA
The DNA here is from genome assembly GCA_023014485.1 of Bathynomus jamesi. Classification (NCBI taxonomy): domain Eukaryota; kingdom Metazoa; phylum Arthropoda; class Malacostraca; order Isopoda; family Cirolanidae; genus Bathynomus; species Bathynomus jamesi. The sequence continues at coordinate 906,412 of JAJOZX010001058.1, read as the reverse complement.
TTTTGCTTGTATATTTATTTTCTGTCATTTGTTTTTTCATTCAGTCTGTTATTGGAATTTATCTCGTATTTATTTTTTCTCGGATGGTATGGATTTACGCGATGAGTTTTAATAAATAATTAATTAAAATAAATGGTGGTAACTGGCAACCCTCTCTAAGCATTGAGAACATCTCTCTTGCCTTTAATATATAAATAAATAATTAAAATAAATAGTGTTCTCTGGCAACTCATGTATATATAAATAAATAATTAAAATAGTGGTATCTGATAACCCCTCCATATAAATAAAATAAATAGTGGTATGTGGCAACCCCAGACCTTCTATATAACAGATGCTGGTCCCCTAAATTCGCATAATGCGTCTGGCTTGAGCCAGGCGAACACATGCTCCCTCTCTCTCTCCTTCTTAGGTTAAGGCTTACCTTCTTAGGTTAGGTATACCCCTTTGGGGGTGAGGCCGTCCCAACTTCTCTCCCAAAGACTCTCCTCCTCCTTTCTCTCTCTTAGGTTAGGTATACCCCTTTAGGGGGGGTGAGGCCGTCCCAACTTCTCCCCAAAGCTCTCCTCCTTTATGCAACTTGGGGAGTTATCCCCACCCCCTTGTTTCATAACCCCCCTTCCCCTTGGTGCAAACCCCCTTTACAACATCACCCTTCCCCCTTTGCAACATTACCCCCCCCCTTTGCAGCAATGATCAACATTTGCGACATTGCAATTGCATTGCACTCTCCCTTTTTGCGCCCATTCTACTCTCCTTCACAACGGTAACTTGTATGCATCCGTTCCTGTGGCTCATTCGGTTCACTTGAAGGAAACGTACGAAAATCTTGAGCTTCTTCTAGTTAAGGTTAAATCCAAAGAACACGGTTGGCTACTTTGTGGAGACTTAAAAGTGATTTGTATGTTGTTAGGTCAACAATCAGGAACAATCAGGTTATGCAAAGTTTCCATGTTTTTTGTGTGAATGGGATAGCTGAGCAAGAACTCAGCACTGGATGAAAAAGGAATGGCCACGCAGAGTCAACCTGACACCTGGTTCTAAAAAATTCAACGTGAAAGTTTGGTTGACTTGAAGAAAGTCCTTTTACCTCCACTTCACATACGTAAAATTGGGCTTGGTGAAACAATTTGTTAAGGCCTTGGACGAAGATGGAGATTGTTTTAATTAAGTATGTGTGGTAAATTCCCAACTCCTTCGAAAGCAAAATTGAAAGAAGGAATTTTCGTTGGTCCCCAGATTAGAAAACTGACTTTGGATGAACACTTTGAAAGAACAATAAACAATCTTGAAAAAGAAGCGTGGATTGCTTTTAAGGATGTTATCAGCAAATGTTTGGGGAACAACAAAGATCCAAATTACCAAAACATTGTGAACAACATGCTAAATAAGTTCAGAGAGTTCGGTTGTAATATGAGTTTAAAATTACATTTCTTACATTCACACTTGGATTACTTCCCTGAGAATCTTGGAGCACTCAGCGAAGAACAAGGAGAACGGTTTCACCAAGACATCAAAGAAATGGAGAAGAGATATCAGGGAAGGTGGGACATCAGCATGATGGCTGATTACTGCTGGATGTTGAAACGGGATCCTCCAGAATTATTAAATAAAAGAAAAAGAACAGCGCGTACATTCGAGACTAAAAGGCATAGTAGTAGGGGGGGAACAGAAATGGTGACCCCCAGTTTTCTGGTCTTTAAAAGTTGCTATCATACAAAAGAAGTAAAATGAACCATGTTTCACAAATATCTGATGTCATTACCCCCCTGTACATGCCCTCTGAAGTTTTGCTGATATTAACAATGAAAATTATTAGCCACTTTATCTGGTTTTGTTAAAAAAATACTATTAAATTGCTATGACATCAATATTCACATTATAAATTTAGTTAACTGAATTGTTTGCTGATGCTAAATAACAATATTAGCCGCTAAAACTGATTATTTACCATTGATTAATTATTATTTTATGATTATTATTTACATATAATCATAATATTATATTATATTATTATATATATATATATATATATATATATAATATATATATATTATATATATACATTCAACTGCAAAGAACACGCAGTATAAATAACGTAAAGAACGACGTTTGTATAGGAGATATTCCGCGCAAGACGAGAGAGAGAGAACGAAACAAATGAAAAAATGAGGTAACCACCTGGGAATCGAACCGGCAATCGGAAGATCCCGGGTTCGATTCCCAGGTGGTTACCTCATTTTTTCATTTGTTTCGTTCTCTCTCTCTCGTCTTGCGCGGAATATCTCCTATACAAGCGTCGTTCTTTACGTTATATATATATATATGTTATATATTTTATATATATATATATATATATATATAATATTATATATTACATGGTTATTTTAGTTGTAACTTTTTTATGCTTGTTTAATAATTTTTTCTCATTTACAGGAGCTAAAGAAATCTTAAAATAGACTTACAGTAATTAACAGGATCAAAATGAGAGAGTATCGTTCTGCTTCCACACGCCGGTGTGGAGATGTGGAATATATTGAGCTATATCAGTTTAAGGCAGGTGTACTGCCACTCCAGCAAGATGTTATTCAAGTGATGATGTTCATGCTGAGGCCAGCTAGAGCTGGTAAGAATCAACTTTCTGTTAGTGATGCTGCATGGAAAGTTACCTACAACTTGTAGAACCTTTGGATCTGGTGCAACCTATGCACAAAGTCGATCAGTAACATTGTCAACCAGATAACAAAATTGTATGAAGAGTTCAAAAAACACTGTCATGTTCGCTCACAGAGAATGACTGAAGCAAAACGAGCAGAAATTTCAGAATTCAACATCCACTTGGATGAAGATGTTTCTAATTTTCTCAACAAGTATGAACACAATTCAACACATCACTAACCAACTTGCATGCATCCTGTGCTCATTCAGTAACCTTGAATATATTCGCATCCTTTGTCTAGCTGGTGCACTAATTGGAATACATTTGATTGAACCATTCATCAGTCTGACATCGGCTAGCACAACAGATTATGCTAAGATCATGATTGCATTTCCAACGCTGTACGATGATTTATGCAAAACGGATCCATCTGATCTTCTGAACATTGACGAGCCTGCATTCAACTTCATATCACCTGATAGGTTTAAAAATGTTCTGTGGAATGAAGACATCCGTAATTCAATCACGAAAGCCGTTAACTGCTACAAACCAAGAGTCACAAATGTTCTCAGCATCATGATGAAGAAATTAGCAGCTGGATGGCAGAAACAACGTGGAGACATATTCCAGTTTGGTGACTGTGATGCGGAAGCCCCTCGACAGGTAAGTGCAATACATAATTTTATAATGTCCTATTGTTGTTGAATTGATGCTGTTTTTGTATCCTCATGGTACAGTACTATTTTATTCCTTTTCAGGTAGCATCGATGGATCAGGAGAAACTACAGAAAGCACCAATCAACAACTTGCATCCAGAACGGTCAGTGGGCAGCATCAACTATGAGCTCAGTCAATGTGATGCAAAACAGCTACCTATGGCCAGCCGTGCACATGTAAAAGGAAGAAGCACTGAATTGATTGAAGGCAAGTCTATGGCCAAAGTATATGTAAAACTAGTACAGCAAGATGGTCCCCTTCCTAAAGTGTTGGTAGAATGGAGCAGAAAGCAACAAGAACTTAAGAGGCAAGGATTAAGTGACAAGGAGGTAGCAAACATAGCAGCTGACAAGAGAAAGAACAAAGATCTAGACACCCTGAAGAAACTTGGTGGACCTTTCACCAAAGCTAGTGAAGTAGATGATTTTGTGAATGATACAAGGTTGTCACTCAAAGAGAAAAATGACAGAATATACATCGAAGTGAGATATGCAAGAGATACATCGACATCTCTTCCCAGGTCGTCAGATATCTTCAAACTGAAAAAGTACTACAAGAATCTTCCAATAGAAACTTATGCAATTAACTTGAAAATCTATCTAGACAGAGTTGCATCAAATATGACAATGACTATGAAAGATTTTGATAATGCTATAAATATACTTATGTGCTAAATAATGTGGTAATTAGAGGCATTTATATTATGCTATGTCTGAATTTATGATTTTTTTGTTTTGTCTAGGTGATGTAAAAATATATATGTATATTATTTTCCATTATTTTCTAGCAAATATATTCTGTAATGAATTAATCAATTACAGGTCTATTTCTAACTTCTTCAATGATATTTCCTATTTTTTAACAAGATTTGTTTAAATAAACTGGAATTTACTCTTAGAAAAAACATTATGATATTCAATAAACTTTCAAACCACATGTACAGGGGGGGTTATTTCTAAGCTGTTCGTAAGTGATAGCATATTTTAAGAACCAGAAAAAATAAATAATCCCAAAAAAATAAAAATTGATCCCCCACTAACAGTAGATCTCATAAGAAAACTCAGGACAAATAAAGATGAATATGTAATTGACGTTAATAGTCTTCTTTCCTTTTAAAGTTGTTTGCATTTGTAATTAGTATAACAAAGCGAAATAGGAACCTAATGTAAATTTAAATAAATAATATTTATTTATGTTGTTGTTTTTTCCCTTCCAGTTTGCAGAAAATCCCTACGTGATAGAAAAAAATGGACATTCGAAATCAGCGTAGTTGAATTATATAAAATCAGTTATTAGTAAGAAAACAACTCTTACAAAGTTCTCATTCGCAGGCCTGTGTTATTTTTAATTATATTTAGGTATTAATAAACTAATCTATACATAATAAAAATAATTAGGTCTTAATTCATAGGAAGAATTAATATTTAAAATTTTAGTTTCTGTGGCACAGGACGCGTTCACAGTAGCTGCTCAGAATGACGGAAAAAAATACATTTCCTTTGCAAAAAGGCAGCAACTCCAACGCCATCTTGTAGAATCACACCGCAAAGCTTTCACTCTTCTTTTCCCTCATGACAAGGTAAGTGAGAGAGAGAGAGAGAGAGAGAGAGAGACGCACTGATGCGTCTAAATTAATGATGCGTCTAAATTAGTTTCACTGATGCGTCTAAATTAGTCTCACTGATGCATCTAAATTAGTCTCACTGATGCGTCTAAATTAGTCTCACTACCAAAGGGTAGTCAAACAGTTCACTTGGTTACTTGTAATACTGTAAGTTGCATATATTATTTAGAAATTTGTCATAATGAAAGCATAGTAGAAGTAATGCACCCATAAATATGTGTCCGCTGTGCAATGATAATGTAAGGTAACATCAGAGCTAATTAGTTTTTATGCCAAGTTTGTCATCATGTAAGAGTGTCATAACCCTGTTCAGAGAGATTCGAAATGTTGCATGCAGTTGCAATAGCATATCCAGATATGAATATTCCAGTGCCACGTTGCAATCTGTTTTTCCCCCTTTCCCCATCTTCCATTGCCGAACAATGTTTATTGAGCCAGATATCTCTACCCAAACATTTGCTATTGTTGTCCCGTTCTTCATATCGTTTGGGTGTAATTTGGAAGGTGTACGAATGATATAAAATCTGAACTGCTTTTGTTTGTCTAATAAAATAAAGTAGATCTTAAATTATTCATAAACATTAGAGACGTGGCAGGAGAAAAAAAAAACACCACGTAAGTCGGCCAAATCTGCCACCATCTCAAATCAGAAAAGCAGAGAAAGATCTTCCTCGTCAATGAACTCAGATGACAGCACATATTCTTTGAATTGTAACAAATTTAGGTGAAATCCCAATAGGTAAAAATTACGCAAATGTATGTTTTAGGGGTTGTTTAACCTCCTTTGTAGCGTCAACGGTCAGATGACGGAGGGTACTTGCAGTTTTACGTAGGGTCGTTACACCATCTGGACTCGACCTAATGTCGCTTATCTTCACTGATCGACGGGAAGCGGTGTTGCGACATAGTCACGATGTAGCCTAGAGTTGTCCAGATGAAAGTGCAGTCGGTATTGGTGGGGACACAACTCGAAAAAGAAAAATCATGTTCTTGAAAATTTAGAGCAGCAGTTCTCAGATAGGATCGCTGAACAATTTTCTTCGGGACGCTGAGACATACATTACTAAAAATTCTGTTTTCCTCGAAAGATATTAATATGCACATAAAAATATAATTACCGCAACCCCAATACTCCCAAATGTAACGGCCCAACCAATAACTCCAAACAGGAACCGACATCGACCAGGAAACGACATTTATTTAGGAAAATCTAACACGAAGATTAGAAACCTGGTAAATGTATTATATATAGATATACAAGACCTCTATACTGACCGTGCAGACTGAAAATTACAATACTTGCAAAATTTAGCTACGGAAACCTAACGGAAACACACTTTCATAAATGCGAAAAAGGCTGTGAGATCTGCATCGAGAATACTGAACTAGCAATGCTGGACTACAACATATACAGAGCAACTAGGGTGGCTAGACGAGGAGGAGGGTATTGTATCTACTTAAAAAACACATATACATGTGAGGTGAAGGTAAATAAATTAAACAGCACAGTCGAAATCATTATTTTAGAAGGAAAAGAACTGAACCTAACCATTATGGACGTCTACAGACCACCAAACGCCGCAAAAAGTGAATTCCAATTTGTCACGAATAAAACGGAAAACATGTTAAAATTACTTGAAACTCCAGCAACAAATATTCTCATTTGCGGAGATTTTAATTTCCCATTCATAACATGGGAGAAAAATGACGAAGTCATATATGTTGAGAAGTTTCATGGCAACATTAGATATGATGGAACTTTACGCCCTTACTCGAAATCTGTGAAGCCACTAGAAAAGAGAACGTTTTCGATTTAATTTTGATAAATAACAATGGGATAATCATAAATAAAAAAGTAACGTACACAAATTTCTCCAACCATAACATTTAACATTTAAGTTAGCACCCAGAGGTCTGAAAACGCATCCTAGAGAGTCAGAAGGAATATTTGAAAGCTTAAACATAAATTCAAAGAAAGTATATTCGGAAAGTGTAAATAAAGATTTAAAGGAAGTAAATTGGGAACTGCTACTTCACAAGAAGACTCCAGAACAAATACTAGGTATAATGGAGACTGAAACCAAACCTATATTACTGAAGCATGTTCCAGAGAGACAAAAGAGAAAACGTAGCAAGCTAAGTCCGAGATGAAACTAGAAAACCCAGACGAATTTTTCGACACTGATACAAATCAGCCAAGGACAAATTCTGGCACAAACCTATTAATGAACTTGAGTTCTTGGAAGGAGATGTAATTAAGGCTCTATCACAGATGCGAGACAATTCGGCTCCAGGGTCAGACACACGCAGTGCCACGTTTCTGTAGAAATGTAAAGAGAGTATTGCCAAACTGCTACACTTACTATGGAGGAAATCACTCGGCACAGGACAAATTCCACTTTCATTAAAGAACGCGAACATTGCCCCCTTATTTAAAGGTGGTAACAGAGCAATGCTGAAAAATTATCGGCCGGTAGCTCTCACCTCCTACCTTATAAAGTGCTTTGAACGTATAATTAGATGCAAACTACCTACTACCTAAACCAAAAGAACTTATACAACCCAAATCAACATGGTTTCGGGGGTGGAAGATCATACCTATCACAGCTATTAGACTATCAGGAGAAAATACTGGAAACACTGTGTCGAAGACAAAACATAGATGTAATTATTGACTTTGCTAAGCCTTCGATAAATGTGACTATGGAATTATAGCACACAAATTTAAGAATACAGGAATTACTGGAAAGCTACGAAGATGAATATTTAATTTTTTGACGCAAAGAACACAAAAAGCGGTGGTAAATGGAGTCAAAACGGAAGTCTCGGAAATAGAGAGCTCTGTCCCACAAGGGACAGTACTAGCTCCCTTGCTGTTCATAATAATGATTGCAGATATTGATGCAGATATCAATGACAGTATTGTATCATGTTTCGCAGATGACACAAAGATATGCAAGGAAATATTGAAAGAAAGTGACATAGAAAAATTGAAACATTATTCAAGTGGGCAGAAGACAATATGAAGTTCAACGAAGAAAAATTCCAACTTCTAAGATATGGTAATAACAAGGAGTTACAGAATAAAGGATACAAAACTCTGTAAGCCAAACAGATAACACCAAATCCACAAGTCAGGGATCTTGGAGTAATAATGTAGTCGGATGCAGAATTCAGAGAGCACTGTAACATCAAAATTACAACTGCTAGAAAAATAATGGGAATCATCTGGAGGAGCTTCCGCAGCAGAAAAGCAAACATCATGCTCAAATTATCGAAGAGTCTAGTCCTACCAATAATTGAGTATTGCTCAGTACTCACAAGCCCACACAGAAAACGAGACATTGCGAACATTGAAGCTATACAAAGGACTTTTATGTCTAAGATAGAGAAAACGGAAGGTGAAGACTACTGGTCTAGATCACAATCCCTGGAACTCTACTCTCTCGAAAGAAGGCGAGAGCGGCACACAATAATATACATATGGAAAATACTTTAGGGCTCAGTCCCTAACCTTAGAAATGAAATAGAAACAAACTGGAATGAGAGAAGAGAAAGATTTTGTACTGTCCCAGCTGCTGTGGGACAAGGGGCCATGAAAACGAGGATGGAAAATACCCTCAGAATACGAGGCCCAAAGCTTTACAATGCCCTACCAAATGAAATAACGAATCTCCAGCACACCGACCTGAATAACTTCAAGAACCAGCTGGACAGATTCCTGTGCAAAGTCCCTGACCAGCCATGCGTGGCTGGCTACGAGAGCAGGAGATCAGACAGCAATTCTCTCCTTCACCAAATCCTGAAAATGAGGCGGGATGTTGCAGAGGGGTCGACCGCAGGTCGATCCTGAACCGTCGTTCGAACTCCCATAAAGTAACATAAAGTAAGTAACATTTGTGTATTTTTTTAAATTAATTAATTAATTATTACAAACAGTTACTTCATAAAATTCCTCCTCATCACCCGTATTGATCGTGTATGGAGTATACGTATTGTTCAAAATTTCAATACCGGTAAAATGATTGCCAATATCTCTGACCACCCCTTTCTTATTCCATCTTTTTCATTCTTATAAGATTAACAACATACATACTGACAAAATACACAGTATACGATGTTGCTTCTTGAGAATTTAAGAATTCACAGGTTTAACTTTATTAATGAATATCTGAACTTAAATGCAAAATTTAAAAACTCTACACAATATTAACATTAACAGTGAAATGCATGACGTAGCCTACTGTAGATGTTTAAAACAAGCTTCACAAACTAATTTAAATGCTAAATCACTCGAGTAAATTTCAAGAGTCAAATGCTAACCGAAAACTCTTGGAAAATAATAATAATAATAATAATAATAATAATAATAATAATAATAATAATAAATCAAGTACCCAAACCCAAAACTGATACTTTTCCACAGAAACTATATAAAAAATGTTTTTGTTAAAGCCACGAAAAGGAAAGGAATTAAACAGAATAGTATTTCTGAGCAGTAATTGTACAGTAGACTGTAGACAAATCGACCAGAGAAGTACTCTAAGGCGGGTGGGGGGAATGTTAGGCAGGAGACAAGGAGTGCTGGAACTCCCATTTCTTTTGTCACTGTCCTCTTTAGGTGATCTTTTTCTGTCTCATCTACCCTGTGAGCAGTTTAGCATGCTCTCAAACACACACTTCTCTCTCTATTCTTCACTACATATGCATGCATTTTGCACACTGCAAAATCTTCTAAAAAAAAAAAAAAACTGGCATCATGAGCCTCGGAGACCTTGATTTTGGTTCTCTCTTTCTTATAAAGGGAGCATTTTTTCGGGCACCTGCACTTGGCCCCTCCTTTTTACATAAAAAAATTAAGAAAGCGAGTACCGGAAAACGTTAGTAGTATCCCCGAAAAAGTGTAGAGTGCAAATCAATTAAATGCAAGATGATCAATAATGTTGGGGGAGAGGGGTTAGGCCCTACAAGATGGGGGAGGGGATATGCAACCGGCAGGGTTAGACCCCAAGGGGGGTATGCATGAAGGGGGAGAGGGGTAGTTCACCCAAAGGGGTATCCTAACCTAAGAAGGTTAATAAAGAGAGGAGCGAGAGAGAAAAGAGAAGATGTTCTGGCTGGCATGTCTTGGCGCACAATGGGGATCTTGACAACCATCCTGGAAGCCCTTAGCATCACACCCAGTTAGCTTAGAAGGTGTAATCAGCCAATCGTCTTGGCGTAGTGTATACATAAATATATATTAATATAATAAAGAGAAGAGAAGCTGTTCACGCTGGCATGTCTCGATGCATAATGGCATCTTGGCCAACCATCGTGGGCGGCTTTAGCATCACAGCCAGTTGGCTTAGAAGTCGTAATCGTCTTGGCGTAGTGTATACATATATATATATATATATATATATATATATATATATATTATATATATTAATGTACAAGAATATAGAGGCAGCCATCTGGCAGCCAGGAGAGAGTGCAAATATGTAGAGGGGCAATGCCATGGCGCAGCCAGTCGTATATGGCTTAATCGTACAGTTATTTCCTTGTACGTACGTATGAAGAAGAATTAAAACGAACACGCACACTGTATCGTGAAAAGCTTGACCTTCGTCAGAATGAACAATTCGGGCGGAAGCTAACCAAAGGTGTGTATATATATATATATATATATATATATTATATATATAGCTAGGCCGGGTCGAAATTTTATATTGAAAAGGTACATATTGTGAGGGGTTTGAATGGAACACAAGAACCCCCTCATAAATTATTTTCGCTGTTTAAAGCCCTGGCACAATTTTTCACTTTTTTTACCTATATTGAAGAATATTCCATTTATACGAGACTTACTCTACATTCAGGTTTTTTGATGACATAAATCTTTATTAACGTATAATATTTTATTTAATAATGTACAGTATTAGGAAAATTAATTAAGTACAACAATATACTCAGAAGAAAAAATTAGAGGCATAATAAATATGCTAAAATTCAATTAACTTTTTCATCGTTCCTTATCATTCAAAGGGGAAGAAATTTTCAATATCATTAGAAAATTTTATTTCATATGTTTCTTACTCATTCCATTGGGCCTTCCATTCAAACTTGGGCAGTTTTCGCCTTGATTCTAATGAGTTTAAAATAAACTTTTGACGGTTGTCATATCCTATTCTTTCCTGACATGCCTTTGTTACTAGGTTCACTGCCTTTTTCACACTTTGACTGTGGCATGGAAAAGAAGCTATCTCCAGTGGCTTACATCGAGCCTGTAGTAGCGCAACGTCGCTAAAATTGTTTAGCAGCGGTGGAGGAGTAATGATCTCTTTTTGCCAATCGATCATCTCGGTGTAGTCAGAAGACTGGAAATTGAGGGTTCGAGGCAACTCAAAGTTTCTGGTACCTGAAAATCCTGTTCTTGAAAGGATGATTTTCTGAATAGCTTGCCCCCTAATTTCTAGTCTCTTGTCAGTTACCATTGATATGAGTATATTTTCTGGGTGGGCAAAGTAGGCGTTATTCTTTAATACTGGTTCAATGATTGATCTATGTTATTCATCTAAATTTCGAAGCAAGCATATTAAATGCCAAAAGTTATATGCACCATCAACTGCATTAGGATGAGATTTTATCCAAAACCACCATGGAGCATAGAACTGCATAATAATCTTGACTATATCTTGAAGGTTTTTATCGGGATTTGGCGTTGAGATATAACTTATAATCGAAGGACCCTGTTGGCTAGAGTTAGCCAGCGAGCATGGTGAAGGGTACCTGGGGATCGAGTGGACAGATCTTGAGAAGTGTCTCCAGTTTGCACTGCCAGACACATATAGAGATATCTTTGGTCACTGCTTAGCTCCTTCACAACATTTGCTGGAATTTCTTTAATGTTTCCCTTTACGCGAGAATATTTGACTACCTCCAATTTTGTTAAATCTGTTTTCAGTTTATTCCCAATTGAACCCACAAAAGTATTTGGACCTGTTGTTTTATCATCAATGGCTTTGTAGACGTGCATAAAAGGCAGCTCATTCAAATGCAAGAGGCACACCAACCACTGCACTGCTCTGTTAAGATGAATTTCAACCAGTTTTATGGCTCCACCAATTTTTACTGTATTTACAAGAGTACCATCACACATAAAGCTTTGATAGTATCTGTGTTGTTTGAGTCTGTAATAATAGTTATCAACTCTTCTGCTATGCAGCGAGCAGGTCCATTATCTGGTGTAACATGGTCTACATAGATGCTTCCAGGTTCTTTCACAATAACATAGTGTTCTTCTTTTATTTTTCCACTTTTAGTTAATGTGTTATCTTTCCTTCCATCAAATCCAAGGCCTCCATCTTCAGATTTTCGGATTTAGACCTAAAAGTATTTGTTTCGCCCATGCGATTTTTTTCTCTTTCTAATTTCTTTCTGTCAAGCATGTTGGTGTGGTTAAGGATCCCCATATCTTTTAAAGCTGCGTTGACTATTGCAGTTGCAGCTCTACAACTTACACGATAAGGATCTGCTGTTAATGCTAAGTTTTTATAGGAGTGCCTGTTCTGAATATTCTCAGTCAATTCTAAATCGTCCTCATAATCTACATCCTGACTTTTTGAATCTACATCCATGGCTTTTTCGGTATTTTTTTATAAATTCCGATGGTAAAACATTGGTGGCTTCAGTCATTTCTTCTTGTGCTTTTAGTTGACGGTTTTGTCTTCTTGGGCTCTCGCTAAAGATCTCTTCTTTGTTGAACTAGTTATGCGATCAACTTGTCCTAACTGATTTTTTCTTTGTTTTTGACCCACAAAAGACTCCCATTCTGTCATTGGTATTTTATCCTTACACCTGCAAGATTTCCTATCAATTCCGTTATCATAGCATTCACAAGAAGATATATCAAGCATTTCATCATACTGAGCTACTTTTAAGGCAAAATTTTCATTTCTTCGATGTAACGGCACCTTGTTCAATTTTGAGGCTTCTTCTATTAATCGACTGACTTTAAGATAGATATCTTTGGTGTTAATCGTAGGAAAAGAAAATTTCCTCCAAATGTCTTCAATATCTTTTACAACAACCCTGTGACAATCATTTGCAGTTGCTGATCCTTTTGATTTAGCTTCTTCACGACGGCGCACAAAAAGGTAGTGTCTCACATCTGCTTTTGAAGGAGTCATGGCTGCTGGGAATTCCGTAGGATATCCAAAGGCTGCATTTGAGGACTTGCTTCTAGTAGTCATAGTTTATATTCAGAAGTAAAATCAAATTATATGTAATTTATAATTTATGATAATTCAAATTATAATTAAAGCAAATGCAAATTATTTCTATTTATCTGAAAAATTATTTCCATTTATCTGAAACAAAAATATCAAGCATTAAACAAACAACTTATCATGTAACATATAACAACATTAAACATATGCAAATATGAAGGTAAAAGAGGGAGGAGGGGCATGTGATAGGGGTAGTAGGGTAGTACATCCTTGATTTTTTAATATTTTAAGTGATAAAAAACCTCACATAGTGTACTTTTCAAGAAATAACATTTTTTCCCATTTAAATATATGCAAATATGACGGTAAAAAATTGGGGGGGGGGGATGTGCTAGGGGTAGCAGGGGTAGCACATGCTTGATATTTTAATATTTTGTTAAGATAATAAAATCAAACTTCTCACATAGTGTACTTTTTAAGAAATGAAAAAAATTCCCATTTTCGACCCGGCCTAATATATACCCATCAACACCATTATTTCTTTGTACATATAAAGACGAATTAAATCGCACATCACTCAGAAACAGCAAAGCACGCACACTGTATCATTTATATATATATATATATATATATATATATATACAGGGTGGGCCGTAAGTTTCCATACATAGGAAAAATTAAACGTTTGTTTTTGTTTCAGATACCCTAAGAATATGCGTTTGACGTAAGATCTTGTTTACTGATGAAGCAAATTTTTACGTCAATGGAGAGGTTAATCGGCAAAACATACGTTATTGGAGTAATGCTAACCCTAACTGGCTGAGTCCGACGAAGATGCAAGGTGCCGGTAAAGTGATGGTGTGGGCCGGGATATGGGTGACAGAATTATTGGACCAATTTTTGTCAGTGGAAATCTTAATGCCGAAAGGTATCTTAACATGTTGCAAGAAGAGATTTTCCCATCCCTGCTAAACGAGGAAGGTAACTTCCCAGTTTACTTCCAGCAAGATGGAGCTCCACCTCATTATGGTCTTCACGTGCGTCGGTATTTGGATCAGCAGTTTCCGGATGCTTGGATTGGTCGGCGTGGTCCTGTGGAGTGGCCTCCCAGATCCCCAGATCTCACCCCCCTTGATTTCTATCTTTGGGGGCACTTGAAGGCCATGGTGTATCAGGAAAAGATACGAGACATAAATCATCTAAAGGAACGTATCACCAACGCCATTACAAGCATAACGTCAACTGTGCTAATGCGTGTTCATCAACAGTGGGGAACACGTATTGAAATGTGTTTTCAAAACAATGGCAATCATGTAGAGCATATTATATAAATAAAAATGGTTGTCCATAAAAAAATGTTTATTTTTCCTATGTATGGAAACTTACGGCCCACCCTGTATATATATATATATATATACACACACCTTAAATAATAATAATAAAACACATCATTCTGTTTATTTAATATATTTCGAATATACATTAGTCGCAAAGCAATTGGATTTATTTTACACATATATAACATGGACGAAGAAATGCATTAGACGCAAAAACAGGAATAATTATTTACTATAGGCAACAAAAATAATATAGGGTGTCCATAAATGATTACCCTGATTAAAGCATGCTATAACTTTTAAATAAACACTCGTATTCAAACACAGTTTTAATCATAAGTAGATAAACATACAAAGTTTTGATACATAGTTAATGAACTTAATAAGCTTCTACATGTGCACCCCTAGTGGCACGTAAAATGTCTAAACGGTATTCACACTCACGCCACACATTTTCCAACATTTGTGGGTTGACTGTTGCAATTGCATCCGTAATGCGTTCTCGCAATGTCCTAATGTCTGGAACAACTGTTGCATAAACCAAATCTTTAACATGACCCCAGAGAAAGAAATCCAGCTGGGTAATGTCTGGTAATCTTGGGGGCCATGGGATTGGCCCGTCCCTGCCAATCCATCGATTTGGAAATGTTGCGTCATGTTGCGTCAAATGTTGCTTTTTGGACGGTCATCAGGGTTCAGTTCTTGAACAATTTGTGCCTTGTAGGCGTGTAACTTCAAATGTTTGTGTAACACTTTGTGCACCGTAGACTTCGGTATCTTTAGTTGGCATGAAGCTTGTCTCACCGATTTCCTTGGTGACTGTGTGAAAGCAGTTTGAGTGTTTTCCACCGTCCCATCGGAAACTGATGGTCTACCACTGCTCTTTTCCTTTTCCACGTTTCCAGTTTCCAAGAATTTTTTTCATCCACGACTTAATTAATTTCACATCAGGTGGATTCTTTCCATACTTTGTTCTGAACCTTCGCTGAACACTGAGAGGAGATTTTGTTTCTGCAAGCCACACAACACATTGTGCCTTCTCTGTCACAGACGCCATCTTAACTGAACAGCTACTACAGCGCTCCTAGCGGCGAATGCTGTAGACGAAGCGCACCAGCACAAAAACTCTATGCGTGTACGAGATCACCTGTAAAAAGAAAATGGATGTAAGATTTGCCATTAAAATATGAGAGTATACTGTTTTCAGGGTAAACATTTATGGACACCCTGTACAACTGGTACAGAAGTCGGTAAAAATATATTAACTAAATATTTTTTGGAATTAATAGTTATTTCCATGAAAACACCCAAATCAAAAGAATTATATATCTTTAGCTCTCTTTAAATATATATATATATATCGGGTGGCCACAAAAAAAA
Source organism: Bathynomus jamesi (assembly GCA_023014485.1). Classification (NCBI taxonomy): domain Eukaryota; kingdom Metazoa; phylum Arthropoda; class Malacostraca; order Isopoda; family Cirolanidae; genus Bathynomus; species Bathynomus jamesi. The sequence continues at coordinate 890,485 of JAJOZX010001058.1, read as the reverse complement.
CTTTACTTAATTGAAAGTTTAATAACTGCAACAATTCAAAATTTATGCGATTGAGATTTTGCACACATTAACAGATGCATATAATCTATAATTGCTGGAATTTTCAAATATGTGGGTTCTATAGTTTTGTTACAGTGAACAATTTAAAAGCATATGTCTAAAAATAGCATGCCTGGTGTGCATCTGACACGTACGTGCGCTAGCGTAGGCTAAACCTAATGTAGCGTAGTATGACACGCGCGCTGGCGTAGGCTAAACCTAATGTGAATTTGCTTTCTTTTATTTTTCCGCTAAAACCCCGCCAGCATGACGTTAAGTAAAAGTGATAAAGCCATCATAGAAGCATGTGTCAAGGAAAAAGGTTGGAATGGAAATAGGATTGTCCGAGAATTCCCCGCAAAGAACTGGACTCGGCAAAGTGTTTATAACTTAATAAGAAAGATAAAGGATACTGGATCAACAGCTGGAAAACCCGGCAGCGGCAGGCCCAAAAGTGTTTCAACAGAAGAAAATAAGGCTGCCGTGGAGGAACTGATTCAATCCCAGGAGAATACACCAGGAACTCATCGCTCCCAGAGACAGATTGCGTACGACCTTGGGATTTCTCGCTCCTCTGTACAAGGGATTGTAAAACGTTTGAAATTGAAGGCCTACAAGAGAATTCGAGTTTCTCGGCGTGATCAGACTGTAAGACAGCGTAGAAAGACCCGCTGTAAATCCCTATATGAACGTTACTCAGCTGAAGACGTGCAAAAAGTTGTGTTTACAGACGAAAAGGATTTCACGTTGGAGGTGGCCAAAAACAGGCAAAATGACAGGGTTTATGGTTCAAGGAAAAAGGACATTCCTCCCTCCAGGCTTTATCATGAAACCTCACGATTCAGCAGAAAAGTAATGGTATCGGCGGGAATTTCATGGAAGGGGAAAACACGAATTCATTTTATTGCCACAAACGAAACTAAAGTTAACTCTGAGCGCTACATCAACCTGTTAGATAATGGGTTACTTCCTGATTGTCGTCAGCTATATCCTGATGAGGCCTACATTTTCCAGCAAGATGGGGTACCCGCCCATACAAGCCGAGCGACCCAAAATCATCTAGAGCAAGAGACCCCTAATTTCATCAAAAAGGATGAATGGCCGCCTCAGTCTCCCGACTGTAATCCGATGGACTATTCAGTATGGGATTCCCTCATGGTGAAGGTTTACGGCAGCCAGAAAGACAAATTCACCGAAGATGAACTTAAGGAGAAAATCAGTAGAGCATGGGAGGATATCACCTTAGATGAGGTTCGAAAGTGCATCTCCTCGTGGAAGAAGCGATTGAGGGCAGTTTACCAACAGGGAGGTGGTCACATTGACCATTTGTTTAAGTAAATTTTGTTAAGTTCAAATTCATTTTCTTCGGCATGCTATTTTTAGACATATGCTTTTAAATTGTTCACTGTAACAAAACTATAGAACCTACATATTTGAAAATTCCAGCAGTTATAGATTATAACCATCTGTTAATGTGTGCCAAAGCTCAATCGCATAAGTTTTGAATTGTTGCAGTTATTAAACTTTGAATTAAGTAAAGTTTTTTTGTGGCCACCCGATATATATATATATATATATATATTATATATATATATATATTATATATATGAGTCACAAATCGAGATGTGCTGTATATATTAAGTAAATATTTTTTGGGAATTAATGGTTATTTCCTTGTATGTGCGTATAAAGAATAAAAACGTACATCACTCTGTCTCATAAGATATTTTTATGTGCTCTTTTTATATTCAGATGAATACATCATTAACACCAACATATATTGAGATAAATCTTTCAATTAAAACACCCACAATTCAAAAGAATTAAAGTTCTTTAGCTATCTTTAAGTATATATATATATATATATATCACAAATCGGGGTGTATATATTAAGCAATTATTTTCAGAATTAATAAAGTTATTTCCATGCCCCCTTTTTATTTTCTACTGCATCCCCAAAAATATACCTAGTGTCTCTTTTGAAATGAAACAACTTTGAAACTGTAATTTTTAAAGTATTAATGTGAGAATGTTGAAACTTTGCCAGTTACTACATCATAAGCATACGTTTTTGTTATAATGTTTTTTTTTTGTTTCAGACTGAATTATGTTTACCCCACGAGAAAAAGCGAAATGTGTGTTATGGGTGGCTGAGTTGAAGTCCCCTACTCTGGTGCAATGGCGATTCCGTACAACCTTTCACAAGGAACCACCCACCAGAAGAGACTTATATGCATAGACCAAGAAATTTGAGGAGACTGGCAGTGTTCTAAAGGAACACTCTGGAGGACGAACAAGATCGGAAGAAGATGTTGAACGAATACGCGGCGCCTTTGGTAGTAGCCCGAGAAAGTCCATCCGTCGTGCCAGTGTCGAACTGCAGATTCCTCGTTCAACTGTGCATAGAGTCGTGCGCAAGCGGCTGCAGCTCTATCCATATAAGCTTCAAATTGTTCAGCATATAACATGTGAAGATCTTAACAAAAGGAAACATTATGCTATGCACAATGTATCTAGTGTATCTAATGTATCTAAATGTTATAATTCACATATATCATATGAAACTTTATGACATTGTCTATTTACTGTGTGAATATTATATTTGCATCATTCAATAAAAGATTATAAGGTTTCAAAGTTGTTTCATTTCGAATGAGACACCCGGTATTTTGGAAACACGGAAGCATCTTAATTTAACACTAAATTTAAATTCGAGATTTTCAAAGTTGGACGTGATATTTCATTCAAGATACAGCGCCCACAGATAGTCGACGCTTTTAAGACACGAAAACACAGATGTATCTATGCTTTCGTGTCTTATCCTGAACGTTGAAATATATGCTTTTTAGCACCAAAGTGCGAGATTCACTTCTGACAAGGCATCCGAGAAAACACAAACAGCTGTGCACTAATCTAGCACCAAACTTAATTCGAGTCTTAACCTTCCACTTTTAATTGCTCTGTGATTTAGCACTCTTATGTAAAAACACACACGAGTGGAATATTCCTCGCCCCTAATTTAACACCACACGAGGCAGTGTCAAAATGATATTTAATTAAAGCCGCTACTTTGTAAGGAAGGAAACACACGTAGCTGCTTTATCCATACATTTCTGATATCTTCCCGTTTTAACACTGTAGTGTAAAAAATGCATAGGCCTATAGTATGGCGCGCTCTTTGGGGAAATATTCCTCACATCTCTCTCCCCAGGGAGAGTAGTGTAAAATAGTGATGTATACGTACGGCACCCGCGGGATATTTCACGGCTCACCCTTTCCCGTTTCATCATAATTAGGGAGGGACCCTAAATGAAATACTTAACTATTATTATTATTAAAGCATTATACTTCTTTAGCTATATATATATATATATATATATATATATATATATATATATATATATATATATTGTCACAAATCGGGGTGTGTGTATATATATTTAGCAAATAGTTTTGGAATTATTTGATTTGGCCATTCCACCAAAACAAAGATAAGTTTGTAATTACAACTGATAACTATCCTGGAAACACGGGTGGCTCTTAATTCAACACTAAATTTAATTCAAGATTGTCAAAGCTGGACTGATATTTTAATTCGAGATACAGTACACATAGATAGTCAATGCTTTTAAGACACGAAAACACAGACGCGTCTTAATTTAACACCAAATTTAATTCAAGATTGTCAAAGCTGGACGGGTCCCTTAAAACCGCCCATGTAACACGAACGCTGAACTATATGATTGTAGCACCAAAGTGTGAGATTCACTTCTGACAAGACATCTGAGAAAACATGAACAGTAAAACACAAACAGCTGCGCATTAATCTAGCACTAAACTTGATTCGAGTCTTAACCTTCCACTTTTAATTGCTCTGTGATTTAGCACTTTAATGTAAAAACACACACGAGTGGAGTATTCCACGACCTTAATTTAACACTGCAGTGTAAAACATGCATATAGTACGGCGCGCGCTTTGGGGGAAATATTCCTCACATCTCTCCCCCAAGGGACATCCAATACTTTTAAATCCCCCACTTTTGATATTTAGAAAATTCATACTGTGATGTAAAATAGCGATTTTTACGTACGGCACGCGCTGAATATTTCACCTTTTCCCGTTTCATCATAATTAAGCATGGACCCTAAATGAAATACTAACTATTATTATTATTATTATTATTGTTATTATTATTATTATTATTAGTATTATTATTCACACTATTATAACCTCTCCCTAACAGAATTTTAATTATGATTTATATATATATATATATATATATATATATATATATATATATATGTGTGTGTGTGTTAATATCTGTCATATAGGCATATTCTCTGACATTTTACGCGAAAATATAGGAAAGAATACTTTTATTTTTAGTCGAGCAAATAAACCACATGACGAGTTTAAAAACAGTTTATAATGCTTATATCGTTAAAAGCAAAATATCATATTTCCCATAGAAATATACATGTTATGATATTGCGTTTGTAGAATTCCACAATTCATTTTAGCAGTGTTACCAGTAATGCGAAGGACATTTTCTACGCATATTTACAATACAGAAAATGGAATTTTATTTAATGGGGAGCTTAATTAAATATGTTTGTTTATGCTCATTCTATAAACCTTCTCCCTCTCTCTCTTTCTCTATCTCACCATGACATTTAAAAGAGTAGACTCCACGTCTCTCTCTCTCTCTCTCGCTCTCTCTCTCTCTCTCTACCTATTTCTCACGGGCTGGCAAAAACTTAAGGACCTCCCATAAACGTCGTTCAGAATCCCCCTACTAAAACACGTTCAGCCAATGAGTGTTTAGCTTTCTGAAAGTGTGGGGAGCGGGGGAAGTGTTTTCTTCATCATGCTCCATTCTAGGGGGCACTTTCTCCCCTGTCCTATAAAAAGGTGTAGCAGCGCCATATACGATTCATTTTCAGTTTAGTGAAGCTTTCAACTGTTGCATACAAATTTATAAGCAAGAAATGTCGTCGGACGAATTCCCGAATATTGTTATGCAAGTTATTCTACGTGGATACATTATGCTCTACGCAAATAGCCTTATTCAATAGTGTTCTGAGTGAAATATATATAATTTATTTCTCCTGTGTCATCATTTATGTTAAAGTGTTTTTTTTTTGTGAAGTTTTTTATGCACAATTTTAATCTGTTATTATTTATATCTGGAAGGTCCGACTCTACCATACACGAGTGTAGAAGCGAATATACAACACCCGAGATGTATCTATGCGGTGATACAGTGTGAGTAGCTATTTTTATCCATATATTGGCGCTATATATATATATATATATATATATATACACATATATATATATATATACATACATATATATATATATATATATATACACACATATATATATATATATATATATATATATATATATATATAATACCCATTTCTCTAGTATACGTCTTTATTATACAAAGCTAACGCGTGCGTCCATTTGATGAGATTCGTGGACAACGGCTGTGTATTCTTGAGCCAAGACTTAGGACAAGCGGTGTTACAAGACTCGCAATACGAGAGTAGCGTCGTCTCGAGCAGTGACGATTACATCGTGTAAGTACTATGTAATTCGAAAACAGTCTATTCTTTTAAGGTGTCTCAAGAACTCGTGCAACTTTTATCTTACATAAATCCTCTTTTGAAATAAATAACGCATTAGTTTTTATTTTCAACATTTTAGCCCTGACGTCACACTACTTCGGAGCGTATTAGAGTACGAGTCTACGCTGGAGCGCCACACCATCGACCTAACCGGGTGAGAAGGCACTTTTATTTTTAAAATCTCTCTCTCTCTCTCTCTCTCTCTCTATTCTGCGAGATAATAATGATAAACATCCTTAAAACTCTAATAATAATTATATTTCTAATTAAACATATATATTTTTTATTCTTAGGGATGCCCCGACTGTATTATACGAAAGTAGACGCTTATAGTAATATTTTTTGTTTTTAGGGACGAGCACGCGGCGTTACGCGAAAATCTTTCCGGGGAATGCGAAATTGTTGGAGAAACGATGTAAGTTTTTTAATTCTTTTTTCTTGTACGTGTGTGCGGGTCGGGGTAAAAATAAACCAACAAATTTTCAACATTTTATTAACTAATAAAACCAAAGGTAGTATTTTAAGTATATTTAATTTATAAATTAACACATAACTCCGTTTACTGTAACAACACATTTTTTTCACAATATTGCCTTCACTGCTTTATCGTACAAATAAGAGTGACAATGATTTTTACACATTATACGGGGCTCCAATAAACCTTAGCCCCCCGCCCATGGCTTAAACCATTAGAGGTACAGTAAAACTAAACATACCTTACAAAAGAGAATTTAATCCTGCATTTAATGAGAAACAATTAAAACTTGGTGTTCCCGCCATTGGCTTCCAAGACAGCCTGAATTCGCTTTGGGTAGCTTGCCAAAAGTGACGTAAACAGATCTTGATCGTTACACAAATTTGCTAAAACAGTTTCAATGTGTTGCGTCATTGTATCCTTCGAAAATCGATTTGCTGCAGGTTCTTGAAACAAGAGACATTCAACCTTGTCCTTTATAACTGATCCAATGTGTTCACAGACGTTCAGGTCAGGAGAATTTCCTAGCCATTCTTCATTTCCAAAGAAATCGATCTCATGGTTGCGCAACAACTGTTGAGTGGCTAATGCCTTAAAGCAGGGGGCCTTATCGGGCAGAAGTGTGACCTGATCGACATCCATAACATTGTTTGGGTTTCTTAGAAAAGGAATGACATGCTGGGATAGAATAATATCACGAAAATACTGTCCATCCCAACTCTGACCATTTGGCTTCAGCACCCACATGAGCTTCTTTGCAGTGAACAAAACAAACACACCAACACAGTCTGGACTTTTTAATAATTCGCGATAATGTTCATTGTCATCGATTTCATCTGGTGTTGTGGCCCACACTCGATCATTTTGGTAGTTAGGCCGGCGTGTTACGTAAACAAAAAATTCATCGGAGACAGCTAAATGCATGAAATCATCCACATCCCAATCTTCAAGATAATGGGCAAACCACATTCTGTTATCGATGTTAAGTTGAGTTTTTCTTTGCTTTGGAAGTTCATGCCAAGGCTTTAAACCTTGCCTATGACGGTACAGTCGAATGATCTCACCACTAACGAGCTTTCCTCTCAACACTTCGATCTCTCTAGAAAGTTTAGCACAGCTGTTTTTCCGCTTACGCGTACCGCTTTCAATGATGTCCTTTGTTTCCTGAGAGAGTGGCAAATTTGGGCGCCCAGATTTGGTTGTATCCATTTCACATTCATCCAAAGTTTTATTCCAATTTCTTTTGACGAAGTCCTCACTTCTTCGCAACTTTTTGGCAACCCATGAACGTGTTATAAAGGTGGTTCCAGCATCACGAGCTTCCTGAAGTGTTATTGCTCGTATGCGATCTATCACACGTTGCCTCTCCGAAGAACCAATTAATTGAGAAGCCATTATATTATCACTTTATCAGCTAGAGTAATTTTAATACCTGCAATAAATAAAGAATTTTATATATTTTTATAATCACTAAAAACTATTTCGATACAAGTAAACATGTAAGCTGCAAATGGGGGGGCTAAGGTTTTTTGAAACCCTTTATATAATGTAGAATTTAGAGGATATAATTTTAAGTGTAGGGTTTTTATTACACTGGTATAAAATAACTATAGACAATTTTAACATGGTGTGTGTGTGTGTGTGTGTGTGTGTGTGTGTGTGTGTGTATATATATATATATATATATATATATATATATATGTTCTCATTTTATACAATAGGCGTGTCCGTTTCATTTACAAAGGGGAATCTACGGACTACCTCGCTAAACACGAGGTTATCATTACCCTCACAATCGCAGAAATCTAGCTTCTTTAAGAAATCTGAATAGCTGTTCCCGCGAGCCAGAAATGAAATAAAGCAAAGGCAATGATGTCCGTACACAGTTGAGAAAAATCCCTGATATCGTTGTAGGTTCCACACAACTCGTTGTACACGTAACTTTTTTATAAAATCCATAATTACGGGGTCGAGCCACAATTGCAGTGCTAAAGAGTCATAACAATAGACATTCTCTATTTCTAACAAATATCCCGAACCAGTGGGTACCCGGGCTACCAATGGAGTCTGTGTTTACTATAAATTCGGCATTTTTTCATAATCGGTTGTTTTAATTTTTTTTATTTTTTGCATAAGTCCTTGCGAATATGTTTCGCGTGAAACAATCCTGCATCATAACCTCGAGTATCGTCATTTCATCCATTATTTTAAAAATCACCAGATACACTTCTGAAGCGGTCAATCTCGATGACGCTCTGACTTTCCAAGTGAAACAGTACACTTATCGGGTTGGCTAATGCTTCACCAAATTCAAATCTTACACCAAGACAGCCGTGTGACTTGGGGTTTAGATGTATGCTCACGCTGCCAACCTGATCAGCCGATAGATCAAATGCGAAGATGGTACTTCCATTTATAAATTCGTCTATAGTGACACCCGAACGAAACACATCACACCCATTAATATCGCGGGACAGATTGTGGTATGCGCGTGAACATAAAGAAAACTCGTGCCTGTAGAGTAATTCACTCCCAAAGCCCCATCAACAGATGCGCCATTAATATGTAAATTTATGGTTTTCAAGCCAAAATTTTGGAATTTAAAGGCCGATTTCTTATACTCACTGACCATGGCCTCATAATCAAACAAGCCGATAAGAACGCGCTTTGGGAGCGTACCCAAGGCTACATTTTCTATCTGCTTGGTAGTTACACCCGCTGTGACGGTATGCGTTTTTAAAATCACGCGTCTCATTGGGTATTTAGCTGTATCTTTTAACAAGCGCTTCTCAATTTCCATCTGCTTGGTGGCGGACAGCTTCACGCGACGAACTCCAAGATACCTATCTAAAATGCGCATAACAGTAGGTTTGATAGATTGCTCGCTACCCTCATCCAGATTTAAGCATATCTCGGGGGCTGTACGTGTAATTTTAATCCTCATTTGAACACCGTTCAAAAGCAGCCTATCTTATGACAAAAAATTTGAATGAAATCTTGCGTACGAGTCGTATATTTTCTTTTTAGAATTTTTAAATTTATTTTTTACACTGTCCATCAATTCGGGGGTATAATACCCCTGAGCCGCCAAATGTGCCTCTTTTGCATTTCTCATAAAGTTTAAAACAGTTCCTAAAGAGGCCCTATAATGGTGATTGCTAACGCCAGGTGAAACGTTAGTTCGATTTAGGTAAACATCACATCGACTTATCGGTGTGTTTGGAAGTTGTTTTCAGGATATACTGCGTAACTCTCTTCACAATCTGTGCCATCCGAATGTGCAATTCTCAGTTTAGTGTAAAGAAACACGTTGGAAGGGTAAAAAAAATGACTCCCCGACGAAGAAATCACGAACTCTATAGGCGCAGTCGTTGACCCAATACTTGTCTCCACAATACTTCTCTGCGTTGGAGGCACATCAAAGAGATTTAGCTCAGATTTGCAGCATTCCGAACTGTGGGGTTGAATAAAATGAGTCATAGCATGCCTATGAGAGGCATCTGTATCAGATTTATCTTATATTAGTTTTTAAAAAAACAAGTCCACGACCGGCTCCATACGCTTAGAACATTTATTTTTTTTAAGTCCTTTCCCGCTTTACACCACGATTTGTCTGCTTAGCTTTCCTTTTTTTTCCACATTCTACAGTAGGCTTTCTTCCTCTTATAGCAACCTTTTTTTGACTCTTTCTTCTAAAACCTCTGCCGCGCATTTTTCTCCTCGCATCTTCGACGATTTCGTCCCGTGTACGTCGTAAATGCTTTCTGAAAGCTTCTTTACGTTTGGTGTCTGACATTATATCTTCAAATGTGCTAAGTCCTGACTGTAGGGCCTTCTTTCCAAGATATTTGGCCCCACTTTTCAGTAAGGGCACAGCTGTGCGCAGTATAGCCGAAAACATTGAGCTGATGCCACTTCCACGCTGGTACCTCACCCCTCGGGAGAGAGTAAATGGCGTCATTCTGTCGCAACACTCCGGAAGTGAAGCTTCACGGTTAAACTCCCGTAGCCGAATGGAAACTTTTTCACCTCAATTGTTCATAGTATATACATTGAGATACTGGTTAGTAGGTTAGGTGCAACTTTGACATAATGAGGTTTATCATATGTGATGCTTAAACTCTTACCTCTATGATCGAGAATGAGCACAATGCGTAACAAACGAGCCTGGGTATCCCCAAGAAATTGGTAGTTCACGATATTACTGTAAACATAACATGCTCGGGGGAGGGCCTCCAGCGGCTAATTTCGGTAATTTTAGTTGGTACAATAAGGTGAATAAGTCATGCTGTGACCCGTGAAAAGTGTCTCTTTGGAAGGCCGCGCAATATCTGCCCTCAGGTATAATTTTGAACAGTTCATTGTCCTTAATATGTCTACTATCCGTTGATTTTAGTAACAAAGTATGGGCCTGTGTTTTTGTTTACGACTTCAAAAAGTAAATCGAAGGTGAGGCTTGACCTTTCCAGACTCCCATTTAAAGCCCTCACAATATCCTCGATTGTGTCATAATGCCCAGGTCCTATATTACTTTTGTACTGTAATATTGCAATTCGCCGCTCCAGGCTAAACGTATGGTATCATCTAAAGTTATGCCTAATGTTTCACACTCATCGAGTCTTCTAAGAATAAAAAAACGACCTCTTTCTTCTCACTACTTAAAAACTTGGTGGTCAATTGAAATTCACAGAAGCCGACCTCGTATGATTCACACCCCAAATCGATAGGCCCATGCATTTCTGTTATAAAGCTGGAGAGAGTGTTATCAGGATGCATGTCCAAAGAGGCAGAAGAGGGCAGTGTGACGTAGAAGTGGTTAGGCATCATTTTGTAGTCTAGTTTAGTTTCATTATTGCTTGAGCTTTTATATAGGAGTTGAAACTTTTAGGGTACCCTAGCCACTTCACCAGATACATCTTTCTCTTCCCTATACCTTTAATGCCTAAAATGTTCTCAATTTTGAACGCTTTTGTACCTAAATTAAACGCCACTTTCTGCATCTCCTCGCCATAAAGGCCGCCCCCAACTTCTTTACCATTCAAATCTTCAACATAATACATTATCACATCGTCTTTAGGCCCCATAGATCTAACTTTAAAAATCTCCCTTTAAAAGTCCACCCTTGCTCAAAGCCTTTTGCGAACTTATTCCCCGCTCGTGACAGTCTTACATAATCATTGATTTTGAAAGGCTCAGAGCGTGGTGGTGCTCTACGATTATCTTTTCTCGCCTCAGGCTCAATATGGGGGATTCTTTTTAAAAGCTCGTTAGATGTTCCGGTTGTAGGACGAAGCCAGCGGCTCCAGAATGTCTATATATCTGTATGTGTTTTTATGTATGAAATAACGATGCATACGTTCCTTTATGGTACGCTGAACTCTTTCGGCTAAAGATGCCTTATGTATAGAATTGGATGTGTTAATAACTGATATTAAACTCCGTTAACATGTTCTGGAAGGCTCGGCCTATAAATTCTTTGCCCAACTCTGTACAAAAATAGCCAGGTATCCTGTTTTCTTTCAACATCAGCGCTTTGGTGGCTTTGGCAATTGTTTCAGGCGATTTATTTTTCAGCGGGATTAACCACAGGTATCTAGAGAATACGTCTATTATAAACAAAATATACCTATACCCGTTATTATCTACTCAGTACCTCTGCCAAATAGAATCAACCAAGGCTGCTAATGTCTTGGCAGTTTTAAACTTTCTCACGGGTTTACAGTATGTAGCGTATAACCATCCTGCTCCCGCAAAAACCTCTCAACATCTTTTTTCTCTATTCCCTTATCATAAACGGCTCTGTACAATCTATTAACACCTCCGTAGGAGGCTGGATTAGAAATGTCATAATAACTTTTTCTTAATATGTTAGCCATTTGCATATTTTAGAGGCGCACGGGTAGGGTTGTGCGTTGGTGGTTGGCCTCTTCTTCTTCCTCTTCAGAGATGCTGCTGCAGGGGGCGAAGGTGTGTTTAGCTATAGTACATGCGTTGCTTCCCCCAAGTCTTTTAACCTGTTCTGTTTACCTATCAACGTTTTTGGAATGTTTACTTGCTGTAGTCTAGCTTTAGTATGTCCCCATCCTGTTGGTGAAGGTCTATCCCACTTTCTCACCAAATCATGCACGATGTCAATGATGTTAGAGCCCTCTACTTTTGACCCTTCAACAACAACTTCGTCTGTATCGGACCATTGTATAATGGGGTCCTCACTCAATAGATTGTAAAGATTTAACCCATTATTCCTCAATGTATGAGGTAGACTACTTTTTTAATACATATTCGAGGTGTTGTAGGCTCACCCCGTTGTTCTTTGACTGTTCGTTTCTAGCCTCGGCCCCAGGTCCTATGCCGTCACTCCATCATCAGTGCTATGTCTGATAACTATGGGGACCTCGGCCGGCTTCTTATAATTTTCGAGCTCTTGAAGAAATTTATGTAGAACTTCTTGATATAAGATTCTTTTCTCTCAGGGGGCTTCTCGCTGTTTAATAGATTCACCAATTCATTCTCTATTCTTTTAAGCCTATTTTTACCAGGATCTAGTACTGATTCCTGGTTCTTTGTATTTTGTAACGAAGCATACATCTCGTGTGGAATCACGACCACTTTCTTCATTATATTATACTAGACAATAAAGGCGCCAAAACTGAGAACAAGATGGGTAGGAACGAACCACCTCTTTGCACAATAATTCGCTTTTTCTTTCCAACACTGTTTATAACGAGCGAGTGCGCATATTATGCTCTTGTAACGACGTAAGCGCGATTTCTGAGTGGCCTTGGTAAATTGGTGCATTGCATTTTATAACGTTAAGGTAGATTTCACAGATGCATTTTAAAAAGTCTGGGTCAATATTTTTAAGAAACAGGCGTTGGAGAGTGCGCGGCAATCGTTGGTAGATTTTTATTAATTCGCGATATTTCTTTAACCTCTTTGTCATTCTGGGATGTACACCGTTTCAGCCTCGTTTGGGAATATATTCGTTCTTAGAAGCACTCTAAATGTGTTTCGTCCGTGAAGGTCACAAACCAGATATCTGTAACGTCGACTTGTGACTTCATTATAAACTTCCAAAAACTCCTTGCGTTGATTCGAGAACATTTGACTGGCTAATACACCAATTTGTGACATATCTCTACGTTGTGCGAATAAGACTAGATATTGTGTATTTAGCGATACATTACTTATTCTTGAAAAACAGGTTTTGATTGATGAAGAACTCGCTTATGTTAAGATGGTGGGAGAATACTGTAAATGTCTCGGCAAACGTTTTGTTCATTTTTAACATGAGATCGTCAATTACAATAACTGTGTGTTCATCACCCTTTATAGAACTAACATCATAAACGCCTTTGTGGAAAAAAATATCATCTTGGTATTCGTTGAATACGGCTTGGTATGTCGAATAGCACCATATGACTTTGTGCACAAAATTTGAGAACAAATCGTCCTTATCTTTAATGATTTTAAGCAGAAACACGGTTTTCCACAGCCTGTAGGACCGGATATAATGCATGTAGAAGGGCTTGTGAACCTAAATTTTTCTACAGAATCCATCTCTAACACGACACACTCCAAAGTGGGGCATTTACAAAATGTAACAATTTTAAGTGTTGCTCCTTATATTCTACAATCTTGTTTTTCTTCTTCACCAGAACCGTGAATGATGATGATGAGGTACTGTACCAGCAACATGTTCCCATCATAGATATTGCTGATGATGGCGACGATAGTGTAGTTGAGGCTACAGACTCCACCCCAGCCAGCGAACCATCAGCAGTGACAAACGCAACATCACCACTCGTCAATTCGAGAAGAAAGCGGGTGCATGACAACATCGGTGAAACATCTTCTACGTCAAAGCGCCTAAAGTCGTCGACCGTTAGAGCCGCAGTAATAGAACCGCAACCCTCCACGTCTTATGGTACGACCCCTTCAGTAGCACCATCTACAAATAAAACTACCCACTTCTTCGAATTCAATACCGGCCGTGCCCTCCACCTCAACAGCAACACAGCAACCTGTAGACAGTGGTATATCATTCGATCTGGTACGCAACGTCACCACCACTCCATCACTGACTAGAAACCGGTACGTTGTCAGAATCGACCCCCAAGTCATGTATAGTAACGGCTTTGAACACGAACTGCTGCGCATGGTTGAACATATTGTGGAGTTTGCCCTTCAGAGCAGTGAGGGGCGTTAAGCCAGGACGCGCCTGGCGCTATGGTTCGGGTCAGATGATAGTGATAGAGACGAATTTTGAGTGGTAATACCCTACAGGCGTCCAGCCGCCGTAGATGTAGAGTATATTTTGGGGCGTATAATGCAGGCCGCTCAAAGCGGCACCGAGCTTAAATTGGAGAACTTTACGATTGATATAGATCACGTCTTCCGACCTGTAGGTCACAACGCAACGCCTTATACTCTTAACTTTAACAGTTATCAGATATACAAAAGACACTGCTTTCGATCGTGGTTGCAGCTTTATAGCATTAGTCTTGGCTCATATGTTTTCTGTGGTAAATACAGCTGTCCAAAAAATTTGGATGCCTACGGTAGTGGAGCGTGCAGGTAAACTGGCTGTAGACTGTAGACTTCAATTTGCCTGTAATATGGGGCCTAAAGAGTTACGAGGGGTAGAGCAGTAATGGGTGTACGTATAGTTGGGTTTGGATTGGATGATAACCGTAGAACTGTGTATGTTTTTAAAAGGAGCGTGAGAGAACGTACAAAGCCCCTACTTATTTTAGGCTTGCCTGGGACAACGTATCTACTCACCTGTAATATAAGGGCTCTTTACGCGAGTTATGATAAAAGCCAAAAATATGGAAGACATCACGATTTGTGTAAGGTATGTTTCGAGCTTACGAATGACGTGTTGAAGCATTGTAATGAGTGCCACATGGCTTGCGACCAGTGTAAATGTCCCAGGTGTGAAAGTCGTGTAGTTGAAACTGAGAAGCACGATTGTAATGTATGTAAGCGCATGTTTTTCAATAATGTCTGTTTTTCCCACCATAAATCGAATGGCACGTGTAAGAAAATGAGGATTTGTGTGTGTGGTATGTTTCATACAATGGACAGCTGGGGGAAATTTGAGCACAAATGTGATGAAATTCACTGTTCTGCATGCCATGAAGAATGTAAGGTGGATGGTGTAAAGCACGTATGTTATATGAAAGATGCCAAACCTAAAAATAAACCCTGTATAACCGTGTATTATGACATAGAAACTTACACAAGTCCCGAAACAAAAGAGGCTATCCTGCATTTACTTGTAAGTCAGACTATTTGTGATGAATGTATGAACATTGAGTGTAATGAATGCCGTAAATGTGGTAAGCGGACAAACATTTTTAAGGTGTCTGCAAGAAATTCCCCGGTGAAACTGTTTGTGAACTATATTGTCAAGCTAGCGGACCAGTTCAAAAAAGTGACTGTGTATTTTTGCCCATAACGCTGCAAAATTTGACACTTAGTTCCTTCATAAGGAGTTGCTTGACTATGAGTCCTCAGAAATATTCACGGGTGATCCCTTGGAAAGAGGGAACAAACTTATACAGATGCAAATAACGGGAAATGTACAGTTTAAAGACACCCTGTTGTTCACACCTTGTAAATTAGCCAAGCTACGCAAGGTAATGGGCGTAGACGCCGAAGTCCCAAAAGGGTACTTCCCTTACACATTCCTTAATCAAGACACTAAATTATGTCGGTCCTCCCTCCCCAAACATTACTTTAATTATGAATGTATGAGTACAAGCGAACGTGAGGATATTGAGCTTTACTACGACGGGTTTAATGAAGATAATTCTTACAATATAGCGTATGAATGTGAACGTTATTGTGTGAATGACGTATGTGTACTTAGAGTATGCTTCCAAACTTTTAGAAGGATGTACATAACGCGGTTCAACTGTGATCCGTTACAAGCAGCAACCACGATCGCGTCATTGTGTTTTACCATATTCAAGAATAATTTCATGCCTAAAGACACACTTGCAATCATCCCTCGAAATATCCCGTGCAGTTATGGTTATAAGGCTATTTACTGGCTCACTCGCATACAGCAGCATACAGCGTATATATAAAACAAGTTCGCAACACGAGGGAAGTGGCGATCTAGGTCAATGGCCATGTATTTTGGGTGGATGGCTTAAGTGAGGACCCAACCAATGGTGAGAAATGTGTGTACTCCTTTAACGGCTGCTGATAGCATGAATGCCCAAGTCCTGAGTGCAGCGTCACAAGGCGATCTCCCGCTGACAGCCTCTCATGGACCCGCGACCAGCTTATAAGCTCCCAGTTCACTCAAAGTTTTGTGGGAGCATTAATATGATGCCTGGATGGAAACCGATGAGCAGTATCGCGAAGAAACAAGGGCTATCAAACGTACAATAGTGGTGAAACACCTCAAATGCGGTGACAGCTTGTTTGGAGGACGTACAAACAGTGGTGTAGTGCTATGGGAACGCGTGGGAACGGCGTTCCCTTACTTTTTTTGGTAGACGGAACGGCGTTCCCTCACTATTTCAAATAAATCCGAACTTACAAATCTCTAACGTCATGAAATTTTAATTCCAACCCCTAGAAGAAATATGAGAAAGAATCATTAACTGCTTCATTTCTTTTAGCTTCGACTGAGGCAATGCTAGCCTATAAAGATCTGGTGAAACAGTCACCACGGCGTACCAGTTGTTAACTTTTTTTTAGTTAATCATTCCAGTTGTTAGCTATTTTTATTGACCGTACTGGATGTCGTATATCTAATGACACTGGAAATACTGCATCTTCAACCTTGGAATATATCCTAATATCCAGTGCATATGACCTCAAAATATCCCTGAAATTGGTCAGATTTCAAAAGATTTCCCGGGGGGCTTACAGTGCCCCCGGACCCCCAGCTGTATAGGCTCGCCGCGCTCGCCATTGTCCCCCCCGCATCTGAATAACACTTTCAAAATGCGTTCCCTCACTTCTTTATTTAGCACTACACCACTGCGTACAAACCCCTTCAAACTATACTTTCCTTCTACGGACGGGGTGAAGCTTCACTACTACGATTTCTGCTCATTATACTCTTACCCTTACGTGATGAAGACCGAAAATGAAAAATCGGCGTATATTCAGCGCTACCGTGATCGTGAAGGGATACAACTTGAACGTGACTAAATTGTAAATTGTGAGGAACCCTGGCTAGCGCTTTAGTGCAAAGTTGTGCCTAAATAGCCTTTGGGGGAGTTTGCTCAGAATACAGAAAAGGGAAACGTAAATTTAGGTCAAAGTTATAGTGAAGTCTGGGATTATGCAAATGCCAATGATAAAGAAGTCATGGAAATCGTGAATGTGGATAATATGTACATAATAAGGTACAACAGGACCGAATTAGCTACAGATACATCACTTTCACAACAGCATACGCACGTATCAAGCTATGGCATCTGTTGCATTCTCTCGGGCGGCGGGTTCTGTGCGCAGATACAGATAGTGTGATATTCACGGAGAGGGAAGGTGAATATATGTCTCCTATTGGGGAATTCCTTGGAGAGTTGACTGACGAGATCAAGGATGAGTATGGAGACATCGCATACGCCGATTCTTTTGCCTTAACAGGCCCAAAAACTTACGGGGTATGCGTGAAGGTGGGGGATGAGTACGGTTCCATGTCAACTCAACCAGTGTAACCTTAACCAGTGCTAAGTCAACCAGTAAAGCTGGCATGCAAAGCATGAATTGTACTCTACTTAATAATACCGTTATGAGTATTCATCTTTGAATGTTAGCACTCTCCCCACTGGCTGAAACCAGTCCCAGTCCTGCGATACGTGGAGTCGGAGTGCTTTTGCAGATCTCATTTTTTGTTTTGTTTTATTATTTTTTGTTTTTATGATTTTTTTTGTATTTTTGTATTTTATATTTTTGTGTATTTTTTAAAGATTGTTTAGCTGAGCAATTGCCCTCAGATAGCCCAACTTATCAGCCTCTCCATCATAAGACCTAACGTTAACTGCAAGTCGATTTTCTAAGAGAACATAGGCATTTCTGGATCACTCAAGATTTTGAACCTGAGCATTTTGAAATGTCAGCCTATGAATTCCAATATCTTTTCTGATTCCATTCAAGAAAGACCACATTGTGGGATGAGAACACATGAAAAGCGACTTAAGAGAGTTATGAAATCCTTCACAACAATTAGTGGTCTTGGGCGCTGAAGCCCCTGCATCCTCATAATGATTCTACAGCAGTGGCTCAAACCTTGGATTTCGAACTCTTCCTCCAACTCGGGTCCACGAATGTAAGTGCACTCAAAGTATGCAATTAAGTCATTAACTTCTGGCTCATCTGGAAAAGTGGCTCCCAACTCTTCGAATCTCTCTTCAACCTCATAAGTGCTGGAAGAGACCACCAGGATTGCAAACTCATGCTCAGTCTCAAATCTGACTTTTAGACCCAACTCATTGACCTTTTTGATCACAGACTAATTGAAGTGAAAAAAGCAACCAGAAACTTGAGCTTGAGGAAACTCAATTTGTGAATGAATTGATTGCAGCCAACTCAAAATCCAGCAAAATTTTTTTAGGGTTCAGATCTTGAATCAGGTTTTTCAAGATTTCAATCATACGTGTGTATGTTTCAGCAGTTTTGTTTGGCAAAATCAAGTAGATACAAGGAGGATACGAATTCCCAACCCTGGCATGAATGGTGTAAAGTTGAAAGAAAATTGTTGGAGTGATGTCAAAGGTCCCACCGTGTTCGGGGACTCTTTGTCGCCTACTGATGAAATAAAGAGAAGAAACGCTCCAGGGTCGATCCAGGGTTGCCAACCATGACAGAAAAAATTTGTCAAGTTATTGCCTATTTATCGCCAAATTTTGCCAGTCATAAAAATACTGAAATATTTTTCGTCTGGCATCACGTGATTGTTTAATTGTTTTGGTTTCTTTGCTTGCGAACCGCGCGTAAATTGTGAGAACGATGAATAGTGCTTGATATGTAATTTTGTTGATGAGTTGGGGATGTTTTTTTATACTATTGGATTAATGTCTTGTAATTAGCAGCCAAGAATATATATTTACTGTGTTACCGGTTCTACTACTCCGTAACACAACAAAATGGCGACGAGAATTTTGCTATTTTGAATGCTTGCAATACTGAATTTTTGCTTATTTTTTTGCGATACTTACCTGCTGCTAATTGGTAAAAGAAACCACCACCACCACCACCATGGCTCGGTCGACCGGCCGCTCGCTACACACGCACTTATATAGGCTATAAGGCGTGATGATCAGGCCTGATGATCGTATACATCTATTGTATACACTAATAATGTGAAATAGTAATTGATCTCCATACTGTACTTATTCGTTATGATCCATTTAAAATTTTGGTGTTAGGAAGAGGGTGAAGGTCAAGAACGATGTTCATAACTCAGAATTTTTATCCGCATATCGAAAAGCAAATATATTAAATATTGAAAGAACAATAGCGCATTAGTGACACAACTGATATTAATACCATGGCAACATTACTACTACTACTACTACTACTACTACTGCTGCTTACTGGTGTCACTGTCAATAATAACCGCGATGATGATAATTTTGAAACTAACGTTGGGTTAGGCTGACTTGATTCAATGTATTTGCCGTTGAGATAATGACTGTAGGTAAAAAAGTTACAGGAAAAAAGTCACAGAAAAAGTCAGAAAAAAGTCAACAAAAAAGTTACAGGAAAAAAGTCACAGAATAAAAAGTGTAACTGAACCTAAATTCACCTAACCTGACCTAACCTAACCTAACGACCTGTGTTAGTTTCCCTTCCCTAGTAAGATAGCCTATATGGTTCCATGTCCCGACTGGTTGAGTTGGTGTACTGGCTGAATTAGTACTGGCTGAGTTAGCACTGGCTGAGTTAGCACTGGTTAAGGTTACATTGGTTGGGTTGTCTGAGGGCAATTGCTCACATACAAGTTGTTGGTTAGACTACTTAGAGTTGCAGCTAAACAATCTTTAAAAAATACAAAAAGTACAAAATACAAAATACAAAAAAATATAGAATACAAAAATACAAAATAAATCATAAAAACCAAAAAATAATAAAACAAAACAAAAAATGAGGTCCGAAGCACTCCGACTCCACGTGTCACAGGACTGGAACTGGTTTCAGCCAGTGCAGTGAGAGTGCTAACATTCAAAGATGAATACTCATAACGATATCATTAAGTAGAGTACAATTCATGCTTTGCATGCCAGCTTTACTTGTTGAATCAGTGTTGGTTTGATTGTACTGGTTGAGTTAGTACTGGTTTACTTGCACTGGTTGAGTTAGTACAGGTTGAGTTAGTACAGGTTCAGTTGGCACTGGTTGAGTTGGCACTGGTTGGGTTGTCCTGTCACCGATGAGTACAAGTACATCGTGAAGGCTAAAGGTATCACGCTTAAGCATGCCAACCGCCAGATCGTTAACTTTGAATCGCATAACTTCCGGGCACAGAAATTAGAGGGCGTGAAGGAACTTAGGGGTACGAAGTTTGTCGTAACACCTACAGGAAACGATACCAGGTGCCTGGCACTTTTTGGGTACCATGGTGCATAAATATTTGATTTATATAACTTATACATATATATATACTGTGTGTATATATATATATATATATATATATATATATATATGTGTGGTGTGTGTGTGTGTGTGTGTGTGTGTGTGTGTGTGTGTGTTGCTGTCTATTTACTTGTTGGCGATATTTTACAGTTTATTTATTTTTCTATTTATTACGTGTATTTAATCATGTTTCAGTTATGGTCGACCACTTTGCAACATCCCGCCTCATTTGCAGGATTTGGTGAAGGAGGAAATTGCTGTCTGATTTCCTCCTGCCCTCGTTGCCAGCCACGCATTGCTGGTAAGGGACTTTGCACAGGAATCTGTCCAGCTGGTTCTTGAAGTTATTCAGGTCGGTGTGCTGGAGATTCTTTACTTCTCTCGGTAGAGCATTGTGTGTGTGTGCAGGAAAAATCTAAGTACCGCCCACTGTATGGCTCAGTCCAATCAAAGGGGTCACGTGACTCCTGCTACTAATCGGGACATATCTCCACCCTGTGCTCAGTTGACCTCAGCAAGACTTGGTTCTTAGACGTGTATTTTACATGTTGAAGAATTCTCGCGTAGATGGAAAATAGTAGTGGCTACCTCAGATATTGGGTGCTCAACATTCATGAGGTAGTACTTGATAAAGTCTACAGATGTGGTGAACACACAAAGAATCCCTAGTCATCCCTCCTTTGAAGCTTTTAAGGCCACATTGAATCGTGCGAAGCGTGAGGTGCAAGACGCCCAAATACTCTATGGATATTCTGGCGAGAGCATTGCGGGCTTTCGTGGCTCAAACGATGTAATGGACTACGTTGTAGTATTAAACTGCGTAAAGAAACACCCACACCGCGAAGTGAAAGAATCAACACGTGCAGAAGGGAAACAACGGGTGTGGGTTGTGAACTTTGTTGGTGATTGGTATGACAAGAGGTATTATCTCATGTTACATCATACCGAATACGCATACCCTGCGTTGGAAAATGTAAATCTTGTGATTATGGACAGTTTAAAATATTTCTACCACTACATCCATATATATCTTGATGAGGTTCGCAGCGAAGTTGTAGCTAAAGGCTTGTGCATGTTTTCAATAGAGTTTAGGGATGAGTATTGTTTGTTAAACAAAAAGGATAAATATGGACACGTTTCTCTCAAATAGATCGCCGGAGTGTTAATAAATGTGCGTAGTTCGAGATAATACAATGGTGAATATCCCTGAACGAAGATGTATGGTGCGCATTCCGGGGAGTGGGGGTGATAAAACATTAAAGCCGATATTACTTCATGTATTGCAGATTGAAAAATTCTCTAAACGATTGCCCGGTATAATGGGATACAAATATTCATATGACTCACCAGCGCGCCTCGGTTCTTTCATGTTGGAGCAAACCCGTACACGAATCACTAACGCTTGATATGACGCATCCCCGTGTTACTCATTACCCACACCTCCCACCGAGCCAAACAACGCACCGTCGGCTCATAGTCACCTCAGAGCTTGACCCGACTGGACGTACTCTCCTCACAATAGAAACATAATAAAAGATGTGTCCGTGTCGAAGTCAGTGCGTGAGTTCAGGCGTAATACTGGTGCTATTAATTATGTACTTGAAACGATATGTAGACAGTCAAACTCTGGTAAACGGAATGTTATTTATTTAAGTATTTGGGAGATGAGCAGAATCTTCGTGGTGGTTGAGAAGTGGGGTGATGACCGTTATAAAATACCTGTAGGTATAGGCACAAAAAGAGAACAGATTAGTGATGCACCCTCCTACGCTGTTATTTGTACTTTATGCATAATTCGTGATACAAACCAACCATACGTTGATATACGGCTGATGGGGAAGAATGCTGCTGACAATAACGCCCTTATTCCACGCAAAACCGTTTCATTCTCGACAGAATGTTTGATGTCGTCGGCTTCCGCAAACTAAAAAGTATGTTGCTGATATGCGTTATTATGACACAGTGCTTAAATACACGTATACCGCCCTGCTCGATGATTTTATCAAGTGTAGAGAAGAACAAGGCGAGAATGGTTTGGAACTGGATGCGTATTTAGAAGGCACAGACTCCTCGAAATATTAAGGACTTGAGCGGTACAGGCCTGACCTCAGCTTCACTGTTCACCCTGAACAACTATTTCTTTATATAACGCGCAATTCTCCGCACGATTTAAAAGCATACTTCAAATGCCGATATGAGTTGTGAAGAAGAAAATTTTACGGTTGAAAAGCTCGAATTGGAAAGAATAAACCCCCGTTTGGAAAGAAGTGTTTATAAACTTGAATTTAATGATGATGTTGTAGCAAACGATGCCAGCATTGTGCGTGCTTTTGATTGTATTCTATCCGCGTTTAAAGAGCGTGATGGTTTGACTCCCAATTGTAAAGTGGGTACAAAAATAGGATTAAACGTTGTGAAAGCCCTTTATATTGAATATAGATATTCACATACTTTGAGTGGTGAATTAATCTTAAATTGTATTTATTGTGTAGTACAAAGCAATGAGGATGTAACTGTGGACTCGATTACGTGTGAGTTTAGTATTTTATTTAAGCGTGGTAGAATTTAAAGTGTGTATTTTGACGTATATATTAACCATGTATTGTACATAGAGTTCTTCTGCACTATCTATATTATTTTTTAAGCCTATATATAAGTGTGTATTTTTGATGCATGTATATATATTAAACGTGTATTGTCTATATATTTCTTTTGTACTTGCTGTATTATAATTTTTGGTTGTATATTTATTTAATATATATTCCCCGAGCTGAATATATATATATATATATATGTGTATGCACTTCGGAGAAACATAGCTTATATATATTGGCAAAATATATATTGCTAAATACATATTGGTAAAATATTTTCATTTTGATGTGTGTGTGTGTGTGTGTGTGTGTGTGTGTGTGTGTGTGTGTAAATAACTATTCTTGTTTTTGCGTCTAATACATTTCTTCGTTCCATGTTATATATGTGTTAAATAAATCCAATTGTTTTGCGACTAATGTATATACATATTCGAAATATTCCAAAAAAATAATTATTTAATAGATAAGATTGTAACATATATTCTGCTCGATTTTTTAGTTCATTCAGAACAAAAATGAAGACTTATATGGACAAATTTGCTCGAATTTTTAGTTTATTCACAACAAAAATTAAATGACATTATGACAAATTAATCATCAATATAATTCCCTTCTTTTTCTATAACCTCCTCCCACCTGTAGAAAAGTTTTTTTTATGCCAGTTCGAAGAATTCCCTTGGTTTCGAGTTAAAAAAAACGATCACTTCGTTTTCGATAACTTCCCTGGATTGCAACTTTTGTCCATGTAGGTGGTGTTGCAGACTTCTGAATAAATGGTAGTCTGAAGGTGCGATGTCCGGAGAATAAGGTGGATGAGGCATTTTTTTTCCAACCAAATACCTCCAATTGGGCAGTGGTGATTCGAGCAGTGTGAGGGCGCGCGTAATCCTGGTGAAATAGAACACCTCTGCGGTTAATTAATGCAGGACGTTTTCCTTGTAATGCCATCTTCAATCGTTGAAGTTGTTGGCAGTAGACTTCAGCTGTGATTGTTTGGTTATTTGGCAGAAACTCAAAATGAATAATTCCTTGCATATCCCACCAAACGCATAGCAAAATTTTCTTTGGATGGGGTCCATTCCTTGGCTGAGGTTCAGGCTTTGTTTGACGGCTAAGCCACTGATGTCAACGCTTAATATTGTTATAGAGGACCCATTTTTCATCCCCAGTGACGATTCGATTCCAAAACGGTGCCTGTAGTTGCCGAGAATGCAGTGATGTGCAAATATCGATTCGATGTTGAAGATTCGCTTGTGACAAATCATGCGGAACCCATTTTCCAACCTTCACTACTTTTCCTAAGAGCTTCAAATGACGATGAATGGTCATATGGCTAACGCCGAGTTGCAGGCCAAGTTCTCTTACAGTTACCGTTGGGTTTTCCTCCACCGTTGCTTTCAGCAACTCTTCATCTAACTCATTTGGTCGTCCTGTTCGTTGATAATCTTTCAGACTGATGTCTCCATTTCTGAACTTCTCAAACCATCTTCTACACATCCATTCGCTCACATCATCATTTCCATAATCTCTTTGAATGTTTCTTGCGGATTCACTAGCGTTAGATACTTTATGGAACTCATACAGCATCACATGTCGCATATGCTCTTTCGTGGGCTCCATGTTTTTTTCAATTACTGTAATATCGTAGGGGTGGCGTTGTAACTGTATGAAAAACACCAGAGAAAATATTCATTAGCATAACCGTACACTAGTCTAAGCCTACACTAGCCTATGTCATTCTGTATCATTCTGTATCGTGATAAAACCTGTGCGAACCTGTCGCCGCGTGTATTTTGCAACATTTCTAAAACTATTTCACATTATCTTGAGGTTATTCTGTTATCTATCGTTCGTTTTCTAATCGAGCAGAATTTATGTTACAACCTGATATTTTCCCCCAATTTCTTCTGGACTAGTTATACGATTTTTGATGCGTATGGTAAATAATTATTCCTGTTTTTGCGTCGAATGCATTTCTTCGTCTATGTTAAATAAATCCAGTTGTTTTACGACTAATATATTCGAAATATATTAAATAAACAGAATGATGTTGTTGTGTTTTATTAGTCAAGGTAAAATACTGTATACATAAACGATATTATTTTTGATGCGTGTGTGCTTTGCTGTTTTTGAGCAATGTGCAATTTAATTCTTCTTTATACGTACAAGGAAATAGCTGCGTTGATAGGTATATATATATATATATATATATATATATATACGATACAGTGTGATTTGCTATTTTTGAGCGAGGTGCGTTTTAATTATTCGATTTGGCGCTAGATAAATATATATATGTGTATACATTACACCATCATTTCTGCCGCTGGCAGCTGGTGGCGCTGCCAGCTGGCTTCTTCTACATTCTTGTACATTAATATATATATCTATGTATGTACTACGCCAAGACGATTACGCCTTCTAAGACAACTGGCTGTGATGCTAAAGCTGCCCAGGATGGCTGGCCAAGACCCCATTATGCATCGAGACATGCCAGCATGAACAGCTTCTCTTCTCCTCTCTTTATTACATTAATATATATATATATATATATATATATATATATATATATATATATATATATTATCTATGTATCTATACACTACGCCAATATGATTGGCTGATTACGCCTTCTAAGCCAACTGGCTGTGACGCTAAAGCCTTCCAGGATGGCTGTCAAGATCCCCATTGTGCGCCAAGACATGCCAGCGAGAACATCTTCTCTTCTCTCACTCTCTCTCCCCTCTTTATTAATCGTCTTAGGATACCCCTTTGGGGGACTACCCCTCCTCCCCCTTCATGCAAACTTCCTTTGGTGTCTAACCCTCTCCCCTGTTGCATACCCCCCTCTCACACCTTGGAGGGTCTACCCCCTCTCCTCCACCATTATTGATCATATTGCATTCAATTGATTTGCACTCTACATTTTTGCAGAGATACTACTAACGTTCTCCAATCTCCAGATTCAACGATTCCCAACGTGTGATACTCGTACCACCGATGGTGTGCGGAGCTTTTGCAGAAGGCACGCAAAAAGTGTTATAAATACGCAGCTTGGTAACTGATAATTACTTTGATGATAATGTTTTCAAAAGTAATTTTAGTTGTAGATGATTAACGGAACTTTTCCAACTGCGAGTTTGCATGCTGTCTAAATTGTCTTACAAGTATATTTCAAATTATTTAATGATGATAATGTGCAAGGCCAAACTCAAGATTCTGATTCAGTACAAATGTCGATGAATATCATTAAAATAAATATAACGTTTTCCATAAAGCTAAAAATTTAAGATTGAATACCACAGTCCCCTCCTTACAGTTTTTGTTAGGTGGTGCCAGCTTCCTTCCTTAACTGTGGTACTTCGAAAAGCAAGGTGGCAGAAAGTAGTATGGTGAACTGAAAGATTGGGAACCCCTGCCCTAATTTCCTGGGAGATTTCATGCGGGAAAAAAATCCACAACACATCTCTCTATCAAGAACAATAAAGAGTTTCAAAAAATATGCACCATAGATTCCATACCAAACAAACCATGTAAATCGTGTTGTGATATTATTGGTGAACCAGTGGCGCCCAGTATAATTATTCTCTTCAGACAGGAAATTATTCCAGCATCTTATATAAACAGCTCGCATATGACCTATGTTCAGTTAAGTGATAATAATACATAATCATAGAAAGTAAAACCAGTATCAGTTTAAACATACATATCAATAACACAATAATTAATAAAATAAATAAGATAAAAGTGCTCGATATACTTTTAGATGAAAAACTAACCTGCGAAGGGCACATCAGATATATATGGAATAAACTATCAAAATTCACTGTCAAAATATCATATTCAAAATATCTATTGTACACTCTGATATCAGTATATATACCAATTTTAGAAAATACAAGCTAATATATAATCACTCCCTTAAAGTACTGCATAGAAAAATCGTCAGAAACATAAATGTAAAACCAACCACAAACATATTAGTCCTCTGTTCAAATCCCTAAAAGTTTCTCAGTTCAATAAAAAAAGAAATTTCATCAGAATCATATCAGGTGCAGGTGCCAAACCTGACCGAGAACACAGAAGTCTTATGTTCACTGAGATTACAATTTTCATCGAGATTATAAACGGTCAGTCATGAAACACTACTGACCATTAATTTGTATTTAAAGTCATGAACAGTGACTCATGAAGTATGCTTGATGATTCAGCTTTTAAATATATATATATATATACACACACACACACACACAAAGTTCTCTCAGTAAATATTAACATCATGTGGCCCAGTGAGTAACGTAGCTATTCGCAAAATTCGAGACTTTAGTGACATCGGTTTGAATCCCACTGAAGTAAGGTAAATTTATTTGTAATATATTCAATCTTAAAACTTAAGTTGCTGCTGTTCGTATGCTGTTCTTCA
This sequence comes from Bathynomus jamesi, assembly GCA_023014485.1. NCBI lineage: Eukaryota > Metazoa > Arthropoda > Malacostraca > Isopoda > Cirolanidae > Bathynomus > Bathynomus jamesi. Next base: position 862,710 of record JAJOZX010001058.1, on the reverse strand, counting down.
TTAACATAAAAATAATATGCGTGTAATTACATTCGGTTAATGAAAATAAACTAAAACGGTATTTAATTAACATTTCCTCCAATAGATGAGATCACCACTTCGATTAAATTATTTTCAAGGAATCAGTTCCACGAAAGTATTTCAGCGAGTGTCGAAGTTTGATAAAAATACTGTTCGATGAAAAAAATTCCGGAGCTATTGAAGAATAGGGACCCCAGCCTTCTTTAGTTAGCTTTATAAGGCTAACGAACGAAAATATCATGACCTAACCTAACCAATTGTCAAGGGCGTACAGTTAACCTAACGATTGGTTAGGTTAGGTCATGATATTTTCGTTAGTTAGCCTTATAAGCCTAACTAAAGAAGGCTGGGGTCCCTATTCTTCAATAGCTCCAAAATTCCTACATCTTGATGAAAATGCCAGTCTCACTGTTCAGACCCTTAAAACTTCCTAAACTTTATAACCCGCAGAAGTTGGATATGTGAGCACATATTCATAAAACATTCTTTAAGGAATCTCTTGTATATTAATTATGTAAGTTCTACCAAATATACGAGTAATGAGTCTAAGTAAGACACGATAACTATTACTTCTAAAACCTTAAATTCACACTCGGAATAACAAAGAAATCTTTTTCCTAAGAAGGAGTTCATGTTTGGAATAATGTAGAAACAAATTAAAAAGCGATGCTTCTTATACATATTTTTGTTCTCAATTCAAAAATAAAATTATCAATGTATTGATTTCTTTCCTTCTTCACATTTCTGTCAATATTTAATTTTCTTCATTTCTCCTTAAATCTTTAAAGAAACTGAGTTTGATGACGTTTTATCACTACTTTCTTTAACTTCAGAACACGTTCAAAACAAACTATTTGGGTTATATAACAATTTGTTTCTACTTTAAAGGTCAAATCAGTTATTAATAAATACCAAAAATGTATGCTACTATCTCGCTCAAGAACTGAATTCGAGTTACTTTATTTATCTGTCATAAATCTATTTATATAAATTGTGTGTATTGAATGCAATTTTGCAGTTCTTTATCTATCATACTTGAAATTGTATGTTCTTACTGCAGTAAATCCACCTTTATATGCTTTCTATTTATTTATTTATATATTTTTTGAACAATAAGAAACTATGGAGCAAGTGTAGTTCACGTCCCCCTGTGGTGCCTAGTGTAGTTTACGTTCCCCTACATTATCCTAGTGTAGTTTGCGTTCCCCAACTTTGTCCGCGTATACCTAATGAAATAAATTAAAACTAACCGAAATATTACGACTTAACTTAAACAATCGTCAATTTCTATATATATATATATATATATATATGTATGTTAAACACAGACCGTGCATGGAACAGGGAACTTTTCTGGGAAATTACATCCACTATAGTTCGAATAAGTAATGATAAATGACAAATACTATAGTTTTTTCTTTTTCATGATGGAAAGCCCAACCTGGGCACCGGGTTACTCGCAAAGAGGCCCCAAAATATAGCTTCCCTCACCAGCTATCTGCAAAGCAGAGAGGATCCAGCTTTGGGACATGATCTAGGGTCCCGGTTGAGGTTTAAGTTTTGTTTTTTGGCTAAAAATACAAGTTACCCCATTTTCTTTGATGTATTCAATCCGACGTGAATGCAACGAGTTTCTTGCGTATATTGAGGTTTTGAATGTAGTAGGCTAGGTGTAAGCTGTAAACCCTAGATCCTGTCCCAAAGCTGGATCCTATCTGCTTTGCAGATAGCTGGTGAGGGAAGCTATATTTTGGGGCCTCTTTGCGAGTAACCCGGTGCCCACGTTGGGCTTTCCATCATGAAAAAGAAAAACTATAGTATTTGTCATTTATCATTACTTATTCGAACTATAGTGGATGTAATTTCCCAGAAAAGTTCCTTGTTCCAGGCACGGTCTGTGTTTAACATATAAGTTTCTCAGGGGACCATTCTGAGTTTGTGTATATATATATATATATATATATATATATATATATATATATATATATATATATATATATAATATGGTGTATGCGACGGACGCAGGACATGCAGATGCGGAGATGGAAGAGTTTTATCAACAGTTGAACGACGAAATAGATCGCACAAACGGAAGAGACCTCCTATTGGTGATTGGTGACTTCAACAGTAAGATTGAAAGTGATAATGTTGGATATGAGGAAGTTATGGGAAAATTTGGGAGGAGATAGAAATGAGAGAGGAGAATGGATGTTAGACTTCTGTAAAGCAAAACAGCTGTGTATAGCAAACTCCTACTTTCAACACAGAGAAAGCCATAAGTACACATGGTCACACCCTGATGGAGTACATAGGAGCTGCATAGACTACTTGTTAGTCAATAAACGCTGGAGATCGGCGATAAGCAATACGAGAGTGATGAGAGGTGCGGATTTCGGGACAGATCATGAGATGCTCCTATCCAATATCAAAGTCAAGTTCTACATAGTAAGGAAGACAACAAATGAGAGAACACGATATAATGTAGAAAAGCTAAAGAATAGCGAAATTAAAGATGAGTTTCAGGTAACGATCGGCGGGAGATTTGCAGTCCTTATGAATGAAAACGAAGATATAGATGGGTTATGGAGTAAGGGCAGAGATCGCCTGAAACAAGTGGCGGAGCAACTACTGGGTAAGAGGAGGAAACTAAAACAAGGTTGGATGACGGAGGAAGTACTGAGGAAGTGCGACGAAAGGAGAGAAGCCAAGAAAAGGAAAAATAACAACCCTACGGAGGAAAATAAAAACCAATATAGACAATTGTGCAGAGAGGCAGAGAGGGGATGTGGGATGGCGAAGGAGACCTGGATCAGAGAAAAATGCGAGAAATGTGAAAGCAGCTTTAGAACTGGTAATTCGAAGGCTCTATACAAAACGGTTAAAGAGCTGACGAGAGAGTGGACCCACCAATCAGTAGCAGTAAGAAAGGGCGGATGGTGAAACGGTTTCAAACGAGGAGAAGGTGAGAGAAGTGTGGAAGAGCCACTACCAGAGGCTTTACGGACGACCAGAGGAGGATTTCAGTCTTGTAAACTTCCCGGAGCTGCAGAGACAGAATGCAGAGCGGATAGATACACCAGAAGTGTTGCAAGCGGAGGTGAGAAGCAGCATACAACAAATGGCGAGGGATAAAGCTCCCGGGGTAGATGGAATGGTGCAGGAGCTGTTAGACGTGGGTGGAGACGCGACGGTGGAGTGGCTCACAAAGCTGTTCCAGAGGGGACTGACTGAGGGAGTCTTCCCTCAGGATTGGGGTCGGGCGGTTATTGTGCCGATCCACAAGAAAGGAGACGTGACTGTTTGCGATAATTACCGACTTATAAGTTTGCTTCCGCATGCGTACAAAGCTATAGCCAGGATTATCCAACGGAGATTTAGCAATAGAGAAGAGGAAATACTAACAGAAGAAGAGGCCGACTTTAGAGCTGGCAGAGGAACGATCGACCAGATCTTCAACTTTAGCCAGATCGTAGAAAAGAGGTGGGAGTTAGGAAGGGACGTCTTCTGTGTATTTGTGGATTTCAAACAAGCGTTTGATTCGGTTTGGAGAGAGGTGATGGTGGCGGTGTTGCGGGCTTACGGTTTCGAGGATGATTTGGTATGTTTGATCAGTAGACTGTATGAGTCAACTAGCGCGGTGGTAAGCAAGGGACCAACGGTCACAGAAAGTTTCCACGCGAAATGTGGAGTGATGCAGGGATGCCCGCTCTCCCCTCATCTGTTCAATCTGTATCTGGAAAGAGTGATGAGGGAGGCCCTGGACGGTGGTGAGGATGGTATATTGGTAGGTGGAGAGCGTATCACCAATCTGAGATACGCCGACGACATTGTGTTGATGGCAGATTCCGTCAATCAACTGCAGGGAATGGTGAGAAGATTGGAGAGAGTATGTGCAAAGTATAAACTTGTCATCAATGCAAATAAAACAAAGGTAATGAAGATAGGCAGGAGAAGGGAAGATATTCGTATAGAGCTGGCCACAGGAGAAATTGAGCAGGTGACTTGCTTTAAATATCTGGGTGTATATTATACCGAGGATGCTGGCTCGTATAATATGATAAGAAATAGAATCGGACTGGGACATGTCGCATTCAGGAAACTGACAAAAGTATGGAGGGACCAATCCATCTCGCGCAAATTGAAGCTTCGACTCATGAATAGCGTAGTAATACCTACTGTATTGTATGGAGCGGAGTGTTGGGTGATGAAACGGAAAGAAGAACGTAAATTACTGGCATTTGAAATGTACTGCCTTAGGAGGATACTAAATGTAAGGTGGGAACAGAGGATAAGTAATGAAAGATTGCGGGAGATGGCCGAGCTGGATCAGAACATCGTGGAGAGAGTGAATGACATACAGAGGAGATGGTATGGTCATGTCGAAAGAATGGATGCTGGAAGATGGCCGAGGACCGTACTATACGGACGAGTGCACGGTAACAGACCAAGGGGAAGACCTAGAACAACATGGTGGCGAAGCTTGAGGAACTCGAATGCACGACTCCCAGTGAGAGAGATGACGAATTTGGCAAGAAATCGGGCTGCGTGGCGGAGATACCGGCGCACCGTCATGAAGGACCCCATCTGACAACGGTCAGAAGGGACTTAAGTCAAGCAAGTCAGTCATATATATATAATATATATATCCTAATGTAGTTTACGTTCCCCAACTTTGACCTAGTGTATAGTTTGTGTCCCCTTTTGCGTCAGGGGGACGTAAACTACACATGCTCCGAAACTATTATTATTATTATTATTATTATTATTATTATTATTATTGTCTTCATCTTTCATTAAATGCATGGAATATTTTTTCAATTTTGTTATTTCTATTTATTAATGTATTACCATATTTCACTGCTTGGGGAGTAACACATATATTCGTGAGACTCCTACGAACACTTTACTTCACGTGACCTATCGCTGCTTCACTCACTTCTCAAGGTCATCTGCTACCAAATACTGTGGACTAGCATGGCCATCGTTACCCCTCGAGGGTATGCTTATAACACACGAAAATCAACCATAAACGTATTACGTGTTTTTACCAAAGAAAGTCATAAAAAATGGAAAAACCAAGTTATTTATTTCTGGGAAGTCAGTTCGTTAAAATAAATTTTAATCTGCTAAATTTTTACTTTTTCATATATACATTAATGAAGATAAGATCACTCTAAGTTTCGTCTTTGTTTTACAGCTATTAAATTATAATACAGGGTGTACATAAAGTCAGGATCTATTTTTGTGAAGCACTTGGAAATTATATGGAATTCAATCATAAAATGATAAAGTGGTAACATTTATTAAATAATTAACAGTAGGATTCGACGTGACGCCCATCAGTATCCCTGCACAGCTCAAATCGTTCCGCAGCATTTCTAAACACATTCTGGAGCATTTGCGGGGTTATGTTATCTGCAGCAGTTCGTATACGTGTACGTAAGTTTTCAAGACTCGTAATCTTCGTCTGATAGACGTGCGATTTGATAAAGCCTCATGCAAAGAAATCTAAAGGGGTTAAATCTGGTGATCTCGCTAGCCAAGGTCTGTTGCTTCCGCGTCCGATCCAGCGATTTGGAAAACGTCCATTTAGATAATCCTGAACAATTTTGGCATAGTGACAAGGAGCACCATCATGTTATAGACGACGGGGATAGGATTGTTAGTACCGTCGTCTTTCAACATGATGGTGCTCCTTGTCACTATGCCAAAATTGTAAATTGTTCAGGATTATCTAAATGGACGTTTTCCAAATCGCTGGATCGGACGCGGAAGCAACAGACCTTGGCCAGCGAGATCACCAGATTTAACCCCTTTAGATTTCTTTGCATGGGGCTTTATCAAATCGCACGTCTATCAGACGAAGATTACGAGTCTTTAAAACTTACGTACACGTATACGAACTGCTGCAGATAACATAACCCCGCAAATGCTCCAGAATGTGTTTAGAAATGCTGCGGAACGATTTGAGCTGTGCAGGGATACTGATGGGCGTCACGTCGAATCCTACTCTTAATTATTTAATAAATGTTACCACTTTATCATTTTATGATTGAATTCCATATAATTTCCAAGTGCTTCACAAAAATAGATCCTGACTTTATGTACACCCTGTATACCTTTTCTAAAACTTTAAATAACAAAAGTGAAACAGAAATGGCCCACCAAGATTTCGAACCCGGAACCTTTTAAACACGACTTGCGATGTTTAACCTTGGTTAACCTTGGTTTTGCTTCCGCCTGAATTGTTCATTCTGAAGAACATCAAGCTTGTCACTCCACCTTAGACCTACAGGTTAACGTGGAATCCGAACCACGCCTCACCAGCAGCAGTTGAATGTATATAATGTTACGGCAAGCGGGAGGTGCCCCCTTGGGGCATTGGTTTCTGCGAGTATGTAGAGGAATTACGGCATTTGGAAGAGTGGAGTCCATGGTGTAGTGGTTATCGCGTCTGACCGGCAATCGGAAGATCCCGGGTTCGATTCCCAGGTGGTACTTCATTTTTTCATTTGTTGTTTTCTCTTTCTCGTCTTGCGCGGAATATCTCCTATACAAGCGTCGTTCTTTACGTTATTTATACTGCGTGTTCTTTGCAGTTGAATGTATATAATGTTACGGCAAGCGGGAGGTGCCCCCTTGGGGCATTGGTTTCTGCGAGTATGTAGAGGAATTACGGCATTTGGAAGAGTGGAGTCCATGGTGTAGTGGTTATCGCGTCTGACCGGCAATCGGAAGATCCCGGGTTCGATTCCCAGGTGGTACTTCATTTTTTCATTTGTTGTTTTCTCTTTCTCGTCTTGCGCGGAATATCTCCTATACAAGCGTCGTTCTTTACGTTATTTATACTGCGTGTTCTTTGCAGTTGAATGTATATATATATATATATATATATGGGATGAATTTCACACTTAAACACGTGAAATGAATGAATGATGCAAACCCACAAGGAAAAAGAAAAAATTATTTCAAGGCCTTTCGTGTATTCACCAGTAAACCTCGTCAGCATTTCCTGACGAGGTGTACTGCTGAATACACGAAAGCCCTTCGAATAATTTTTTTTCTTTTTCCTTGTGGATTTACAGTATATAGCAATCCCTCACTTAGCAATCTTATTTGGTTTCATGAAAAATAGGGCGCTAAGTGAATCAACGCTGAGTCTAATTTCTCCATAGGAATCAATATAAATACCTTTAATTCGTGTCAGTAAATTTGATTTCCAAGGCAAAGAAGCACCTAATTGTAGCCCTATTTAACATAAATAATAAATGGTACACAGAAACAAGCAAACTGAGACAAATTTATTATTCAAACAAAAAGAAATTGTTCAAAAGGAAGGTGTAGCTGTCTTAGAGCTAAAGAAAGAATCTAGAGTGAGTTGCACTTCAGCCTACTACTTCTCGTTGTACAGAACTTCATAACAGCTGCAAGTCTTTTCCATGACCCTTATCACACACAAGCTTCCTTCTCTCCATATTAGGGTCGTTTCCTTTGAACTATGAAAATGCTTCTTGAAGAGGCTTAAAAGCTTCAGCCATTCCCTTTGTTGTAAGTATGTTTACAGGCCCAACTTCTTCCTCATCCTTATCTTCTGCAACATCTTTATGTGTTGTCACCTCAGGGTTATGCTGTCCTCCAACCCAAAGTATTGTACCGGCCATGCCAAAATTATCGTATTTTACTTGAAATTATCGTACATATATATTAGAAATATGCCATATATTCTAATATATGAAATACAGGGTGTACATAAAGTCAGGATCTATTTTTGTGAAGCACTTGGAAATTATATGGAATTCAATCATAAAATGATAAAGTGGTAACATTTATTAAATAATTAAGAGTAGGATTCGACGTGACGCCCATCAGTATCCCTGCACAGCTCAAATCGTTTCGCAGCATTTCTAAACACATTCTGGAGCATTTGCGGGGTTATATTATCTGCAGCAGTTCGTATACGTGTACGTAAGTTTTCAAGACTCGTAATCTTCGTCTGATAGACGTGCGATTTGATAAAGCCCCATGCAAAGAAATCTAAAGGGGTTAAATCTGGTGATCTCGCTGGCCAAGGTCTGTTGCTTCCGCGTCCGATCCAGCGATTTGGAAAACGTCCATTTAGATAATCCTGAACAATTTTGGCATAGTGACAAGGAGTACCATCATGTTGATAGACGACGGTACTAACAATCCTATCCCCAATCAGCTGAGGTTCAAGGAATTGCTGCAACATGTCCAGATAAATAAGCCCCATAACTGTAGCTTCGGCAAAGAAAAAAGGACCATAAACCTTAGATTTTGTTAAACCCATCCAGACATTAACTTTAGGTGAGTCTCTTTCCCAATTTTTTATGAAATCATTCGGTCTTTCATCTGCCCAAATTCGACAGTTATGGCGATTTACTTTTCCACACGTATGGAAAGTGGCTTCATCACTAAAGAGAATGTTGTCCATTAAATTATCACTCCAGATTTGTTCTACGAGATCAGCACACACAGCACTTCGTTGAGGGAAATCTTCCTCATGTAAATCATGTAAAACCTGCAAATGATAGCTTTTCTTCTGCAAATTAACTTTCAGAATTTTGTGCACAGATGACGTCGGGAGGCCGAGTCTGTGTGATGCAGCACGAACGGACGTACGTAGTTCCTCAGCGATAATTCCGCGTACAGCATTCACGGTAAGATCTGACATACACGGTCGTCCTGATCTTGCTTCATCATTTACAGATCCCGTTCGTTTAAATTTGTTCACCAATTTTCGTATTGTCTTGTCTATTGGCCCCGGCTTATGAAATCTCCTTCTAAACTTCTCTCTGATGTCATTGTATTTCTTTCCCTCGATTCGCCGAATTACTATTGCCACACGCTCTTCTGTATTCATTCTAAGGGCTTCTGAAAAGAAAAATAGAAAAAAATAATTATTTCACAAAAATAGATCCTGACTTTATGTACATCCTGTATATTAAAAATATGACAGAAGCAACAAGCTTACATTAGTTCTGTTCTACTCTCCTGTGCAGAATGTTGTTTAGACGCTGCTGGGCCAGCTCACAGATGTTGCACTGTTGCCAGATACAAATGCCTCTGGCTCTCAAACTGGACCAGAAAACCTCTAGAAAACTCCGAATCTTTTTTATCTAGATCTCTACAATCCTTTTAATTAGGAAAATTGCACATTGAAAAGAAGTTTTTCCAGTGCTTTTGGTAAAGGTGACCAACAGGCCAAAATTACCATACATTTCGAAGACAGTATCGTATATCGTACACAAACTCCAAATTATCGTATATGTACGATAATTATCGTACGCATCACATCCCCTGCGTCTCCTGCTCTGCTGCCATTGACATACCGTAAGCTGAGCGTCGGTGAACGAAACTAGCAGGCGGACTGGCTACCAGACGTACGAGCGCCAGCAGCGCTATATCAGGGGAGAGTTCGTTATAACGAATCTGGGGATATAGTGTATTAGCAGCGCTATAGCGAAGCCGCGCTATAATATATATATATATATGTGTGTGTGTGTGTGTGTGTGTGTGTGTGTGTGTGTAAAAATTAACGATGAATAATTCCTATATTCATATATTTTTATATTTTTATATTAATTTTTGCATATACTGTAGAATCAAAACTCGCATAACGCTAACGCAAGTTCGGATAAATTTTTTATTTTCTTTATTTTATTTTTGCTGAATAATTGATGAATTATTTCTTTTTAAATTACTAATCAATTTTTTAGATTTAGCTTAATAATGTAATCTTGTTAAATTCTGCAATGTTAATTTTCTTTATACCTTTTCTCTTCGTTGTAAAAGATGCAGTCATGTCTTGCTTAACACCTAATCTTAAATTTTAAGCATTTAATTTTGGCTCACATGCATGTTTAATTTTAATCCATAATAAAATGCACAGTTCAATTTCCCTTTTTAGTTAATTCGGCAGATCATGATAACATCAGATCTGTCAATAAGCGGGTTAAAATAAAAATATGGCTTTATCTTCAAATATCTTGCTTATCTGTCAAACAATTTTTCAAATTATCATTCTGATTTTATCCGATATGACTTTGAGGCTGAGCATTACCTGTAATATTTTAGCAGTAAACTACAGTAAGAAAATATCTTTGTCTTCTCCTTCGAGCCTTTTTTTCTTCAGAGAACTTAGTCTTAAAATAGAGAAAAATAATTCCCGATACGCTACAAGAAGAATCGAGGAACCCTTAGAAAATTTAGTAGGCTTTACAGAATCCTCCGATCCCCAACAAGAAAAAATCTACTGCGATTTCCTACACGGTACCAGATACTCCAAGGTAACAAATCCATTGCTGCCACCTAGCCAGAACCCCCGTCAACTTCGAACAGCCCAAGGCCATAGACAAAGGGGTTAACATATATATATATTCATTTGTTCCGTTTTCTCTCTCTCGTCTTGCGCGGAATATCTCCTATACAAGCGTCGTTCTTTACGTTACATTTGTTCCGTTTTCTCTCTCTCGTCTTGCGCGGAATATCTCCTATACAAGCGTCGTTCTTTACGTTATTTATACTGCGTGTTCTTTGCAGTTGAATGTATATAATGTTACGGCATGCGGGAGGTGCCCCCTTGGGGCATTGGTTTCTGCGAGTATGTAGAAGAATTACGGCATTTGGAAGAGTGAAGTCCATGGTGTAATGGTATCGCGTCTGACCGGCAATCGGAAGATCCCGGGTTCGATTCCCAGGTGGTTACTTCATTTTTTCATTTGTTCCGTTTTCTCTCTCTCGTCTTGCGCGGAATATCTCCTATACAAGCGTCGTTCTTTACGTTATTTATACTGCGTGTTCTTTGCAGTTGAATGTATATATATATATATATATATACTCGTTAGGGTAGAGTGAAATTTTTTTTTCCAGCATTCAGTTTTGTAGGGGCACCCAAAAGTTAGTCTGTGGTACCATAAGAAATCTGTAAAATATTAGCTACCTGCGACATCAACTTCACCGGCCCCAAGGAGGTCAAAGATTTTGCCTTTCAGGTGCCCCCAAAAATTAAAGAAAAATTCAAAGATTTGAGCGTATCTTCCGTTGTATTTATGCTAAGGAAGATGAGTTTTGTTTCATTTGATTTGTCTGTTTATATTCTTTAACTTTACTATTGTACACTTTTTTCCCTTTCCTCACAGAAATTTGGAAAATTTGGTATTTCATGAAAAATATTAACAAAAAATAGTTTTTATTGCTGTCATTGACTGGTTGATGTTAAGTGATTCAGTGATTCAGTTTTCTTTTAGAGGCTCATAAAATAGCTGCATGGCTTTAAATATATTGGTTTATTGGAGCAGCTCTCCGCTAATTTAAGCTAGATACGAGCCATTTATATCGCGGCTTAAATTACCCACAACTCGCCACGTGGAGGTGGCTGCTCTTTGAGTTCCTCTCTAACCCACCCACCACAATAGTTTAGAAAGCTTCTTATTTAGTTTTGTAGTCTCTCTTGGTTTGTTTCAAATGATTTCATTATTGCTTGAGATGCAATTTTGGTTTTAACGTAGCCATCTCTCTTCTCACGTCCATAAACTGCTCTTGCCGCTTCTGTTACGAGTTTGATACTCCTTTCTAATGCTTGTGTATGACAAGCGAATTGAAAGAGTTTTAATTTTTCTTCGCTAGTGTTCTCAACCAATGATGTCAACTTCTCTTTGGTTAAGTGTTTTGTCAATGGTGGCTCAAGCCTGATGGGACTCTCTGTCCAAAATATAATATCAGTGTTGTCAAGTGCATGGAAATTTAGCTTCGGTACACTGAACTCGCGAATGCTTTTCATTTTTTCAGCTTGACATCTTGCTACTTCGATCCTTCGGATTGCCAATTTTCGAATGTTTGGCCGGTTATCGGTAATCATTGCAAGAAGAAGGTTCTCTTGATGCGCAAAGTAGGCGTTACGAACGATAACTTTATCAACAATATCCCTAAGTTCCTTTTTAGGTATCTTGAATAAGCTACAGTCTGCCACAGGTGACGAAAGGTTTTATCTTGATCGTGAACCACATTGGACCATAAGCTTTGACGATGTATTCTAACAGCACTTTTAAGCTATCCATCGGATTTTCACATCCCATGTAGAAACGCAGGATGCGGTTAGCAGTAGTCAACCATCTGGATTGGACCATTGACCCAGGCTGAAGATTTGTTAAGTCATTGCTGCAACACCCAGAAGTAATAGCATGAGAAACTTTATAGAAGTACAATTGATCTGTACTTAGATCATCAGAATCAGTAATTGGAAGAGGATTTCCCTCCACGACTTCAAACTTAACTATTGGTTGGTCGACAGATTTTAATGTTTTTCCAATTCGTCCTGATATTTCTTGTGAACCATGAGAGGGCCCATCCATGGGTTCTAACAAATGCCTCAATGGTAACTCAGTTGGATTAGCGTCTCCTGACCTACTTCTTTCCTGTCTAACATAAAGGAAACACTGAAGTATATCTTCGGACAAAGGCAAATAAATCAGTGAGACCCTTTGGTGGTCCAAAAATTGGATTCAGGTGTTGAGTATTCCTTCTTTCCTTTTGCTGATTGATTCGTGACCATGGAAGCCATGCCTAATTTTGCTTTATGCGTCGGAATAGAATTAGACTATATTAGTAACTGTAAATGTTTTTAGCGAATCAGATTCAATATACAAAATTTATCAAAGCAATTAAATAATCTGAAACAGAGATATAAATTACAATATAATATAGTAAAAATAAACCCTAAATAATATAATTATGAAATAATTTAAATCTCTGAAAATCTAAACAAATGGAAACTTTAAAATGGTTCTAAAACATTTACTAAAGTTGAGAAACTCAACGAAAGATATATAAAAATTCCTATTTTTTGTTAATATTTTTCATGAAATACCAAATTTTTCAAATTTCTGTGAAGAATGGGAGAAAAGTGTATAAGGGAAAAGTTAAAGAACATAAATAGCCAAATCAAATTAAACAAAACTGATCTTCCTAGCATAAACACAACGGAAGATACGCTTAAATCTTTGAATTTTCCCTTAATTTTTTGGGGCACCTGAAAGGCAAAATGTTTGACCTCCTTGAGGCCGGTGAAGTTGCTGTCGCAGGTAGCTAATATTTTACAGATTTCTTATTGGTACCACAGACTAACTTTTGGGTGCCCCTACAAAACTGAATTCTAAAAAAAGTTTTTTCACTCCACCCTAATACTCGTACGATAGTCAGAACAAAAATAAAAGCATACCATGGAGATATTTTTATTTTAATACTTTGTGCGACCTCCTTTTTCATTCGCCTCTTCAAAATTGACAAAAGATTTTCGAGTAGATTAGATCTGGTGAATTTTCGCGCAATATAATACTTCAAAGTCTTTTTCCTAAAAAAATCTTGGTCACAGTATTTGCTCTATGACATGGTGCCAAATCTTGTTGAAACCACCACTTTCTGCGTCCAAACTAGCTGTCAGTGAAAGGAAACAACTTTTCTTTTAACACTATTTTTGGTTGTTGATCGATTCATCATTCCATTCACGAAAAACGGATCTCCCGTTCCATGGATTCCAAAACAGAACTAAACCATAACCTTCTCAGGATGCTTCGTGGTGCGAGAGAGGTTAATAGATGATCTCTTGGCACCCTTCATTTTCTTACGAAAGGCGTTCGAACCCCAAAAACCAGAAAATGAGACTCATCGCTAAAAATTAACCGAGAAAAATGAACTCAAATTTTAACATGTCCCAAGAAAACACAAAAACAATACCCCACATAATGAACGTCACATCCGTGAACGTGCAAATCTATTCATAGCTGTAGTATTTTCAATTTGAAAGGTGGACGTCTCTAGTCTCATAACAACAAAGAGTTAGCAACTTAATTAATTATGATATATGCTCTAGAGGAGGTGATTGCAGCAAATTGCAGCTTTAAAAATAGTTTGGCACATAATTAAGATGTAAATACTGTATGGCTTTAAATAATCAAATTGTCTACAGGCAATTAAAACCTGCTGCCTACGGGCAGTAGGTTCTCCACCCCCTGATTTAGAGCCATATGATTGGTTGAATATAGTTTTTTCCACAAAGCCCAACCCTTCATTTTTTCGTATGACATGCAAAATAATAGATATATAAATGCTAGAGTTCTCGTAATAATTACTTTATTCAATACATAAAATGCATATTTGAATATATAGGGTGGGAGAAAAAGTCTAAGGATTTTATACATACAAATAATTTGTTAATAATAAATAAATTCCAATGATATCACAGTGTATGCGATACTTTTCAAAGCAACTTTACAAGGCCAGGAATGACCCGAGGCTAGAACAGGAAGGCCCTAGCCAAGGCCGCCGAGAGCTGCCATGGGACCCCCCTGTTTACTCAATATTTTATTATGAATGTTTTTTGTATACATAACAAGCAAACTGATTATATGTCCAAGTCACTATTCAAAACATATAGTATGAATAAACAACTCGGAAGAAAATGACCATTTTATTTTTTTCGAGTCAATTCTATCACGATACAATTTACAAATGCAGTACCAGTCCATAGAGGCAAGATAATTGTTTACTGCAAGATTTTCATAATTAAAAGTGTACTTTCTTTGCCTTTTCTCTAGCAAAGTGGTAAATGATTCTGATGAAATTTAAAGTAGGGGCTAACTGGCATTGGTGGACCGCAGATAATATTTTACCTGTTTCAGTTTGACTATGATAATCTCTATAACATGTATGTTCATTAATTATATTTCCTCTCTGTTATTTAATCAATTGTTTAATTAATATTTTTAGATTTTATCCCCCCTCTTTCCGTGCCCCCTAAAGGTCCGAGCCCAGGGGATTTTTCCACAGTATCCCCACCCTCTTGGTGGGCCTGGCCCTAGCCCTAACCCCAGTCAGCGTCATGTCAGTGAGGATGGAATACAGCAATGAAGAAAAAGTACATTGCATTGTGGCCTATTTCTTATAACAACTGTGAAGAAAGGTTGCTTTTATTTCAACAAAAATATAATAAACCACCACCAGATGCAATCACTCTTCGATACTGGAAACTTTTAGAAACAGGGAGCTGGTAAAAGATTGTTCAAGAAGCGGAAGGCCAGTAACGGCGACAGGAGACAACAACAAAGAAAATGTCCTCGCCACTTTTCAAGTCGATTTAACAACTTCAACGAGAAAAAGTCAGAGGGATTGGGTATTTCCAAATTTTCAGTCGCAAAAATATTAAAATCGCAGGAATACCATGATTACAAACCCATTTACTTTCAACTCATAAACGACGATGATTCTGATAAACGGCTGTAGTTTGCTGAAACAATGAGATAAAAGTTCAGCAGTGATCCAGATTTCGTTCGAAAGATCAAACTTTGAGATGAATTAGAGGAAGCAAACACAACGTTCGCTATTGGGCGAAAGAAAATCTCAAAATACGATTGGGTAAACCCGTTAAAACGGCTTGGCCCTACACAAACTATTTGGGCGTGCATTGGTTATTCAGGACTCGTTTCCTTTGACATATCGAGAGATACGATGGATGGAAAATGCTATTGCCAGGTATTGAGAGACAAAGCCTTCGTTAGTTGGCCTTATAAGGCTAACTAACGAAAATATCACGACCTAACCTAACCAATTGTTAGGTCAACTGTACGCCCTTGACGATTGGTCAAGTTAGGTCGTGATATTTTCGTTAGCTAGCCTTATAAAGCTAACTAAAGAAGGCTGCGGGGGGGGGGCCCTGATGTTCAGGTGATCCAAAAAGTTTTTTAGCTAAAAAATAATTTTAATCGACGCTAATGACGCTTTTATGATGTTCAATCATACTGAACACAGAAAGCCGAAATTACGTCAGTCTTGAAAAGGCTCCGAAAACAATACCATTAATATAAATATTGTTTATATTATTGACCAAAGAACATTGTATAATTTACCTTTCATGCACTGTTAACTTTTAACAGTTTATTACAAAAAAATGCTTCGTTTCAATAATAGAATATAGAACTAGCAGTTCCCGTCACTTCGCTGACGGTTAGACAGGCTAAACTACAGAAAAGAACGCAGCCGTGAAAATTTTGAGCTTCACATTGTGTCAACATTTCTGAATCTGGTATCTCCCAAAACCTCCTCACCCCCATTCATGCAACTTGGGGGCTAACCCCCTCCCCCATTACCCCCACCCCTCCCCCATTACCCACACCCCTCCCCATTTCCCCACCGCTCCCCATTTCCCCACCGCCCCCCCATTACCCCCACCCCTCCCCATTTCCCCACCCCTCCCCATTTCCCCACCCCTCCCCCATTACCCCCACCCCCACCTTTCCCCCATTACTTCCCGGGATAAATTTCACAAACAGACAGGCTAAACTACAAAAAAGAACACTCATGAAAATCTTGAGCTTCATATTCCCGCCCGTAATACAATTTCTGAATGTTTTTCTCACAATTTTTTCTCACAATTTCTGAAAGTGTGACGGACAGACGGACGGACAGCTCTCTTATTATAGTATAGATCCCCCAATACCCCCTCCCCCACCCCTCTCCCCCATTTACCCCCACCCTTCCCCCATTACCCCCAAGGGGGGAAGGGGGCTGGCACCTTGCAAAGGATTTACTTTAATTTTTTTTTGGTTACATATATATAATCTATTTTTCTGAGTTTCCCCATTAACCCCACCCCCTCCCCCATTACCCCACCCCTCCCCCATTTTGTGCCAAAATTATGATTAAAAATGAAGAAATGGGAAGAACTGTACCCCTAAAAGGGGGGGGCAGGATTTATGTTAGGGAATTTTTTTTTAGCATGGGCATTGCAGAATAAAAAGACGCATGGAATGGTGAAAACCGCATTGTTCTACACCAATTGTAGCGACCTGTAGGTGTGCGCAAAAAAACTGTTACATATATATATATATATAAGGCTTCATTTCTGAAATAGTATATTAGATATATTAACAAAGGTTTCTACAAAATTCAAACGTGACAAAGCATTACGTTCCATCAATTTTATGCTGACATGATTTCGTGTCTAACGTTTTCTTAATTTTTTGTCATGTGTTGAATTTTAAAATTAAATTTAGTAATGAAAATTAATTATTATTTTAAATGAAATTACATTCAATGCGTTGTTGAATTTTAAATGAAAATTAGGGACCACCTGAAGATCAGGGTTCTCATGTATTCTTGTTTTTTGCTTTACAGTACCAAATAGTACAGGGTGTCTCAAAAGTCACTATCTATTTTGAAAAATAATGGGAATTACGAAAAACTGGTTTAAGACATGAAAAATATATTTATTTCAAAGTAAGTGCCACAAAGAATTAGTGCTATTTATTTATGTGTCTCCACATGGCGACCATCAGTGTCTCTACAGAGCTCAAAGCGATAAGTTGTTTCCCGGAACACACTTTCCAGCATTTGAGGTGTTATTTTCTGAACTGCATCGGTAATACGATTTCGAAGTTCGGCTACATCACTAATTCTTCTACCAGTGTACACCTTAGACTTAATGAAACCCCAGGCGAAAAAATCTAATGGTGTTAAATCGGGTGAACGTGCTGCCCATGGTTGTGTTCCTCCACGACCAATCCAGCGACCGGGGAAGCGTCTGTCAAGATAATCACGTACAATTATTGCATAATGGCACGGTGCTCCATCCTGCTGAAAAACTACTGTGTCAAGAATGCCATCTGTAAGAAGTTGAGGTTCGAGGAATTGTTCAAGCATGTCAAGATAATAAACCAATTAACTTTTTTTAAATACACAAATTTGCACCAGAAGTACATATCTTTATGCCAGCATAGCATTTTTTAAAAAAACATCTAATGTCACCGAAATAGATAGTGACTTTTGAGACACCCTGTATAACAATAAATTAAATTGAATGCCCGGTTAGGTCAACTGTACGCCCTTGACGATTGGTTAGGTTAAGTCGCGATATTTTCGTTAGTTTAAACGAAGATATCATTTGGTAATTGAGGTTAGGGGCACTAATCTTCAGGTGATCCGAAATTAGTAATGAAGATTGATTATTTTAAATGGATTTACATGTTATGCGTTGTATGTTCATAAAAAATATAACGATATTGTTTTAAATAGAACAGAATTTGCCTGTTGCCAAGGGAAAAGTAACCAATCGCAGGAATACATCTAGAAGGCTGTGGATTTGAACTGACCACGCGGCAGTCTCATTACAGGTTCCCACATTAAATCGAAACTTTCCTGCACAATACAACTCGCTGCACATTCAGTTTTGCTCCTCCCTCTCGCGTCTAGTCAGTGATCGATCACCTTATTCGGGTCAACTAAACATCACTGGTGGAATATGCATTCAAATTAGTTGCTTTCAAATTGAACCTTACCGTAATTTTGAAGAAAAAAAGCCAAACGTTTGTATTCGTAACCTTTTAAATTTAATTTACAACAATTTCCTGTACATTTCACTCGAAAGGATAACCATTTGCTCTGGTAAAAATTAAGAGGAAAAAAATGACAAAATTTACAGAATTTCGTAACACTCACCCTAGCCCTAGATTTTCGTAAATCTCACCCTAACAACCAATGAGATAACTTATGGTATTTAGATCGAGAAAGAATAAATATACACTGGGGAACAAATTTTAACTTTTTTTTTGTTTCTTGGACGTGAACAGGTCGGTCTTATAGGATTTTTTCTGCTGATTCCGAATATAGCTGTAGAATTTCTCTATCTCCCAAGGTTACTGAGAAATTTGTATTTTAATATTTATTCAAAAAGTGTATAGAAGTTAGTAAAAATACTTCATAAAAATTATATTAGTGGCAGATTGGCATTTAAAATATTCTTCTTAAAACTTCTTTGTCACTGATTTTCTCTTGTAGTTTTCATTAGGAGCTTCTCGCATCAATGTCCAGCAGTAATCAGTTAACATTGCCGGATCCCACCTCCCTTGGTAGCGTTTCTCCATAGTAGCTATATCTTGGTGGAACCTTTCTAAATGCTCATCGCTTACGTCGCCGAGGTTTTCAGGGAAGAAATCTAAATGGGAGTGCAAGAAATGGATTTTTAGTGACATATTACATCCCAATAACCTATATGCTTCAATCATGTCCTGCACTATTTTTTCATAGTTAGAGGCTTTGATGTTCCCTAGAAAATTTGTGACAACATTCTTCATGGCCTCCCATGCCACTTTTTCTTTTCCTCTCAAGGCATCATCAAACTTTTGATCTTTCATGAGCTCTCTGATTTGGGGACCAACAAAGATCCCTTCTTTTATCTTTGCATCGCTAAGTCGTGAAAATTTTTTCTTCAAATATTTGAATGCCTCATCTTCCTTGTTCATTGCTTTGACAAAATTTTTCATGATGCCAAGTTTGATGTGAAGTGGCGGTAAGTATATTTTCTTGGGGTCAACTAAGAGTTCATGAGACACATTCTTCAGTCCTGGGATACATTTTTGACGAAGTGGCCAATCCTTTACAAAATAATGCGAATCTCTGGCTCTGCTGTCCCATTCACAAAGGAAGCAGCAGAACTTCGTATAACCGAGCTGCATTCACAGAAGAAGCGCGACGACTATTAAATCCCCACATATATACCAACGAAACTGGTCATAATTAATCTGCTGAAGGATGAGTTTCATATTTTCGTAAGATTCCTTCATGTGGACAGCGTGCCCTACAGGAATGGAAGGGTATTTATTTCCATTGTGAAGAAATACAACCTTGAGGCTTAGCTTCGAAGAGTCAATAAATAAACGCCAATCTTCAGATTTGTGCTCATGACCGAGAGCTAACAGCAGTCCATTTACATTATTACAGTAGCATAAACCACCTGATGAGGAGAAATACTGCATCAGATCTTTTTGGCGAGTGTGGAACGCCGATATGCTTGTATCTTTTGCCAGCAAATTCCATTCACGTAACCTGGAGCCCAATAATTCCGCTTTCTTTTTCGGAAAGTCCAAATCTCTCACGAGATCATTCAGCATAACCTGCATTATCATACGTGATTTATTTGATTCAGGTTGCTGAAAGTCTGTATCTTTAGTGTCATCAATTTCCATTGGTTCAACTTCAGACTCTTCATCCAGTGTCCATGACTTTGGGGGAGTTGGAATTGGGTTATCATCGTCATGTAGTACTGGTCTCATGGCAGATGCAAGATTTGGGTATTGAATTTTATGTTTATTTTTGGCAGAGAATCCTGAAATGTTAGTCATACAAAAATAGCAATCCGTTAGGTGATCCTTGGGCTCTCTCCAAATCATTGGTATGGCAAATGGCATAGATTTGCGGGTACCTTTAATCCAACCCCTAAGAGTGATGGCACAGGAAATGCATGAGATATGAGGTGCCCAGGATTTGTCTTGGTCGCCTACCTTACATCCAAAATAAAGTTTGTAAGCCTTCTTCACGAGTGGGGTCATTGTCTTCCTCTGTGCCATTATGGTCAGTTCTCCACATATGTAGCAAAATGTATCTCTGGGATTAATACAGTTTCGATTCATGCTGGTGGAAAATTATTGAAATCACGGAAAACTTTTTGGAATGAAAAACCAATTTTTTCTACTATGAAAAATTTTAAAATTTTAAAATTTGAGCAAAACTTGAAAATTTTTTTTTTCTTTTTATTAAAAATCTGTTTGTTTAAATAGCTATATTTTTTTAATGCAAAAAATACTATTAAATATAGTTAACCTGGAAAAAAAAGAAAGTAAAATTAAATTAGTACACTTAATTTTAATTAATATTTTGGGAAAACTCTGAGTAAATGGAAATATTATTTTCTCGAAAACTATGGGTGATAGAAAAATTCTGAAACCATATTTGGAATCAGCATCAAAAGTTCTATAAGAAACACCAAATAGTTTTCAAGAAACAAAAATGTTGTTCCCTAGTGATATCAGCGAACAAATAAACACAAAC
This sequence comes from Bathynomus jamesi, assembly GCA_023014485.1. Lineage (NCBI taxonomy): Eukaryota > Metazoa > Arthropoda > Malacostraca > Isopoda > Cirolanidae > Bathynomus > Bathynomus jamesi. Next base: position 841,794 of record JAJOZX010001058.1, on the reverse strand, counting down.
AATATTGCACTGAATATAATTATGAATGTCAATGTCATTTGCTCGTACCAGAAATCGACTCTGTTGGACATTTTCATCCGTACGAGAAGTGGAAGAACGTCCACTGCGTTCCTTGTCTTCAAGCGATGTTTCTCCATTTTTAAACTTTTTGTGCCATTTGTAAACGTTAGCTACACTGAGAGCATCATTTCCAAAAGCTGTTTTAATCATTTCGTTCGTCTCCGAACGCGCGTTGCTTCATTTCAGAGATTTATACGTACTACAAAAACACACCCTTCTTTTAAGCGCTCCAACCAACTACTGACTCATGGTAGCAGATTTTGCTTCAGACTGCAGACGCCAGAGGGCAGGAAGAATCACATATGTAAACGGTTATTTCTCATTTGCATTCATTTGTCCGTAGCAATAAAATTATCGATACTTTTTGATCACTCCTCGTATGTAAAATATTTACTTGAATATGTAAATTAAATACGTAAAAATAATCAAAATAATAATTTATTAGCTCAAGCGGGGGGCGATCGCCCCTGTCGCCCTCCCCTTCGGTACGCCTCTGTGTATTGGTGATCCAAAGATTCACCGCAGAAATATGCCGCAGAATCTGTTATACCCCCTCAAATTGACAATTGGTTAGGTTTAGTCGTGATATTTTCGTTAAAACTAATGAAAATATTACGATTTAACCTAACCAATCGTCAATATATATATATATATATATATATATATATATATTTAAATTTGGTTCATAATTTAGGATCGTCACATTATTAGTTAGAATTTAGGACCGTAAAAGCGAGGATACCCGAGAGAACTTTGTGAAAAAAATTTACTGAAGCAATTTCTGCCCTTTTAATTTCATATCTGTATAAACAAAATTATCAATCCCACTAAATGTGTTTAATTTAAACACTTTTTTGGTACTTTCCTGTTATCCTGAACCCCAGACTTTTTGCCAATTGCCAGACTTCAATTTTGACACAGAATATTTTCGTTAAAACTAACGAAAATATCACGACTTAACCTAACCAATTATCAAGGGCGTACAGTTTACCTAACCGGGCATTCAATTAACCTAATTAATTGGTAAGGTTAGGTTAAGTCGTAATATTTTCGTTAGTTTTAACGAAAATATTGTCAAAATTGAAATCTGGCAACTGGAAAAAAGTGTAGGGTCTGGGATAACAGGAAAGTACCCATTTTTTATACAAATTTACGATATTATACGGGGTTAAGACAATCTATGCAGTACTAAAAATAACGAAAAGAAAACGAAACCCAAATGGTCAAATATTTATAAAAACGAACAGTATAGATTAGCATTCTAAAAAAATTTATGGAACCATCAACAATGAGAAATTCCTTAATATCTACAAACACCTTAATACTACAAAAAAAAAAAAATGTAATTCGAGCATCCTGGTTTTTGTTGAAATATCTCGTATGGTGTTATAGAGGCATTTTGACTAACTGATCACTTAACGGAAGTACATATAAAAACTAAAAAGAGACCCAAATTAAAAAAAAAAAAAATCCGCTTAATTTACTTAATTTCGGTCAAAAAGTAATTCTAAATTCAGGCAAATTTTAAATACCTACAATTTATTTTGTTTAGTTTTCATTTTTTTAATGCCAAAATAGACAAAAATAAAATTTTAAAACCTCAATCATATTTAAATAATAACATGGGCTTCATAAAATAAAAAGAAACGAGGAAAAAAAAAAAGAGAATGGAGCCTAGCACGAGATTTTTAAAAATTTAACTAATTCTCTCTCCACGGTACTCAAAAAGTAAACGAGATAATGAAAATGAAAAGGTCTATTGGCAGACTATAGTCCATAGGACAAATATTATTAATAGAATGACAGTTCATATACTAAGGGTAGAAATATGATACATACAATTGATTAGAAATAATACTGTAATGTCGAAGTTAAGTGGAGCTACAGACAGATGTTTTCGTACCAAGAATTCCATAGCTTAGAGGATAAATGGCAGGACTCATGGATAACTTCGATAATCGGGTTGGTTGATTTTTTAATTCTTTGCATTAGACTGTACTGAGCACGTCTTGTTACCTCCCGGAAGCTCGGGACATTGCGGGTAGCAAACATTTTCGAAGCTGGGCATCTCGGGCAGTGGTGAAATTCAAAAATGTTAAGAACTGGTTCGCCCTCCCCTCCCCTCCCCTTCCCTCCTTCTCCTCTCCCTTCCGTGTCAGAAATGAAAACTAAAAAATGTTTTTATTGAAATTCTTTATTTAATTTCCTTTTAAATATTTCCAAATCGCCTCCAAATCGAACTCGAGAAATTTTAGGAACCGGTTCGCACGAACCGGTGAGAACCGGCTGAATCCCACCACTGATCTCGGGGGTAATTTATGTAAGAGTCTAAAAGACCTGTTGTACAGCAAATTTAGGGTTCTGCCAGAACCTTTTTTATAATTTGCCCACAGTTGTTGTCCGTATATATGATATTACTGCAGAAAGTACGAAAGAGAGTGTCTTCAGCTTCACTTGTACAAAATCGAAAGTTCCTTATGGTCATATTCGCTTTAGCGCACAGGCTTCGAGATTGTTTTCTTATATCCGAGTCATCACTCAAGGGCCTATTCCAGCCTACCTCTGGGGGTCTATTCCAGCCTACCAGATGCGTCCCCCGGGTTGCGGATGTGGGGAGCCCCCTACTGGGAAATCAGCAGGGAAGCCTCGAATGCAAGAATAAGAGGCCGTGGACAGCGGAAAAAGAAACACAATGAACTACAACCTAAGAAGGAAAGCCAACGGCTTGAATAGGGGTAATGGTGAATCAGCCAGAGCCACTTCGCCCGGTCGCACAGGTGTCAAAAGCCGAGTACCATGTGACGTTATCAGGAGATGGGCAAACAGGGGAACGGTCTTAACCCTCCGACCAATACCAGCCATGGAAAAAAGGCCCAAGTCCACACTACTGCCCCTCACTATGGACGGGTTACACAAAATGAGGAGCAACCTCCACAAAGTGACATGACAGGGCTACCCCAGGAAGCCCCGATCTCACCCAACAACAAAAAGAAACGGACTAACTTCACCTACAACCCCAGAGGGGGTGCCAGGACACAATGGTCAGTGGAGGAAAAACGAGAAATACTGTGGTGTACCACCTATGCCACAAGTGAGCATTTCCCGAAAAATGGAACCAGCAAAAGGTGCAGAGAAATGCTAACAAAGAGAGGAGTGTTAGATGGGGAGAAGCTAGAAAAAACCCCAGACTGTCGGTTCTGCAGCATCAGTGCAAACATCAGACTAGAGAAATCAGAGATCACAAAGGATGAAATGAAAGAGATCAAAAGAGAGGTAGAAGAATATATCCAAAAGGGAAATGAGAACACCATGAGCGAGTGGACATGGACACTGGAGAGAAATCTGTACCTGTTAGAAAGCCTGTATATAGGGCAGATGATCCCAGAAAAAGAGAACAAGAGCGAACTCCTAAAATGGGCAATTGAAAGGAAGGAGTTCGATGAGAATGACTTCATGGTATACAGGTTCCAGAAGCGGTACACAGACCATACAGTAGACCAAAAAAAAGTGATCAGGCAAAAACATCATATCCTAAAGACAATCGCAGAAAGAGGAACTGACCATCAGAGGAAACAAAGAGCCACACTACCCAGGGCCGGCCTTAGCAATTGCGGGGCCCAATTTGGACCATTTTGGTGGGGCCTCTTGGACTTAAGATTATTTCAAATTAGGTATCAGGAATATATGCTATTACGCTGTATTAAAAATAAAACAATATCTATATTTATTAGCTTATATTTTGACATAAAACGTGTTAGAACAAAACTATACTTATAAATAAATCTTTCTTGCTTTCTGTTCTGCAAACTCTCAAAATTTTGTTGAAGTTTAAGTTTTTTGCTTCATCACATTCTATGGATAATATTGCAAGGCTGTTGAGTCTATTTTGGAGCATGTTTGACCTTAGATAAGATTTGATCAATTTTAATTTGGAAAAGCTCCTTTCCCCTGACGCCACTGTGACTGGAATTGTCAAAAATATGCGTAGAGCAATAAAAAAATTTGGAAATCCAGTAGCTCTCTCATTCAAAGCAAGGAATTCCAGGATTTTCAAAGGCTTTCCAAAGTATGAAGAAGGAACAATTGGCTTCAGTGCTTCCATTTCCTCGACCAGCATATGACCATCTAAATCTGCTAACTTTACAGAGTTGAGAAGTTCGTTTTCCTGAATAAGCTTGACATCTGTTAGCGCAATTTCCAAATCTGCAGCATGTTTTTGTAATTCCTCCTTTGGAATTTGTTGAAATTTACTCAAAAAGCCAAATAAATGAACATGTTTTTTCAACTGCTTAAACCGTGGCTCCAAAGACTGCATTCCTTATTTTTCAAAACTGGAGGTGGCAACCCTAGTGCGGGGACCATGTGAGCGCGGGGCCCAATTTGGTCAAATAGGTTCAATTGGCCTAAGGCCGGCCCTGACACTACCAACATATGATGAGGCACAGAAAGCAAAAGAAAAGGCAATGTGGGTTGTGCAGGAACAACTGGTAATAACTGCTGACACCCTAGAAGAACTAAGAACGAGCAAAGGAACAGTAGGTAGAGGGAAGAAACAAACCAAAAAAACAAACTGGCTGAAACACCAGAAAGCCAAGTGAAACCCTCAATAACAGAAAAAACAAAGGAGACAGCCCCAGGTACGGTAGTGGAAACACCTCCCAGAGACAGCGCAAAAGAAGTGGACAAGGATGCCTGCCCAGGGCTGGAAGAGGAGGAGTTGGAAGTGGAAATGAACCACAGGCACACAAACATCTTGCCACCCCCTCCAAAGTATGAAGAAGGAACAATTGGCTTCAGTGCTTCCATTTCCTCGACCAGCATATGACCATCTAAATCTGCTAACTTTACAGAGTTGAGAAGTTCGTTTTCCTGAATAAGCTTGACATCTGTTAGCGCAATTTCCAAATCTGCAGCATGTTTTTGTAATTCCTCCTTTGGAATTTGTTGAAATTTACTCAAAAAGCCAAATAAATGAACATGTTTTTTCAACTGCTTAAACCGTGGCTCCAAAGACTGCATTCCTTATTTTTCAAAACTGGAGGTGGCAACCCTAGTGCGGGGACCATGTGAGCGCGGGGCCCAATTTGGTCAAATAGGTTCAATTGGCCTAAGGCCGGCCCTGACACTACCAACATATGATGAGGCACAGAAAGCAAAAGAAAAGGCAATGTGGGTTGTGCAGGAACAACTGGTAATAACTGCTGACACCCTAGAAGAACTAAGAACGAGCAAAGGAACAGTAGGTAGAGGGAAGAAACAAACCAAAAAAACAAACTGGCTGAAACACCAGAAAGCCAAGTGAAACCCTCAATAACAGAAAAAACAAAGGAGACAGCCCCAGGTACGGTAGTGGAAACACCTCCCAGAGACAGCGCAAAAGAAGTGGACAAGGATGCCTGCCCAGGGCGGGAAGAGGAGGAGTTGGAAGTGGAAATGAACCACAGGCACACAAACATCTTGCCACCCCCTCCCTCCCCCTCCACCTCCCCCAAGTGAACCATCAGATGATGAGGGAGACTCTACATCAGGACCAGGCAATGATAGTGTGGAAGAGATAGAAGAGGAGAGTGAGGAAGAGAAGGAGATGAAAAGGAGGATCCTAATCCACAGAGAAGAAGATGTACACCAGGAACTGAACCACAGAAGACCATTGCCCAAGCTGAGGAACACCTATAAGGTCAGAAAATATATAGAGATAGCAAACAAGATACTACCTGCAATAACACCCCAGGAGAGTAACCTCACACAATTAAACAGGTTATATTATGCAACAGCAGTCAGCGTAACAGAGATGGCAGGAGTAAAAACACGCCAGCAGAATAACCAGGAGCAAAACCAGGGAAAGAATGGAAATGAGAGGAAGCCAAGGTGGCAGCAAAGACTAGAGAGTAGAGTAGGTAACCTCAGGAAGGAGATCTCAATACTAACTACTCATACGAGGGGGGAAATAAGATCTGAACTGGGAAGGAGGAAGGTAAATGTATTAATCCAAAGAGAAAGACTGGAGAATGAAAGAAAGATCAGACAAAGCATTGCCAGGAAAAAGCTAGACCTGTCGGCAAAGGCAAAAAGATTGGCAAGATATATACTCTTGGATAGAGAAAAGAAACAAAATGAGATGTTTCAAGACAACCCAACAAAACTATTTAGAGAGTTAAAGAATGCCCAGATAAATGTAGAAAGACCACCTGAAAAAGAACAAGTGGAGCATTTCTGGAAGAACATCTACGAGAACGAAGTCAACCATAATGATGGTGCAGAATGGAGTGGGAGACTTTACAACAGCGAAAAGGTGAGAAACATCTCAGAGATGGACATGGACAGAATAACCGTGAAAGAAGTCGAGGAGAAGATAAAAAGAAGCAGCAACTGGAAAGCACCAGGCCCAGACATGATTAAGAACTTCTGGTTGAAAAAGCTAACATCACTAAATGGAAAACTAACAAGGTGCTTCAACAAGAGAGTAACAATAGAAGAAGAAGCACCAGAATGGTTGACAAAAGAAAAAAAAACATTACTACCAAAGTCCCATGAAACCCAGAATCCAAGTAAATATAGACCAATAACGTGCTTGCCAACAATCTACAAAATACTAACAGGAATCATAGCTGACAGGATCTACAGCCATGCAGAAGAAAACAACATCATAAGCCCAGAACAAAAAGGATGCAGCAGAAAAACGTATGGGACAAAAGGCCAGCTGTTAATCAACAGGGCTATATTGGAGAACAGCAGAAAGAAACAGAGAAACCTAAGCATGGCATGGATTGACTACAAAAAGGCATATGACAGTGTACCCCACTCCTGGGTGAAGAAAGTATTAAGATCCACCCTACCATCAGGATCTTCTTAGAAACAGCTATGACACGATGGGAAACAGACCTAACTCTCCATCACAGTAAGGGAACTTTAGAGGTGACCAATGTGAGAATCAAGAGAGGGATCTACCAGGGTGATTCAATATCTCCTCTTTTGTTTGTACTGGCGCTAAACCCACTCAGCCAACTAATAAACAACCTAAACAAAGGCTACGTAATGAGACCAAGGGAAAAGAACAGCCCGAAAATATCTCACTTATTTTACATGGATGACCTAAAACTATATGCCCCAAACAAAAGTGAGTTAAGAGAAGAGGTCAGGGAGGTCAAAAAGTTCTCAGATGACATCCAGATGGAGTTTGGTCTTGAGAAATGTGCCACTGTCACACAAGAAAGGCAAAAGTTGTGAATCAGAAAACATCAGGGTGGACAATATCGTGATAGAAGAACTAGAGCAAGAGGCTACATGTAAATATCTGGGGATGGAGGAATCTGAAAAGATGCAAAGTGACATCATGAAGGAAAGACAGCGGAAAGAATATTCAAAAAGATAAAGCTAATCCTAAAATCTCACCTAAACAGTAAAAATAAGATCCTATCCATAAACTTACTGGCGGTACCTGTGTACTGTGATACAGTTTTGGCATAATCAACTGGACCCAGCAAGAGATCAACAAACTGGATACGATCACAAGAAAATTGCTCCATGCGCATAAGATCATATATAAAAACTAATGCACACCAAGGTTATACCTGCCAAGGAGGGTCGGTGGATTAGGGCTTGCGCTAATTGACCAAGTGCACAAAGCCACAACAATAGGATTAGCACAGTACATAAAGGAAGGAGAAGGAAGGCTAGTCAGATTTGTAAGAAACCATGAACGTGAAAAGCCTCAAACAACATCACTCTCAAAAAAGGCAAATTATTATCTAGTGGATGCTGGCATAGGACCCGAACAGCTTGAAGACATTGCAAATAAACCTCTCATGGAAAAGATAAGCACCATCAAAAGGAGGTATAACAAGAAAAGATCAGAATAAAAGAAGAACTGGGAAGAGCACAAGTTCAGCAAAGTATACAAAGAGGACGTGCTGAACAGAAAATACATAGAGAGGGATAAAACGATAAAACCGTGGAGTTCTAGAGATCTACAGAAGCTAAGGCTAATAAAGACCCTAAGATCCACTCTAAAGTTAGCCCGAGAGAAGGGAAAGAGTATGGGGTTAAGAGAAGAGAATAAGGGGTTAAGTAAGTAGCAACACCTATCACTCGTGGGTTAACATTCATTCAGAAAAAGAGAAAAAAGACTCGCCATCATCATCCGTCGGCCACTGCCGACAGGTCGGAAAAATAGTCGAAGAGAATAGGAGAGGGTTGAAGGATGAAAAGAAGTAAAATAAGAACGCTTACAAACCATGCAAACACAGTCTTAACTCACTGTCATACCATGCAAACTACAGACATGCAAGTAAGGAGAGGGAAAAAAAAAAAAAAGAGGTACAGTATAACAAAAAGTGGGCTAGTTTACTCTACGAGCTACATCTACGTTCGTGTTAGTCTTATTTTTTTTTTAAATTTTATTGCTGGCATCACACACTGGCATGTCACAAACTGGCATTAATCGTCAACAAATTCATCCTCGACCACCACCCCCAGAGCTCCTGTTACTAGTTGTTTTTTATTTTAAACATGAATATTTTTAAAATGCCTATCTAAATGGTTCTTAAACATATTAACGCTGGTAGAGTTAACGACTGATGCGGGAAGATTATTCCATTTATCAATTACTTTAAACGTAAAGAAGTTTTTAGCGATATTAGTAATGAGACGTCTGCCACGCAACTTAAATCCGTTATTACGAGTATTGCTATTACCGAAAGTAAACAGTTTGTCAAAATTTACGTTATCGATGTTATTAACGATTTTGAAAACTTCAATAAGCTCCCCCGGACGTTTTCCAGTTTATGTACCGTTTTCAGTGCTGGACTTACCTATAAGCTAAATAAGCTATAGCTTAGGGCCACACACCCTCGGGGGCCTCATTTTTTTTAATATATTTTTATTTTATCATTAGTTTTTATTCTTTAACACTAATTCATCAAAAATTATATATATATATTATTTTTTCTTTATCATTAACATTAATATAAAAAATAATAATTATAGTAATAATGACAACAATTGTAAAATACTTCGACAACTGTATGGTACATTAAGTTTTAAAGACTTACACAATGTTTAAGTGATACACTCAAGCTCATAATGCACGAGGTCGTGACAAGGTGACAGAGCAGCTTTTTGAAAATTTTGCTACCTATACACATATTGTTACATTTTAATCAATCAAACCTTGTTAAGCTGTTATTCATTAATGAATCCTAACTGCTATTGAACCATTATCAAGTACTGTTATTACTGTCTGTAATATATTACATATACGTTAGTAACGTTACACTCCGAAAAGAAACAAATTGAACTCAAACTCAACGTAAAACAAACGTGTTCTAAACACGTACGGTATGGGGTTGTTGTTGTTGTTGTTTAGCCGATCAGCCCACCCTGATCGAGCAAGCCGGCGGCACGCAGGTAACCGATCGCCCTCTCCGGAGTGGACCAGAGGTTCAGCGCACTCGTGATGTTGTGTTGTGTTCGTTGTTGTGCTAGAGCGGTACAGTCCGTCATAATGTGTTCAATTGTTTGTGGTGTGTCTTGGCACAGGTGGCAGGTGTCGTCTATGGAGTTGTCTAGTCTGTGTTTATATGTCCATAAGTTGGGGTGATGTCCACATCGGAATCGTGCTAAGTTAACTCGATCCGATCTGCTCAGGCTGATCTCTGACCTGTTAATGGGCGGCGGCTTCGCACCTAGGACCGCATTCGGACCGAGTCGTGTCAGTGCTTTGTGGGTTAGGTGTGTGTGTATGTGTTTTCTGTACTGTGTGATGTCTGTGGGGCGTGGTATGGAATGGAGTATTTGGTTATAATGTCTCTCTGGTGTTACCTTAATGGTGCGAGGTGTTGGTGCATGATTGTACATGTAGTGGCAAGGGTGTTGTGGGTTAGTTGTCGCTGCTGCCATGAATTGTGTTCCCCTCATGTCTAAATGTTCCCTAACTTTTAGTATTTTTGTTTCTGTGTGCAGGTGTTCTATTGGTGTTGTTTGAGTGCATCCTGTAATGATACGAAGTGCGTTGTTTTGTATTGTTTGTAAGGTGTTTATGTGTGTTTGAGATAATGGGTGCCCAGCATGGGCTAGCATAGTCCATAACTGAGCGAATATATTGTTTGTAGATGAGTGATGTTGTTTCCTGCTGGTGTCCAAAGTTTGTGCCTGTTAGTACCCTAAGCGTGTTAAGTCTTGACGTACATTTGTTTTTAATGTCCTGAATGTGGTTTGCAAAAGATAATGATGTGTTGTATGTGACACCTAGTATTTTGGTTCTGTGAGTGTGTGGAATGTTGATGTTGTTTAGTGTAAGTTGTGGAATTACCTGGTGTTCTTTTGTGTTGCTTGTAAGCAAGGTGATGGTTGATTTTGTGGGCGCTACTTTGAGTCTATTGTGTGTGAGCCAGTCTTGTATACTGTTTATGTATGTTTGTAGGTTATTTGTAGCGGTGTCGATGTTGTTGTGGGTGGATGTTAGAGTGATATCATCTGCATATGATGATAAGGTAAGCTTGTTATCTATGGGTGTTGGAATGTCATGCATGTATAAGTTGAAGAGTGTTGGTGAGAGAACAGAGCCTTGAGGGACCCCGTTCGGAAAAAGCTTGTTTTTGGATGACTTGCCATTAAATGTGACATGTGAGTATCTTCCTGAGAGATAGTTGCTCAGCCACCTTTTGGTGTTATTGTGCATGTTTGTGTTGAGTATTTTGTTTATGAGAGGGAAGCGTGGGATAGCATCAAATGCTTTACTAATGTCTATTGTTGCTAATAGTGTACGTTGAGCTGGTCTTCTAGAGTTGATGCCATCCATGATGTGCTGCGTCAGGTTAGTGAGTAATGTCGTGGTTGAGTGGTGAGGTCTGAATCCATGTTGAGTAGGCGATAGTGGTATGTGTGGGTTGGTGATTTGTAAGATTAGTCTTTCTGTTACTTTGGAAGGTGTGCATAGTAAAGTAATGGGTCTATAGGAAGCTGGTTCTGTTGGATTTTTGTTTGGTTTGAGTAGTGTAATAATTTTACCTTGTTTCCATATGTCAGGAATAATACAGTGTTGGTATGAATATGTGCTGATATTTGTGAGAGCTAGTATTCCTTGTGGGCCCAAGTGTTTAAGGTGTATGTTAGATATGTTGTCTGGTCCAGTAGCCTTCGAATTTTTAATGTTTTTGATGATCTTGGTGGTCTGGTCTGTATTGAAGGGTGTAATGGTCGTGTCGAGTCTGTAGGTTTTCTTGTGTCTGGCTGTTTGTTTGTCTGCGTGTTTCTGGTTGTTGTCTCTGTTTAAGTGACTTATCTTTGCGTAGTGATTAACTAGAATATTAGCTTGTTGTGTGTATGTTGGGATATTATTTTGGCTGCGACAGATAGCCGCGTGTGAGGTGTGAATGCCGCTGTTAGAGTGGGTAATGCTGTTTATAGTCTTGTATAGCCTGTATGTATCTGTGGAGTGGTTTAGTGTTGTTATGAATTCCCTGAATGTTTATGTTTGTTTTTCTTTGAGTTTGTTGTTTATTTCTGTGTTGAGCTGTTGTATCTGCTGCTTTATGGCTTCTGTGTGTGGTGTTTGTGTGTTATGTTTGAGGTTGTTACGTTGCCTTATGAGGTGGGCTATTTCTCTAGTGTAATTTGGGTTGTATTTCCTAATGTTGCCCTTGGGTATGTATTTGTTTGCATTATTGATAATCTGATTAAATGTCTTGAGTGTTGTATCGATGTTTATGATGGGTGTGCTGTTTAATGTGGTGAATTGTTCCTCAGTCTGTATTTTGAACTGTTCCCAATCAGCTTTCTTGTAATTTCTGTAAGTGTGCCTAAGGCTGTTGGGGCAGAGTGTAGAATGTGTTGTAATGATGATGGGCAGGTGGTCTGATGACAGTTGTTTTTCTGTTCTCCATTGTGTATGTGTTGCTAGTGAGGGGGAACAGAACGTTATGTCTGGGGAGGAGTTTGAGTATCCTGCTTGATGTGGTATGTGTGTATGTTCTTCTGTATTGTTAAGAATGAAGAGGCTGTTTAGTTGTGTGGCTATGTTGGCGCCTCTGGTGTTGTTTTGGTTGTGCAGGTACCAACTAGGGGTGTGCCGGATAGTTTTTTTTACTATCCGGCCGGATACAGGATATCCGGATAATAAAAATATCAGGCCGGATATCCGGCCGGATACCGGATAATATCATTCAAATAATTCATAATTTTTTATATATTATTATTTAGCTATTACTTGACTAATTGACTATACTATCAAATTTTAATCACTATTTGATGTAAATTATAGCTATCTTTCAATAACTTTACTAATTACCTATATTTTATCCTTTTCAGGATTCTTTCATTGCCTAAATCATATAGCTATACAGCTAGTTAGTATTAGTTACAGGCTTACAGCAATATTTTAACATTATTTACCCCCTAAAATGGCTAGTTTTATTTGGAAAATATTTACAATACATGAGACTAATCCAACGATAGCTATTTGCTCCCTATGTTCCAAACAGATTAAAAGGGGATCAGAGAAATTGGGTGCTAGGTGCTATAGCACAAAACCTTTGCACAATCATGCAAAGATGCTGCATTCAAAAGAATATAAAGAAGTGTCTCAACTTAACAAATCATCTGAAAATCAAAATCAACCTATAGCGACCACCTCAATGGCTCCGAAGGAGAAAAAATTAGTTGCCATGGAAAAGCAACTCACGTTAGAAGAAAGTTTTTCCTTTAAGAAAATATGGGATATAAATGACTCAAAAGCTCAAGCTTTACATAAAAAGATAGGATTAATGATGGCATTGGACAACCATCCTTTTAGTTTAGTTGAACAAGATGGCTTTATAGGACTGATGGCCCACGTACAGCCAAGGTATTTGCTACCAAATCGAACATATTTTTCAGAAAAAGTCATACCCAAAATCTATGAAGAACCCAAAGAAATTGTTATGGATAAATTGAAAGAAGGGAAATACATTAGCTTCACTTCCGATATTTGGACCTGCTCTTCTTCAAATGAATCATTCATTTCCTTGTCAGGTCATTGGATCATGAATGACTACACTCATTGTAATGCAGTATTGCATTCAGCTCATTTTTCAGGATTGCATACAGGAATTAATATAGCGGACAAATTGCAATCTATGTGGCAATCATGGAATATTGACAGATCAAGGCGTAATATATTGGTCAGAGATGGAACTTCTAACATAGCTTTGGGATGTGACCTTGCGGAAATACCTTCTGTTCACTGTTCAATTCATTTGCTACAGCTAGTGGTGAATGATGCATTAATGGCTCAACGATCTATAAAAGATCTTTTGGCAGTGTCGACGTTTAGTGACACATTTTAACCACTCCCCACTGGCTACTTCTGAATTTAAAGCTCTCCAAACACAACAGGGTCAAGGGTCATGTTCCTCTTCTATTGGTACAAGATGTTTTAACGCGCTGGAACTCATCTTATTTGATGCTAGAACGTATGGTTAAGTTGAAAAAATCAGTTCAAATATACCTTGCTGATCATAGTGAATTACTTGTTATTTCATCTAATGAGTGGCACTTGATTGAAAATCTTTTAAAGCTTTTACAGCCATTTTTTAAACTCACCCAAGAAATGAGTACAGAATATAGTTTACTCTCTACTGTTATCCCAAACATGTGCGCGCTTGAAAGGTTTCTTTCAAAAATTGGCCAGGATGATCAAGGAGTCCAAACTACAAAAGATGAACTGTTGAAGTCATTGCGGTCACGATTTTTTGCCAATGAAAGCAATGAAAAAGAAAGTGTCTAAATGTCTTAACAAATCGGAAGTATGCTCTAGCAACTGTCATTGATCCACGATTTAAATTTTTGTTTTTCAAAGATCAACAAAAGGAAAATATTAAGACATGGTTAACTGAAGAAATAAATGAAATAAACAACCTAGAGAAAATTAGAGATAAATATTTTGAAGAACAGGCTCACAGCAGCGACGATTCTAATTCTTCTTCCTCCTCAACAGGAAGAAAAAAGGCAAAGTTTGATGATGATCCACTCTCTGCTTGTTTCAAGGAACTAAACAAGAAAATTCAGAAAAGAACCTGGTGAGAAAAAGTTTAAAAAAAGCCGCAAGATGGCTTCATTCGCAGAAATAGCAGAGGAAATTGAGCAATATGCAAAAAAACCCATATCAGACAGATGACTATCTCCACTTGAAATTTGGAAAAATGAAGAATCCTTTCCATCTCTCAAGAAAATTGCTCTAAAATGGCTAGTGAACCCAGCATCTTCAGTTTTCTCAGAAAGAATGTTTCCCGAATACGGAAATATTTTTGAAGAAAAAAGAAGTACTTGCTACCAAAAGCGAGGGAGATGCTTCTTTTTATCCATCACAATGGACGAAAATTTGATTTAAACTTGTGAATCTAGTGTCTTGAACATAGTATTAATTTTTATTGTTTAATGTGAGTTTTTACTTTTTAAGGTTTTGCTATTTTAATAATTTCACTTACCTTACTGGTATATTTGATTAGGCTATATGTTTTATTTTTATATCTCAAATCTTAATAAAAGGTTTCGCTAATTCATATTTTTTCATATTGTAATTTGCAATATATATAAAAATAAAAAATAAAAATAAAAATAAAAAAGTAAGGGAAGCTGGGATCTTAGCTATGCGTCACACTTTTAGCTGGATCAAACATTTTGCCTTTTTAGCGGTGTTAATATAGTTACATACTAGTAGTGGTACATACTTATTTATCAATTATTTTAATTTTAGATTTTTGTACAACTATATTCAACTTTTGCTAGCTAAAGGCTATGCAAGCTAAGATTGGAAAGGGGCTGGCCCAGATGGTATTCCCATTACAAAAAAGACTATCATAAATATCCGGCTATCCGGCCGGATACTGACATCTATCCGGCCGGATACAGGATACCGGATAATAGCTGTTATCCGGCCGGATATCCTGCCGGATAGTGGTATCCGGCACATCCCTAGTACCAACTAGTGTCTTTGGCGTTGAAGTCTCCTCCTAAGATGACATTAGTGAGAGAGGCAAGATTGTGTAACTGTGGATTGTAATTGGCTGGCACCTGAGGTGAACTATCTGGTGGGATGTAAATGTTGATTAGTGTGGTGTTGTGTTTTGCGCGTGTTTTAATGTTAACTGCCTGTATTTCTATCGTGTTATCTGCTTGGATTGTGTTTGTAATGTTTTGGGTAGCATCAGTGTAGCTAATGCTTTTACGTATGTAAGTGATGAGTCCACCCCCGTTACCCCCAGTACGATCTTGACGGATCGCCGTGAAGTCAGGGATGGTGGGTGTTTTTGTGTGTGCGTTTTAGTTTTGTTTCTTGTATAAGTGCTATGTGAATGTTTTGTTTGTGTACGAATTCCCTAAGCTGCATGATTTTGTTTGTGAGGCCATCTACGTTGTACTGTAATATGTTAATATTATACTTCTGTATGTGTCTCATGGTGCTATTGTGTCTATGTCTTTGTGTATGGTGACATGTGTAAGTTGTAGTGGGGCCTGGATTAGTCTTAATGTCGCCAGAGAGTAAGAGTAGTTCGGGGAGCACGCAATTGTTCCCTGTAATTGAAAAAAAAGCACGCTGAGAATAGGTCCGGCCCCGGGAGCCGATCGGCACTCTGACCGTGCCACGCAACAGGCCGTCGACTGCCAGTCTGGCCAACCGTAGACAGCCCGCTGCACGGAGATTTGAGGAAGTTTGGCCACCAGCGCGTTGATGTTTTGGTTTGACGTCACCTCTTCGCGTTGACGTGTCCTGCGCTGGAGGATGCAGCCACTGTTTAGAAGCTTCCTCGTCAGCTGCTAACACTTTTTTCACGTTGTTCTCGCTACCTGTTCAGACTTTTTTTATAAACAAATCTCAGTTTTCTGCTCATCACGGCTCTTTCTAATTTTAAAATTGATTAGTCAAGGAAGGAAGATGTTGACTTCTATTTTGCAGCAACAGTTGATGATATTTATGTTACTTTACTGATTAATGAAAATGATTAGGCTCTTCAAGTTATAAATGAATTCTTTCGTAATAATTGATAAATACGAAACACAAAACGTATATGCAAACAGGATGATGATGCTTAGACTACTCAAGTTGATGAAGTTTTCTCTTTCTCATATATTGTATCGACGTAATACTGTAAATATATTTAAAGTTTCTGCATAAATAACTTGTGTTTCACAGTAAACAAAGATTTCCCTCAATCTTCTATCACATCCAAACAGTCCAAACGTAAAGTTGAAAGCTTTAGTGGATAAAACTTGTGAAGCAACAAGCGAGCGACTGCATTGATTGAAAACGGTATGGGGTTGCTACGTGAGGCTGTTAGATTCAGTCAGTAACGTCAGTTAATCAAGCACGCTGCTGGTACAACGGGCTCTGTAATTTTACACACTACTTCGACCACTGATTCTAAGTATCAGTTCTGTTACTTGTGTATTCGTTTCCTGGTGAGTAGTACTGTTTTTAAGGTTTATAACGAATAATAAATTAGTGCTAGAATATGATTTTATAATCAAAATAGGACTTTTCTCTGCATATAAATTTTTGTATTATACTTTTGCTTCTGAAGTAATGTGAGTTAAAACGTTAACTGACATGTGGTAGGCTACATTGTTGTAGTTTCTTTTGCTGCTGCTGTACTAGCAAAATGCAAATGGTACACGGCACACCGGTAGTACCTACATCAACGAAGTTAGGTTAACCCTATTCTTATAGACCTTTTTAGCTCTTGGTAAAGATAGAGGTGGGGTCGGTTCGACATCACTTCCAAAAAAATGCTAATAAATATTAATTATGACAATAGAACTGCTTTTGTGATTTATATATTAACAATTGTATATATTATTACAAATACTAAACGTTTAATAACCTCATTTATACGAAGAATAATTGATGATTTTGCTAGAGAAAAATCACGGAAAAGAATGTTTTAAATAAAAAGGGGATTATTATTAAATTTAGTTTTGTTTAAATATTTGTACTGAATACTTGCTAATTGTTAAGGGCAGTAATTATTTTCTATGCGGCAAATGGAATAAATCAATTAATTAGTTAAAAGGAACATTTTGTAACTAATTTAATTTTGTAATCATTAATAAATAATAATCATGTATAATTATTTTAAATTTTTTTACCCGAATTTTTTTAGAGAAGGGCCTCAAATTTCATATAGCTTAGGGCCTCAGCAGGTGAAAGTCCGGCCCTGACCGTTTTCTACAGTACATTACATACAGCATAGTAAACATTTTTAGATTGAAATTATTTATTCAAGGACCATTCGGAAATGCATTTTAACATTTGTAAGAAAAGATCTTCATTTTCGTGTCTGCGACGCCATACAAACTCGCAGAGATAAGAGTCCACCATATTGCGGTTTGTTCCACTGTGCAGCTTGTTTTGTCGTTTAAAGACGTTCCAGGTGCTCTCTATCTGCTGAGTGTGGGCACCGGTCGCTGGATCGACAAAATTTTCACTGTGATTTATAGTGTAGTGACGGAAGTTATAATGTGGGTTAGGTTAGGTTAGGTTATCAAGAACTCATTTTTGATCACTCATTTTTGATCTGAAAAGAAGCAAAAATAAATTATATGAAAAACGGTAGCGATATTAGTAATGGAACGTCTGCCAGCAACTTAAATCCGTTATTACGAGTATTGCTATTATCGAAAGTAAACAGTTTGTCAAAATTTAAGTTATCGATGTTATTAACGATTTTGAAAACTACAATAAGCTCCCCCTTAATCTCCTAGTTTCGAGTGAATGCAAGTCTAACACTTTAATCCAATCTTCCTAAGGCTTGTTGCGCAATGACGAAATTAGTTTCGTGGCACGACGCTGAACCCTTTCTAACCTATCAATATCCTCACACAAATACGGGCACCAAAACTGAACGGCATATTCTAAATGAGGCCTGACTAGGGACTTGTAAAGGGGCAATATAATATCCTTCGATTTAAATTCGAAATTACGCGCTATGAAGCCTAACATCCTATTAGCTTTTGCGCAAGACTCCAGGCACTGGTTCCTAACTTTTAAATCCTTAGATACGCGTACGCCCAAATCTACTTCCTCGTCAACGCTCGCTAACTCTCTATCATCCATCGTGTACGTGTAATTATTGTTACGAGAACCTATATGCAAAACTTTACATTTGTCTACGTTAAATTGCATCTGCCACGTATCCGTCCACTCCATAATCCTATTTACATCGTCTTGGAGCCTATTTTTATCGTCCTCGTTAACAACCTTACCGCCTATTTCAGTATCGTCCGCGAATTTTGACGCGTTACTAGTCAATCCTACATCTATGTCGTTAATGTAAATTATGAATAGCAATGGGCCTAACACTGAACCCTGTGGGACACCGCTACCTACATCCAACCACCCCGATTCACTACCATTAACAACGACCCTCTGTCTCCTAGCACGAAGCCATTCATCTAACCAGTTAGCTACCTCACCGCGTATACCGTGCGCTTTAACCTTCGCAATTAATTTTCTATGCGGAACTATATCGAACACCTTTTTAAAACCTAAATAAATAACGTCAGCCGCTCTATGCCTATCGTATTCGCGCACTATTTCGTTATAAAATTCTAAGAAATTAGTTAAACAAGATCTATGGCGTCGAAACCCATGCTGACTACTATTAATGAAATCCCTACTTTCTAAGTGATCGATGATACGATCCCTAACTACGGATTCCAAAAGTTTACTGACAGTTGACGTTAAGCTAATGGGCCTATAATTGCTAGCTACTGTGCGGTCAACTTTTTTAAAAATAGGCGTGACGTTAGCTAATTTGAAGTCTTCAGGAATAATCAGCGTTTCGAGTGACTGATTAAAAATCTTCGTTAAGGGGCCTACGATAACGTCTTTCAAATCTTTTAAATGTCTGGGATAAAAAGCGTCAGGGCCTGGAACCTTGCTAACTTTTAGCCTATCGTTATAATGCGCAATCTCACCCTCGTAAACAGTTATTTCATCCAAAATAGTCTCGCTACTAAATGGAACGATATCGTCCACGTCGGGGACATTATTTACGTGTCTTCTACGATAAAAACTGTCGCAAAAAAGTTATTGAAAATACCCGCCATCGCCTGAGCGTCAGAAGCCAAAGCGCCGTTAATATCCACTAGAGGGCCTATGTTATCTTTTATCAGCTTACGATTATTGACGTATTCAAAAAAACGTTTTTGGATTATGTTTACTATCCGCAGCTCTAAGTATCTCTAAATTACGCTTAGCATTCCTAATTGATCTTTTAACCTGACGTCTAAGATCGACATATCTATTAAAGTTAGCTAACGTGCCACTGCGCTTATTAAGTCAATACGCTCTGTTGCGCTCGTTTATGAACTCGCCTATTTCCCTAGTCCACCACTTGGGCCTACCATGATTTCTAGCGCGCTTGGGCCGACGAGGAATAAACTCCCTTTCAATATTCATAAAACTTTCTTTAAACGCCTCCCAATGCAAATTTGTGTCATTACCCATAAATAAGTTAGCCCAGTCCACTACTCTCATCCTATCCGCAAAACTATCAAAATTAGTCCTACGAAAATCAGGGACTTCTATTACGTTACTATCCTTAGTGTTTTCGGATAATCTCTAGGAACGCTCCATTTTTCAATATTAAACATACACTCATAAAACATATACCATTTGAAAGCTCACATTTTTCTGAGTCTAAAAATGTAGTAATCCAAAAGTATCAATAGCAAATAAAAAGTAACTAGATTTAATTAATTGTTTGACGCGTGACGTCATTAACTACATGATAAAGGTTGGCTAAGTTATAAATCTTCAGTCTGTGTTGTAAGATGGTATATTTGGTAATTACTAACCTAACCTAACATGAATATGTCATTACATTATCATTTGTATAATTTAGGTCTCGGGGGTACGGGGGCGGAGCCCCCGTAAAGATCAAGCATCACAAATTGATCGGTATAGGGTTTTATATTTAAACCTAGTTACTTTTTATTTGCTATTGGTACTTTTGGATTACTACATTTTTAGACTCATAAAAATGTGAGCTTTTAAATGGTATATGTTTTATGAGTGTATGTTTAATATTGAAAAATGGAGCGCTCCTAGAGATTTATCGTGTTTTCTATCAATAACTTAAACCTAAGAATTTGATGATCACTACATCCTAAACTCTCGCCTACTTCTAAACCATCGACTATATTTTCGCCGTTCATCATCGCCAAATTTAAAATATTGCCACTGCGCGTTGGTTCGGTAACCATCTGTCGTAAAAAATTATCTTCCATGAACTCAATCAATCTCAAACCCTCATCATTACCAGTAAAAGTCTCGTAATTAACATTAGGGCAGTTAAAGTCTCCGACAATTATACTATTCCAATTGTCAATAAAGTTATCAAGAAGCGAGTAAAATCTAGTATCGGTATCGAGGGGTTGAACGGGAGGTCTATAAACAACAACAAAATTAAAACTAATACTACGCGCCCTAACTTCAACCCATATCGCATTAATTGCTGCCGGAAAATCTATCTTAACCTCGATAGCCCTAAGGGAATTACGAATGTACAGCAAAACGCCGCCACCAAACCTATGTAACCTATCATTAGTAAAGAGTTTAAAACCCGTTCTCTCAAGTTCCCCCAACAAGTCCCGAGTCACGGTATTTAACCACGTTTCAGTGATAGCAACTGTATCGTAGTTGCCGGAATAAATTATCGCCTTAAATTCGTTTAATTTATTTCTAATACTACGCGCGTTACAATAAAAGACGATTAAGTTATTTTTTACCACGGGCCGGCGTTTTAAACTATTTTTCACGTCGGGCCTGCGTTCCCCGCACCCACAACGTTTAAAGAAGGCTTCGACCTATACAGCTTTCATACGTTTTCGTCAATTAACCTACCTAGCCTAGCATTACCTATTTCATTAAAATGCAGCCCCATCTTTTATAAAAAGGCTAGGATCACTGAATTCTGACCACAGCTTTCCGAACGGTACATTTTCCTCAGCACAAATCTCTTCTAATTTATTATTCAAAAATATCGTTTTTGACGTAATTCTAAGACCCAAACCGTGCCTTGGGGTAATACCTAGAACTAAAGACTTATCAGACCTCGCCTTCAGGGACCTAATTAACCCCTTATATCTCTCCAAAAGGTCAGGCACTCTCGTATCGGGCCTATACGAGTCGTTGCCTCCTACCATCGTCACCAACATCGAGTGACGGGAGGCAACGTCAATCCTGTCCACTTCGTCTCTAACTCTGTCAACCCTAGCCCCTGGGAGACAGACCCTCCTCCTCTTGGTTGGATGCCGTTCAACGAACTTTGTGTCCATATGGCGCACTAAAGAGTCCCCAATTAAAATAGTTTCCCCCTCATTCACGTCCCTTTCCAAATGGGCGAAAGGGTTCGAAACCTCGATATGGGGGGGGGATTCTTATCACCTAACGTACGCGGCCTAGCTCCACCCTTAACTTCTCTAAATCCCTCCCCATCTACTAATCTCGGACCAACCTTAACCCCTTCCTCAACTCTATCCAACCTTCCCGATAAGCTACCTAAACTAGAAACTAGGTTACGTACCTCGCCCTTCAAATTACTAACGTCTTTAACGTTAGTATTGGTTCGGGTTTCGTCAACCGTAGCCCTACCCCTGCCCTCATCAAGCGTTGCAAGTCTTTCCGTTACCTCACGTACACTGCGTTTTATGTCAACTATTTCCTCCCTTAACTCGCAAAAGAAACAAACTGATCTCTCGGTAATCGCCATAGGACCGCCGTTATAATCTTTAAAATCCGAATACCACAGGTTTACCCCACACCTAACACACGACGCTTTCTGCGACGGCATCGCGCAGTTAAAAATAGTTTATAACCGTCACAAATTTAAGTTAAATTAAGCCGGCACGCTATGAAAACTTCTAAATCGCTAAAAACCACTAATATTCAATTACTTAACTATAACAATGGAATATAAACGTAAGTAAATAAAATTCAAAACTTTCCAAAAGTAAAATTATTAGCAATATGCAAAAGTGAAAGCAATATCAGAGAGCTCAGGAAATGCGCCTGTTCAGTACAGAGTCTGGTTGGTAAGAGGGGCACTGAGACCGGAAGATGAACGGCTGGTTATGGCAGCGCAAGACCAGGCACTACGGACATACCGGTTCAAAAGGAATATTGAGGGCAGAAATGAAAGTGAGATGTGCAGATTGTGCTCAAAGAGCCCAGAGACTGTAAGTCACATACTATCGGGGTGTGAAATACTCCTGCACGGAGGAAACTACACAGACAGACACAATGCAGTCTGCAAGCTAATCCACTTCAAGCTCTGTAAGAAATATGAAATAAGGCTAGAAACAGAAAAACACTGGGAACATATTCCACAAGGAATAGAAGACATTGACAAAGTGCTGCTCCTATATGATCACGAGATACCAACTGACATCAGGGTATCAGGATGCAGACCAGACATAGTTGTGAGAGAGAAGGAGGGAAACAAGTGCCTCTTGGTGGAAGTAGGAGTCTCAGCAGACTGGAATGTGGCGAACTATGAAAGGGAAAAGGTCATAAAATACCAGAGACTCAAACACGAAATAAGGAGAATGTGCCTGTGGAATGTGGAACCTGAGATCATCCCACTAGTAGTGGGGGCAACAAGAGCAGTAAAAAATCCACAGTGGAGTTCCTGAAACAACTGCCCATAAGTGTGACATGTGGAGAAGTTGTAGGGGAGATATTACGATACAGCACCTCTATCTTACGCCAAGTACTAGGCTGTACCTAAAAATTCCTTAGGGTTAAGGTTTAACCCCGGAATTAAAAAACTCTCCCCGTCTGGAGTAGAAGAGAAAAAACAAAAACAGAAAAAAGCACCTAAACCTTATATCAGCTGGCTGATTACAGCTTTTAGGACGAAATTGCAGAACCTTAGTTTTTGTAACATTAAAAAGAATAGCATGTCTCTGCGAATACACTTCGCAGACTTTTAGTAGCCAATCCAGACCTTTAACGGAGGGACTTATTAACACCATATCATCGGCATAAACTAAGTTATTTATCCTTGTGTTATGTATACATCCCACTGTTGCCTCATTAAGGGAAGCAATTAATCCGTCAATATACACATTAAACAGCATAGGGGAGAGCAAGGAGCCTTGTCTCACCCCGCAAGAGGAGCCAAAACACTCGGATAGTACACTGCCCCACCTAAAGGTAAAAGATTGGTGGGAATACCAAAATTTCAATACGTTCAATATGTACAGTGCTTACAAGAAGTCTCACGCCTCTGTCTCGTCCCAAGCTCGCCTGTTAGGTATAAAATGGGCAGTCCTTATGGCAGCGGAGGTGTGTTCGGATTGGTGCACATAACTGCTCTAACAGAATCAATGACGTCCATTATTACGTCACTTCTGCTACATTTTAGTGTTTAAAATACAAATGATTAAGAAGCAGAATGACCAAGTTTCGGGATGTTGGGATGGTTATGGAGCAATCCTAGTCATCATAATATTAGCTGGGCATTACATTATACCGTCTCAATATATACTGTAGACTATAGAGAACGACTAATTCGGCAAATATCCCAAATCATGGCATGATACCTAAGTTATTTTGACGCAGGTCTAAATTATTTGCTCAAATGCAATGATTGATATTAAGTAATTGCTGGGAATTGTTGTCAATAATGTTGTTTGTGATACATATCCTACGTGAAGAATCTAATGACCAAATTCCTCAGTGAATCTCTCATGCGGTCGCATTTCGAGGAAGTCACGGTCGTCTCACTAATAGATAGTTTATCCATTGTTTTAAGTGGTAACCTATTCCATCTTATGAAAGTCATTAGTCTAAAGCAAGACTGGTGGGCCTTGAATCAGAGAAATTTGCATTTGATTTGTTCATCGTAATTATTACGTAATATAGTATACTGTATATAGTAGTATATGAGTTTATTGGTAGCATATCATATATGACAATTCCCATAAACATGTGATGGCCTCGATGTTGCCAGTTTGTATTTTTTTCCTGAAACTATTACCTTCTCATAGTTTGTTTCAACAATGCATATATTATCATCTCCACGAGCGTAGACATTGCAAGAAAAGATTCTAACTAAGGATAAGTAAAGTTCTTTCATGGTAACAATATATACTTTTATAGATGTCAAACATAAAAATATAATAAAATTCTATATTAACATAAATATATATTCGATACACATTTATGTCATGGCTTTAACATCAGTATTTCGTATAGCTTCCTCCGGCATCAATAATTTCTTGCAATCATTGCGGCAGAGAAGAGGCCAGATTGTAGGGAATGTTTGGTGTTCGGCGTAAGCTCTCCCAACTATTCTTCGTGTGAGCTAAAAGTGCTTCAAATGTTCTTTCATTGCGTTGCTCCCATTCGTTAATCATTATTGTCCAAAGGTTTTCAATCGGATTCATATCAGGAGAACGTGATGGCAGAATTAGATTAATAATCTCTGGGTGATCTTCGTACCACGCTCTCACAACGTTACTCCTATGAATGGGACTGTTATCTTCCATTAAGTAAAATGGTTCCGGCGCTGGAACCAGATACGCACGAACACTGGGTAGCAGCACCTCTTCCAGTATCTGGCAATATTGCTGTCCAGTAAATGTCCATCTACTTGAGTCAATTCTCCGACACCATAGCCAGACATCCAGCCCCACCCAACCTCGTTTCCTTCGACATAGCAACGCTTACCTCCATCCTCATTCCACTTCCTTCATTAAACCTATTATCGCTTTTACTGTCCCTTCCTTCCATCCTTCAATGCCAGCGTTCTTAAACCTAGCACATAAATTATATAATATGGAATCTAACACCTTAGATCTCTACGCATTCATGTTACTTGAAGACGCCTGTGTCTTAGGGGAATCTAAGTGTTGAGAGTGGGCTTGAGGGGTAGTCTATAGATTATTACAGATGACCTTGAACGCTCCAACTATTTAAAAATGATTATTTATTACGCACATCATATGGCATAATACACACATGAATTTAAGTATCTCTTACACTATAGGAATGGAATTGAATCCTATCAGAGCTAAAAAGTCGCAAAATATGATAGATTAGTTTGTATTAAGAGGTTACTAAGAGAAAAGGATTTGGGATAGAGCGGAAGGCAGAGAGTATATTTTCCCCGAGTTTTGGTTATTATTAACGTTATATGGATACATTGCCGATGTCCCTGCTGAAGACCTCTGATGGGATGCGGTGTGATCAGAGAGAGAGAGAGAGAGAGAGAGAGAGCTTTTAAATCACACCTTTTAAATGGTTTCTGGGTAAGGGCTTCACGTATGTTATTTTAGTCCAGGGTAGTTTATGTGGAGGTGTTAACGTAACTTGCACTTGGGACTGTTAATTGTAAGACAACTACCATAGCTGGGACTAAGACACGTTATCCCCTGCATACTCTATATAAGCACACCGGACAAAAAATTAGTCACCCCTCTCAGAATGTACCTAATAACGTGTGACGGCGCCTCTGGCCTTGATAACCGCACGAATCCGGCGAGGCAGAGACTCTACGAGGTTGTGCATGTACTGAACATCGATTTGCTGCCACTCGTTCATCAGCCGGTCCCGAAGTTCCGCCAGAGTCCGTGGGTGTCTATTCCTGCGCTTCACTTTCTGTTTCCAGCCTGAACAACACCTTCGACGCATTCAGGATTAAAGGCTTCATTGGACCTGCGATGTACTCGTCGCCTTCCATCATTGGAGAACAAACAAAAACGGGACTCATCGGACTAAATTACACGTTTCCAATCTGCCGCAGTCCAGTTTTTGTGCCTCTGAGCCCATTTATAACGTGCCAATTTGTGACTTGCTGTTAACAGCGGCCTCTTCCGTGGTACCCTGCTCCAGATGTCCATCGCATGCAGTTCTCGTCGCAATGTCCGTTCGGAAATTGGTCGCTGGAGAACCTCATTGGTTTCTTGGAGCAATTGTTCTCTGGTTTGAAAACGATTTGCAGTTACTAGACGAGAAACATGGCGGCGGCCCCTATTGTCGAGAATTGTTTTCCGGCCACAGTTACGCCGTCGATTGTCAGTTGATTGCGAACTACACCACTCTTTGTAAACTCGCTGGACAGTACGCGTTGGCACACCAACAAATTGGGCTACTTCAGACATTTTGTGTCCGTGGGCTCTGCCAAACACGATGGCTCCTTTTTGCCACTGAGTAACGTCTGCCTCACGACCCATTTTGCAGACTATATCCAACACACACTTTGTTCTTCACCACCTCACGAAACAGATCTGATCCTGTGTGCTACGTCACCGCTACTTGTCACTTACCAATGTTACATCAGCGCCCTCTGTGTGACGTTGAACTTCCTACTATCGGTGCTATTAGGGGTGACTAATTTTTTGTCCGGTGTGCTTATATCTATATACAGTATGTCTATATATAAATAGATAGAGTGATCAACACAAAGATAATGTGGACGTCATTGATGGGGTGAGAGCAATTATGTGCACCAATCCGAACACACCTCCGCTGCCATAAGGACCGCCCATTTTATACCTAACAGACTTGCTTGGGACGAGACAGAGGCGCGAGACTTCTTGCAAGCACTGTACATGGGAATCTTCCTGTCTTCTAGTTTTTCAAATAAAATATTGTAGTTCACCCTATCATATGCCTTACTTATATCTAGGAAACAGCTATAAATAATTGAACTACTGTCATTGTATTTAGATATTGTTTCTCTAAGTACATAGATACACAGGTCAGTTGAGTGGGACCGTTTAAAACCAAACTGATTAGATGTCCAATAAAAATTAGGGTGGATCGATTTTACATTTTTTTCGATTTCCATATTCTAATAGAGACAAAAACTTGCGCATGCATGAGAAAATAGCCTCTGCAAATCTTAGCTTAATAGGTAATCATCTTCTGCCCGCGGCAGAGTGATGAAAATCATATTTTAGTAGTCAAAAACGTATTTTTCTTATAATTTTTAAAATATTTCAATATGCATCAAAATTATTCTTAATAACTATAACGTCGATGAAAAAGACCTCATATGATCGTTTCTCCAAGCGCGTTGTCCTACGTTAATATCTTTTGCCCCCGGCAACAACGTCAAATGTTGAAAAAATAGGTAATTTATATACATATTTTCAGATCGGCTCTTTGTCTTAAATAATGCATTTATATATTTCCCATAGCATTTATATCGTTGCTTAGGCATGAAATAACACACACGCAAAATTTTATGACTCTAGAGTAATATCTTCTGTCCCGCGAGAAAAGTCTAAATGTGGATTATAATTACGTTAATGCGATGTTATAAGTACGATAAGTACTAAGTACAGCTCCTCGCTTGCTAATTTTATAAAATTAGCAACCCAGAACTCACCACGAGGAGGTGGCTGTACGTCGAGTTCCACCCTATCCAGCCCCAACCACCCTTCCTTTGGCTGCATGTCGATTTACATACGGTAATCTTTCTTAGAATCAAATCGTGGAATTTTTGTTCGGGAGTGAAGACGGGAGCGGATGAATCCGTCCCTCTCTTCTATTCCACTTACACTGGCAGAGGCTTCGGTTACTAATTTGATGAGTCTCTCGACCGCTTGAGTATGACAAGGGAATAGTGGGATCAGTCCATCAGGCTGGTCTCCCGTCTCAACAAACTCTTTTATTCGGGTATCAGGTATTGTTTTTGTAACGGGGGTTCGGTCACCTCAACCGTTTGCCAGTTGATCATTTCGTAATAGTTTTGACTATCGTAGAGCAGCTCAGGCATGGCGAAGGCTCGAATTTCCCCCGCTGGTGATTGTTTTGATCGTGCTTTTAATATTCTTCTCCATCCCAATTCTCTTACGTGTTGCTCATCGGCATGTAGCTGCTACATGCCGATGAGCAACACATAAGAGAATTGGGATGGAGAAGAATATTAAAAGCACGATCAAAACAATCACCAGCGGGGGAAATTCGAGCCTTCGCCATGCCTGAGCTGCTCTACGATAGTCAAAACTATTACGAAATGATCAACTGGCAAACGGTTGAGGTGACCGAACCCCCCGTTACAAAAACAATACCTGATACCCGAATAAAAGAGTTTGTTGAGACGGGAGACCAGCCTGATGGACTGATCCCACTATTCTCTTGTCATACTCAAGCGGTCGAGAGACTCATCAAATTAGTAACCGAAGCCTCTGCCAGTGTAAGTGGAATAGAAAAGAGGGACGGATTCATCCGCTCCCGTCTTCACTCCCGAACAAAAATTCCACGATTTGATTCTAAGAAAGATTACCGTATGTAAATCGACATGCAGCCAAAGGAAGGGTGGTTGGGGCTGGATAGGGTGGAACTCGACGTACAGCCACCTCCTCGTGGTGAGTTCTGGGTTGCTAATTTTATAAAATTAGCAAGCGAGGAGCTGTACTTAGTACTTATCGTACTTATAACATCGCATTAACGTAATTATACTCCACTTTTAGACTTTTCTCGGGGACAGAAGATATTACTCTAGAGTCATAAAATTTTGCGTGTGTGTTATTTCATGCCTAAGCAACGATATAAATGCTATGGGAAATATATAAATGCATTATTTAAGACAAGAGCCGATCTGAAAATATGTATATAAATTACCTATTTTTTCAACATTTGACGTTGTTGCCGGGGGCAAAAGATATTAACGTAGGACAACGCGCTTGGAAAAACGATCATATGAGGTCTTTTTCATCGACTTTATAGTTATTAGGAATAATTTTGATGCATATTGAAATATTTTAAAAATTATAAGAAAAATACGTTTTTGACTACTAAAATATGATTTTCATCGCTCTGCCGGGGGCAGAAGATGATTACCTATTAAGCTAAGATTTTGCAGAGGCTATTTTCTCATGCATGCGCAAGTGTTTGTCTCTATTAGAATATGGAAATAAAAAAAAATGTAAAATCGATCCACCCTAAATTTGTCCATAGGAAATCATTTAATTGGAGTAACAAGAGTTTTTCTAGAAGTTTCGAGAAGCAGGAAGCGACAGCAATAGGCCTGTAATTATTGCTGGACAGAATGTCTCCGTACTTATTTTTGACCAGTGGCAAGATATATACCCTCATGAACTCTGCAGGGATATAGCTATGAGCAAGCATGGCTGATAGGAGCAATGATATATGCAGACATACAACGTCATTGGCATATTTTAAGTGCTCATTCGATAAGTCATCTACCCCTGCCGCAGAACCAGTCTTTAACTCTTTAATTAACCTCTTTACTGCGGAAAATGATATCAAAGTATTTTCCCTTGTCCCTCCCACAGTCGTTTCGCTGCAGTCTATCTTAAGATTATCCCTACTCACACTGTTTAGAATGTTAGAGTAGTGGTTTTTCCACAGCTTTGCAATTTCATCCTCCCCCGACACCCCATCGATTGTCGGAGGGAGGACATTTTTAACACCCGTTTCATTCTTAACAAATTTCCAAAAAATTTTATTATCGTTATTTATGTGAGCTTCACAGGCTTTTGATGCTCGAATAGACTCTTCTTCCTGTTTACATCGCCTTATGCCGCCTTATACTGACCCCTACTTCTACACATATTCATGTATACTAATCTGGGTCTATCATGAAAGTACCACAAATCATAGGCTTCTTTCGATTCCCTCTTCAGGGGGGGCAATAAAATCATTCAATCCAGGAATAATCTTAGTATGATAGTTGTAAGAATTAATCAGAAGGCTTCCTGCTTCTCTTAACAGGGATATTATCTTACTATAATACCTATTTATGAGTTTACAGTGAGAATCATTTGAGCAAGGATTACTGTAGGCAAGATGCAAAATTTCTAAATTATTAAAGAGGTGACTTGTTCTGTCTTTGTATTCTATTCTCTGTTGCATATTAACATTGGACCAATCGACGCGATTATTCTTACCTATTGAGTTCTTGTTAAGTCGTCTTGCGCATAAATCGGCTCAGACGCAAGTTATGAAAAAATGTCTCGGTATTTATAAAGAAAATTTTGCTCTGAGCTGGACTAAAAAAAAAATGCGGATCAGGCAGCACTGAAAGAAAATGCGAGTCGGAACGAACTCCATTCATTAAGAGGAGGAGGCGAGTAATCTGGACTGCTTCTCTCGCCATTTTGAATAGGATCACTTTTAAACTAATTTTAGGAATGGGAATGGGAATTTGAAATGGGTCCACCCGAAGGTGTTTACCGTTGCCTTCAAAATGACGTGAAATGGCTTTAATTAATTATTTAATTTTGTTTAATCTACGCTATTTGCTCTTTCTACTGATTTTGCACTAGTATTCTGAATTCTATCTAAGTAGCTCGTGGGCAAGCGGTTGAGACGCAGAACATGCCGCAGACATTTTTGAACAAAGGGAGGGACTGTGAAATGATCACACTTTTTACTCTATTTACCGATTTGGAGCAAGTGTAGTTTACGTTCCCCTGACGCAAAAGGGGACACAAACTATACTAAGTCAAAGTTGGGGAACGTAAACTACACTAGGATCTTTAGGAGACATTTTGGGAAAACTTTACAAGACACTCGCATTGCCATGAAACATGCTACAGTAACGAAACATAGATCAATCGATAGAGCAGAAAAAATGGTGGAAGCAGCTATGCATCATTTTGAAAATATTAGAAAATAACAAAGTCATGATACTTTAAAGCAATGTCATTTTTAGCGACATTTAGCGATAGTTTGAGATATATCTAGCGACATCTGCCAATATTTTTAGCAATTATTGGTATATCTAGCGACATTTGGCAACCCCTTAGTTGCCATACCAATCAATTACTCTATTAGGTCAGATCTGGTCAGTTTGTGCTTTGTTGTTGAGGCGTTGTGACATGTCAGTTACTGTGTTTTTTGATAAGTTTCTCTCTAAGGATAAGGAGCTATTTAAATTTTGTGTTGAACATAAGTTACTATTGAGCGAATGCTACAGTAACGAAACATATATCAATCGATAGAGCAGAAAAAATGGTGCAAGCAGCTGTGTATCACTGAAAATATTAGAAAATAACAAAGTTATGACACTATGAAGATGTTACTAGGCCTATCATAGCTTACACCATTTGGATCTTTTCCGTTTCATGTACTGTTTCCGATTTTGTTGAAAATAAAATATTAGATTAACTGAATGCCCGGTTAGGTCAAGTGAATGCTCGGTTAGGTCAACTGTACGCCCTTGATGATTGGTTAGGTTAAGTCGTGATATTTTCGTTAATTTTAACATAATATATATATATATATATATATATATGAAAATTATTTCACGAAAGTAACACGTGAAAAATATTTATGATGAATAAAACCACGAAGGAAAGGAAACACAAAAAGGTGCTCAAGCGCTTTCGTCTAATGACATCCTCAGGAACACTGAACACATAAAAGGTTACGGCCTATATATAGGTTACAGAAAGAAAAAAAATAAATAAATAACATACATACACACAAACATATATATATATATATATATATATATATATATATATATATATATATATATATATACATACATATCTACACACATACATATTTATATATATATATATATATATATATATATATATATATATATATATATATATATATATATATATATATATGCAATAAACGGAGAAGTAAAAATAAAAATTAAAAATTAAATTAGAGGATTAACAAAGAGGCATACAGATTTGTAAGGAAAAATATCGATTTTTAGCACAAGATCAAATGAATTATAAAAATACAAATTTATACTGGAAATCTGCCCGGGTTTTAACACTTTGCCTTTTAAAGTCAAGTTTCGATATATATAAAAATAAAATGAAGATTAAAAGTTAATAAAGTAGCATACAAGTTTACCAAAGATTTAGCGTCCTACCCTTTTTATCTAAATTTGTTTTGAAGGAATTCAAACAACAGGATCGAGTTGAAAAAGACCTTTGCTTATGTTGAAGTTATTTGAAAGTTGGATAATGGC
The DNA here is from genome assembly GCA_023014485.1 of Bathynomus jamesi. Lineage (NCBI taxonomy): Eukaryota > Metazoa > Arthropoda > Malacostraca > Isopoda > Cirolanidae > Bathynomus > Bathynomus jamesi. The sequence goes on along the minus strand of JAJOZX010001058.1, from coordinate 809,779 downwards.
AGACTCAAGAATATTTCTATTGACAATGTTGCTAGAATGAAATAAAACTGAAGCATTATTCCAATCAATACAGTGGGATAACTCTGACAAATGGACAAAAAGAGCACTGGACAACTGTCCTGTTCTAACGGAATATTGATGCTGTTTTATACGTGTGTGCAAATCCTTTCCCGTCTGACCTATGTAAAAGGAATCACATTGTTTACACCCAATTTTATAGATAATGCCTGAATTATTGGTAGGGCTATTTTTTACTATGATATTTTTCACAATATTGTTATATGAAAATACTACATTAATATCCAAAAGTTTAAGTACATTAGCAATGCCTAAAAAGCCCGGGAACAATGGAAGTACTAAAATATTTTTTGACAAAGTACGAGTGTTATTATTGACACGATAGAAAGTTCGTTTTGCCTTGTTGAGACAAGATTCCATAAACGCAGATGGGTAACACAGATCACTTCCAATACCGTTGATTTTTTCCAATTCGGCATTGATGTATTCCGGACTGGCGATCCTAAGGGCGCGGAGAAAATTGATGAAAAAATGGCCTTCTTAGTGGGGGTGTCATGTCCCGAGTAAAAGTGTACGTAGGACAAATTGTTTGTTGTTTTCCGATAGATACTAAACTTAAAACCTGGGCTTTCCCTATGTACACGCACATCCAAAAATGGGATTGAATTGTCTTGTTCCACTTCTAAAGTAAACTTAATGGAGGGGACTTGATCATTTAACTGAAGGAGGAAGTTATCCAGGTCACGATTCATGGGCCAGATACACAAAATATCGTCGACGTACCGCAACCAAGGGATGCCAACCCCCAGGATTCTCGGAATGTAAGTAATTTCGAAAAACTCCATATAAATATTGGAGAGGAGGGGCGATAAGGGGTTGCCCATGGCCATCCCAAACACTTGTTGATAATACTCGTTATTGAAAGTGAATTTACAGTCTTTGATGCAAAGCTTAATAAGTTCCAAAACAATGTGTGAAGGTAGTGGCAGGTCATACTTATGTAATTCTTGGGAGAGAAAGTCAAGCATATCATCAATCGGCACTTTTGTAAACAATGAACAAACGTCAAAACTGATCAATCTATCATTAGTTTCAGTACGTGCATTATTCAATTTTTCAGTAAGATCCATGGAATTTTTACATGTGAATCAGAGATAGTTCCGAGAATGGGGGACAAGACTTTGACAAGCCATTTGGAGAGTTTATAAGTAATAGAGCCCACCGAGCTAATAATAGGGCGCATAGGGTTGCCAGGTTTGTGGGTTTTAATAAGACCGTAAAGGTAGGGCAGAGAAGGTGAAGTGGACATGAAAAGCGGAATTAAGTCCTTATGATCTTTGAGAATGCGTTTCAAGCCACTATTAAATGATTTGATGACGTCATCCTGCGGGTTCTTCCTAAGTTTGCTGTATGTGGCGGGGTCCTGGAGAAGCTCGTTCATCTTTCCGATGTAGTCCACTTTGTCCATAATAACTATGGTGTTAGCCTTGTCTGCTTTAGTAATATGGAGCTCCCCATCTTTTTTTAATTGTGAGAGGCCATCGCGAAAACGTTTAGGAAAGTTATCTTCGTAATTACCATTCGCCGCACTATAAACGAGGCCTTTAACTATGTTAAACAAATACTGAGGGAGATTACACTGTTTTTCAAAACACGCGAGACTGTAACAAATTTGTAAAGCCGAAGGTTTTTTAACAATAAAAAAGGACATACCATATCCAAGGGCACTTTTTGCATCGTCACTAATGTTTTTCTAAGAAAGGTTCAAAACACACTTTGAGCTTGCTTTTTTACTCCACTGACTATTTCGAATGAGACTTTTAATTTTCCGATCCAAAATGTTACGAAGTGAAGTAGTTCTCCGACGCAACTGGTTGTAAATTTCATCAAACAAAGGTTGGATCCACGGTTGGGGAATAACGGTTACAAAATTATGTTTGGCGATGTTTAAATTTTTTAAGGCGGACCACTCATTTTGTCTGGTGACTTCAATATGTTTCTTTAAAATTAATCTGCTGAAGTTGTTGAACGGATGGTCGTCAATTTGTCTGAGGCGAATCGGAAGCAGGGATTTGGGGATCGCCAGTCCGGAATACATCGATGCCGAATTGGAAAAAATCAACGGTATTGGAAGTGATCTGTGTTACCCATCTGCGTTTATGGAATCTTGTCTCAACAAGGCAAAACGAACTTTCTATCGTGTCAATAATAACACTCGTACTTTGTCAAAAAATATTTTAGTACTTCCATTGTTCCCGGGCTTTTTAGGCATTGCTAATGTACTTAAACTTTTGGATATTAATGTAGTATTTTCATATAACAATATTATGAAAAATATCATAGTAAAAAATAGCCCTACCAATAATTCAGGCATTATCTATAAAATTGGGTGTAACCAATGTGATTCCTTTTACATAGGTCAGACGGGAAAGGATTTGCACACACGTATAAAACAGCATCAATATTCCGTTAGAACAGGACAGTTGTCCAGTGCTCTTTTTGTCCATTTGTCAGAGTTATCCCACTGTATTGATTGGAATAATGCTTCAGTTTTATTTCATTCTAGCAACATTGTCAATAGAAATATTCTTGAGTCTGCCATTATCCAATTTTCAAATAACTTCAACATAAGCAAAGGTCTTTTTCAACTCGATCCTGTTGTTTTGAATTCCTTCAAAACAAATTTAGATAAAAAGGGTAGGACGCTAAATCTTTGGTAAACTTGTATGCTACTTTATTAACTTTTAATCTTCATTTTATTTTTATATATATCGAAACTTGACTATAAAAGGCAAAGTGTTAAAACCCGGGCAGATTTCCAGTATAAATTTGTATTTTTATAATTCAGTTGATCTTGTGCTAAAAATCGATATTTTTCCTTACAAATCTGTATGCCTCTTTGTTAATCCTCTAATTTTTAATTTTTAATTTTTATTTTTACTTCTCCGTTTATTGCATATATATATATATATATATGTATGTGTGTAGATATGTATATATATATATATATATATATATATATATATATATATATATATGTTTGTGTGTATGTGTGTTATTTATTTATTTTTTTTCTTTCTGTAACCTATATATAGGCCGTAACCTTTTATGTACTTCAGTGTTCCTGAGGATGACATTAGACGAAAGCGCTTGAGCACTTTTTTGTGTTTCCTTTCCTTCGTGGTTTTATTCATCATATATATATATATATATATATATATATACATATATATACATTCAACTGCAAAGAACACGCAGTATAAATAACGTAAAGAACGACGCTTGTATAGGAGGTTAAGTCGTAATATTTTCGTTAGTTTTAACGTTTTATTTGATTAGTTATACGCGGACAAAGTTGGGGAACGCAAACTGCACTAGGATAATGTAGGGGAACGTAAACTACACTAGGCACCACAGGGGGACGTAAACTACACTTGCTCCACCGATTTATTTAATTAGCACAATAATAATAATGGGGGTAAAGTGAGTGTGAATACATGATTCTACACTATATCGTGGAGAAAAACTTAAGTTAACAAATTTTAAATCATAAATTACCTTTTTAGCAGAAATATCGACCTTCTTTTAATGAATCCGTAACGAGACTGCCGCGTGAGCGATTCAAATCCATAGCCTCCTAGATGTACTCCTGAGCTTGGTCACTTTTCCCTTGGCAACAGGCAAGTTTCGTTCTATTTAAAGCAATCGTTATATTTTCATATTAACATACAACGCATTACATTTAATTCCATTTTGAATAATCATTAATTTTCATTACTAATTTTCATCTTAAAATTCAACACATGACATCTCTGATGGATGTAATATTGGCAAATACTCAAAATGTTTATAATTTTTCTCTGAATTAACGCATGCGCAGTTAAGACATGATATAACACAAAACGTGTTTCGTATAGTGGCTTGTTTTATTATACATGCATTAATTGCTTCAAGGAAATTGAATGCGTATTTCTGTCAATGTTTTACAGTTTAGTTGCGTAAGAATTATCCTAAGCCCAAACTAATTTAACCCAAGTAACCCAAGTAACCTCGGGTAACCTACGTCTATATGGTCGATCTTTAGAAAATTTATAACACAGGTATATATAAAGAATTACAAGGAGTTACAAGGACAAGAGGAAGCCTCAAAGACCTTTCAGTCCACTCGGGGAGGTTCCTGTTATTAGTGTTCATTTTTTAACTATTCTAGCAGTTGTAGAAAAGCTCTCTACCCACCCTTCGCTTCCTCCTCGCCAGAGGCGGATAAGGAAGAAAGTTGAAAAATACCTTGACCTTGGAAAAGTAGCAGGGAAATTTTACAGGAAAGAGGAGAATATATAAACTAGCTCTACAATTACGCCAGGCACACAGAGATTGTACACTAAATAGCATCGCTAAACTAACCAATAATATACTTGTGCCGTTCGCACATCAACCACTTGGTATTGTCACAAAAACCTCGAACATATGGAAACAAGAATTAAGAAAAAAATCAGATTTTCCATACCATGCTCTCACCCGTCACTTGCATCCACCCAACCAAAAGGAAAAAAAATTGTATCGGCAGAAATGCAACTCTATTAACACGGCGGCTCCGAGATTTGGGTCTTCTGTGACAAAGGTTCGAACCATAGAAAGATAAGGGAAAATTATTTCCTAAAGCAAAAGATTTAGGTGTTGTAATGACTGATGATATGAAATTTGAAACACAAAATAAGATTGCCGTAAATAGAGCATAAAGAATAACTGGACAGATACTGAGAACCTTTAAACGAAGGAATAGGAGTATAATAATTCCTCTGTTGAAAACACCGATCATACTCAAGTTGGAATACTACTCGGTCCTAACATCCCCATATAAAAGCGAAGACATTAATCAGCTAGAAGGGATTCAGAGAAGCTTCACAGCCAAGATCAATGGGTGCGTGAATTAAATGGGTTACGTGAATTAAATTTATATTCACTGGAAAGAAGAAGAGAGAGGTATCGTATACTATTATTTACACTTGGAAAATAATGGAGGAACTAGCCCTTAATCTTTCTCTGAACCCTATAACCCCCCAAACAACAGTGGAAAGTAGAAAAGGAAGAATGTGTTGTGTTCCCAAATTAAAGGCTAGACAGCCGGTCGTACCTGGCTATGTGAGGTGGAGAGCAAAAGAAACAACTCTCTACTTCACCAGGCCAACTCAAGAGGAGTGGCGACAAGCTTAACCTTCGTGAAGTGAGGAATCATCGCACGGAACATTTGAAAGGTTGAAAGGTTGAAAGGTATGTATTTAATATTTAAACTTACGTTCTTGTGTAATATATTGTTCTGAATTGACATAAAATAATTAACTTGCATGTACTTACGCTCTGCTAATTAAAATTAACTGGAGTGGAATATAACTAGAATTTCCTCCAACAGAGGGCATTCAATATACAAACTGTATTTTTAACAAGAATCGTTTTGTTAATCAGGTAAAAAATAAATTTTAATAATGCAGACATTGTAAGCTTTGTTCGTAGGAAATGTCAGTCTAACAAAATTTTGAGTCTTATATTAACAGAGGAACTTTTGTAAGGGAATTGACAGAGATAGAATTTTTAGTTGATAATAACCGTGTCACTCATCCTTGTTAAAGATACTAATTTCTTTGTCAAATTAAGAATATTGTTTTCTCAGTGTTGCAAATGTGAGATGCTGCGAAATGTTTACATGATAAGAGCGATCACCTTGATATACATCGTGTAACTGTTGATAAATGGGCACAATGTTATAGGCCTATATAGAAAGGATTTCACATCGTCATTATGACTATATGTCGACTTTTGGGGACGTGTCATTTTCTCACATAAGAGGATGTTTTCTTTAACTATTCATGGTAGACATCATTGGTGATGAAGCAACGACACACGATACTTAAAAGAGAACATCCTCGAAGATGCGCGAATGGTCACGTGTGCAGTGGCTAGCATCACTGGCTACGAATCCACTGTTCCTGGGTTCGAATCCTAGTGCAGCTGGCGTACCAACTTTGTTGAACTAAAGTTACTACACAGCTTTACCTACTGATGAACACAACGTGAAGCCGCCCAAGTTATTTCTTCCTATGTAATAGGGAGTAAGCGGCAGCATATTCTGTTTAGAATGTGTCGAAGGCAGTCACCATCCAGGGTAGTACTACCACCTTGATTCCGGAGCCTTTAAGGGATACCCAGATTCTTGTTTCACTCCCTGCCAAGGCTGCTGGTCTTACTTTCTGCATCACCTATATGAGGGTGCCGGGATAACTTCAGACACACTTCTTCTTTCACATCTTTAACATCTTACACACACTTTCCTCTTCCATATAAATATTCTTAAAGAAAAGTTGACATGACACATAATACAAATTCTTTACATCCAGTGACGACTCCGAACACCACCAACGGTCAGGTTGTTTTGAACTCCCGGGGACAGCTCGATCGTCAGTATACTACTGGGGATGTACAAGACACCATCGCTCCACTCCATCAGAACCAAACCTCTGTTCATCGGTCAAATAAATAACCATAAGTCTTTCCTCCTAATTCACTTTTATAATATTCAGGGACTGAGTGAAAATCTCGATTCTGTTCACCATCACCTTCAATCTGTAAAACCAGACCTTTTCTTTATGAATGAAACTCAAATTACCCTTTCTTTTCTCATCTCAGTTCATCTTTCCTGGTTACAACTTTCTTCCCAATATCAGACTGAAAGGAGGCATTTGCTACTACTCGAAGTCTTTGATTGCATTTAGCGTTATTTCTAACTTTATTTGTCTTGACTTTTACTACTCTTTATATAAGCTCACTACTTCTTGGACTATTAAATACGTTTGTTGTGTCTATCGCTCTCCTAATGCTCCTCTCATACCCAGTCTGATTAAGTCGCTTTCTAGTATTATTAATACATTAATAAATTATCCAACTGCCGAACTCAATGCTGGGAGACTTCAGTATTCACAATAAGGACTGTCTTTTTTTCCTGCCCGCATTGATGTCGAGGAAGAAGTGTTTGATGCTTCCTAATATCACTCAACTTATCAGTAACCCAACACAGATCCTCGACAACGATAATCATAACACTCATCTCCTCGACCTATTCCTAATTAATCGTCCCAACTCTTACAGTATTCATGTTGCTTCTCCTCTTGGCTCATCCGACCACTGCCTGGTTTCTGCGGCTAATTCCCTTTCCGCGGAGCCCATTACCAGTCGAGATGACTAATTAGCGCTTCGACCGTGCCAATTGGGGTGGACCTTCCCTTCTACTTTTGTTTCCCCTGGTCTTCATTCTTTTCTGACAATCCTTGGACTACTGCTGATCACATCACGGATATCATTAAGGTGGACTTGGAGGAATATATTCTTCACAAAACCTTCACCAAAAAAAGCAAACGCTCCACCCTGATTTAATTCATCCTGTACAATAGCTATGTCACACAAAGAAATATCACTTAAGAAATACCACGCCTCTAAAAACTATCAAATTCACTTATTACATTCATGCTAGAAATCATACTAATAACATCATTTATCTTTCAAAATCCAACTTCCTTCACAAACAAACGAATAAATTGTTTAACAATAAAAATAACAATAAAATGTTCTCAAATGTTTTCAAATCCCACAAATGAGGCAGGATGCTGCAGAGGGGTCGACCGCAGGTCGATCCAGAACCTTCGTTCAAACTCACATAAAGTAAGTAAATATTTCTTCGAATTCAAGATTCCACTGGTGACAACAAGCTTTCCTGGACCAGAAGCACTAAAGCATCTCCAAAAAAGTAGCCGTAGGAAGGATGATTTTTCCCTTGAATACAGTATTTGATTTTCGCCGAACATACCGTTGCTCGTTATGCCCGAATAATTCAGTTTTGGTCTTTTTATAGAATGCAAATCATTTTGATGATCCTTGGCGTACTTTAAGTATACTTCTTTGTGCACTTTTCGTAGCACATGCTTTCTTCGTGCAACTCTTCCATGCAGACCATTCTTTCTCAATGTACGACGTATAGTAGAAGGATGGACATCGAACTTAGACAGTCTTAATGTTTGGCAAATATTACCTGCAGTCACTCGTGGATTCGCAGCAGTCATTCTTTCAATCCGTCTAGCTGTACGTTCTGAAATCTTGCAAGGGTGTCCACACCTTGATAGAGTTTTGATTGCTTCAAAACCTTCCCATTTCTTTAGAACTGCAGCAACCGTCGTAAGTGAAATTCGAAGTTCTTCCCTGTTCCTAGAACTCTTTCCGGACTCGTGTACAGCAATAACAGATCTCTTAAGATCTGCAGACAGCTCTTCATCACGACGACCCATTGCTTATAAATGGCTTGTACGGTCATCCGTCTTCCATGAAGATTCACAGAGAAAATTCTAGAATTCAGAACTGCCAACAGTTTCTAATCAGTAAACGGCCAACCACTGATAAAAATTTTAATTCTTCAAGCCTAAGGTGTACACACAAAGTATTAAATAATTTTGTAAATAAATATACGGAAACTTTTAGTTTAACTTTGTTTTTATTTTCCTCAAATTCTTTGATGGTTTACATTGTATGTTGGAGTTAAACTAATTTTTTTATTTGTTAAATTTTTCATAACGATCTTATGCATGGTACAAAAGATAAAGAAGAATATAACTGATATATTGGTGTGTACGAATACTTATGAGCGTTACTGTATATACTGTATATGGTGTGATTCAAAAAAATGTTAACACTTTTATGGGGTTTTAGTTTTCATTTCCAATTTATTTGTAAATATTTTTGTGTTTTATACAACTGGGGGAGACTGATACACCTCCACCCAGGCCCCAACCTTTCTTCTTTCCTCGAAACTCAGCTTTGTTGCCATTTCAAATGCTTATTCAGTACTCTTTAATCTTTAAATCCCTGTAACAGAAAAACCCATATAAGCGTTAAATTTTTTGAATCACCCTGTATATAGGGTGTCTCAAAAAATTTCCCCATTTTTATTTGCCCATTATTTTATAATGGATGTATTGGGGTTTGTTCTTCACAAAGGTAACAGATTGGGGTTTTTATTCATCATATACCGATACATTTCTAAGCTTTCATCATTTAATAACTGATAAATACTATATATTAAAACCGTTCTTGCATCATTTCATACTTTATTAAAGCAATAAGTTTTCATAATTTCTATGAAATTAGGAAAAGACGATGCTGCTATCAGTAGACTATAACCTAGTGAGGCCATAGACGGGCTTACTAGGTTATCGTCTTTAAGGAAAGCAGAATAGGGCACCTCCACACACTGCTTGTGAAAGTTGCAACTTTTTGAAGAAGCATTTTTCAGGGCGACTAATCTCCCTTCATGAACCAGTGAAATGACCCCATATTTCCTTGACCTCATACCCCTTCACTTTTTTTGTGGGGTTACATAAAAGACAGGATCTATTCTGTCAAGCCTAAGACACTTTAAAACCAAAGTCTATGAGGTAATGAACAACATCCCACCTGAGTTATTTCCAAAAATTATGTCAAACCTTTGTCTAAGAGTGAATATTGTGTTAGAAAAAAAATAACGATTACGCTGAACTTGTTCTTTAATTAAGGTTAATAAACTGCTATGTTTTACGTACCGATTGCATTTGTCTTTCATCATGATATTATTCTGAGTGAACTCAGAATAACATCATGAAAAAGAAAAACTATAGTGTTTGTTATTTACCATTATTTATTCGGACTATAGTGGATTTAATTTTCCCAGAAGAGTTCCTTGTTCCAATGTTCCATGCACGGTCTGTGTGTATCATAAAAAAACCTCAGGGAATCATTCTGAGTTCACTTCCATCATGAAACGGACATGTTATGTGCCTTGAAAAGTGGACGCTCAATTCTGCCAGTTGAGGTTTAAGTTTTGGTTTTTGGCTAAAAATATAAAAGTTACCCCTTTTTCTTTGATGTATTCAATCGGACGTGAATACAATGAGTCTTTTTCTTATATTGAGGTTCTAAATGTAGCGGGGCTAGGCTGCTTTAAACCCTAGATCCTGTCCCAAAGCTGGATCCTATCTGCTTTGCAGATAGCTGGTGAGGGAAGCTATATTTATGGGACCTCTTTGCGAGTGACCCGTTGCCCACGTCGGGCTAACATCATGAAAAAGAAAAACTATAGTGTTTGTTAATTACCATTACTTATTTCGACTATAGTGGATTTAATTTTCCCAGAAGAGTTCCTTGTTCCATGCACGGTCTGTGTGTATCATATATATATATATATAATTATATATATATATATATATATATATATATATATATACAGGGTGTCCCAGGAGGAAATGTCAAGAATGCACCATTTCACTCTTTGGGTATTTCTAAGTAGAAAGTATTATATCGATATGGGTCCGATTCCCAACCGTTACCGAAATACAGGCCTCTACATTTGGGTAATTAAAACATAATAAAAAGGCGATCTTAGATACTATTTAATGACACTTGTGGTTTACAAAAAGTACAAACATACAATACACTATTGCACTTATTGCAGAATGGTTTCAAAGTGACCCCCTCCTTCTTCAATGCACGCGGCGAGCCTCCGATCCATCGAGTCTTGCCAAGGAAAACGCGGAAGTTCATTTCTGAGGTTTATGAACGCATCCTGTTTACGTGGTGCTCGGACAACTGCCCCTCGGACAACCGCCCCCCGGACAATTGCCCCCCGACAACCGCCCCCCGGACAACTGCCCCCGTAGGACAATCGCCCCCCGGATTATTGCCCCCCATAAGTAAATAAAAATTAAATAGGAATTAAATTTATTAATATTTATAAAAAACAAATCTAACCTAACCTAGCCTAACCTAACCTAACCTAACCACCAACTATGACTTTCAAAACGACCTTTCAATAAGTATTGCCAACTGTTTAAATATAATTAATTAATCCATAGTATATATGAAATACAATAAGTCTTGCCAACTGTTTAAATAAAATTAAGTAGCTAAACTTCATAATTTTATTATAAATAAGTAAGCAATAATTGGAAATTTTTTTGTTAAATATTGCTAACTTTTTAAATATAATTTTTTTTCAGGCTACAAGCAAAATTAAGCAAGAATTGGCAATAATGTTGTTAAATATTGTTTTAGCTTGCCATTTTTTAAACGTAAATTTAATTTCTATTAAATTTTTATTTACTTATGGGGGGCAATAATCCGGGGGGCGATTGTCCTACGGGGGCAATTGTCCGGGGGGCGGTTGTCGGGGGGCAATTGTCCGGGGGGCGGTTGTCCAGGGGGCAGTTGTCCGGACACCGTTTTAGTTACCCAAATGTAGAGGCCTGTATCTCGGTAACGATTGGGAATCAGGCACATGTCGATATAATACTTTGTACTTTGAAATACCCAAAGAGTCAAATGGTGCATTCTTGACATTTCCTCCTGGGACACCCAAAAACAGGAAAAAGGTCATAAAACACAAAGGTCAGAAAATCCTCGACCATCGAAAGGAAAGAAAATAGAAAGAAAGGAAAAAAATAAATAAATAAATAGAGAATTTGTGTGGGTATTGCTTTTTACGCTAATTAATGAATAGCATGCCATGGGTCCAAATTCTCACTTAATCTGCAATTTGTGTAATCTGGAAACAACTGAAAAAGCTGCAATACGATGCGATTTCTGTCAAAAACTGCAAGACTTTATTTGTATGAATTGGGATGATAGGGAAATAACTATTGTCTCGAGTGCGAAACAGATCGTCGGGATCAACTTTCTGTGTGGCGCATGTACACAGACGGTAAACTCCTTCGCGGTATTTAAAGAAATGGAGATAGCAGACTCGAGTGTTACAAAAGAGAATGAAATAATGGGGACACAAGAGTCTGGAAATGTCCCAACGAAAAACAGGGTGGATGAGAGAGAGGGCGAAATAGCAAATAACAGTATAATAACGAATATTAATATAATAACGAATAACAATATAAACAATATAATATGGAATGAAGATATAGATGAAAGAAAAGAAATAAGTAAAAGTTGGAGGTAGTAAAACTGTCCAACGAGCGAAATGATAAAAAGATAACTAAAAACGTAGGAAATAATCAGCCAAAGAAAAATAATGATAATACCAAAATTAAGAACTTTGAAAATAATAAGAAAACAAGAAGTAGAAGCGTAGAAAATACCGTATGTAAATACTACGTGGAAGGGAACTGCAGATATCGGGATGGGCAATGCATCTATGCACATCCCACATTATGCAACACACATTACACAAGTGGATATTGCAAATTTGACAAGAAGTGCAAGTTCCACCATCTTACGGTCTGCAACACCTATGCAAGATATGGGAGGTGCAAATACGGACAAAAATGCCGTTACCACCACCCGCAAAGGAACGCAACGGGTGAACAGGAAAAACGAACATCAAAGAAGGGTACCAAATTTTAGACGTAGCCAACACAATTCAGCTGCTAAATACTATCCAGCAAATACAAAGTCAGCTGACAAATATAGGAATCCGAGAGCCGGACAAAGACACGCACAAAGACACTTCATGCGTTATCGGGACAACAGGTACCGACAAAGATAAAAAGAGGCAAATTCTCGGAGGACCACAAGGCAATGAAACCGGCACCACCATTGGAAAACGAATCGGAACCACCTGTATGCGAAAACGATAGAGAAAAAATAAAAATAATCCTAGCCAACATTCAGGGCCTTAAATCAAATCATTCCCCGCCAACAAAGATTTATACCTGAAAGGACTCATGCAAGAAGCCATAGCAGACTTTGCATGCCTCACGTAAACTCATATAAAGAACTGCTAGGTGAACTGTGAAAACTGTGAGTCCTGTGTTGACAAAAAAGAAATACAAATTGACAACTATAACATCCTCCGAGCAGACAGAACAGTTAGACGTAAATGAGTATGTGCTATTTACACACGCGAAAGGCAGATGGCAGAAATGACTATAAGTACTAGGGTGTGTCAATTTTGGGGTGAAATAACTAAATTGAAAATCATTTGATTTGGTAGCAATTTAATGTAATCATTTGGCATACAAAATAATATCCTTGCTTCAAAAACAATAAAAAATAACTCCTACCTACATCAATTTTAATTCAAAAATTCCGCTTTTCTGTAAATTCGTAACAAAATAACAAATGTGCGCAAACATCCTATCAACATTTAAAGTGGCAATAAAATATCATTCAGAGTCTTTATTTGAAAGTAACCAATGCAGTCATGTCCTTTTTGCTGCGGTTCCTTGACATCAGCATTCGGCTTGCTACTTGCGCTTTGATGTAGCCTTCTCGCCTCTCGTGACTGTAAACTTGACTAGCTACTTCTGTGACCATTTTCACACATCTCTCCACACTCTGAGTGTGAGAAGGCCACTTTGGCACTTGCATTGGGGCCTCTTTAAGGTGTGTTAAATCTTTGTTTGTTATACATGTTGTCAGTGGTGGCTCCAAAACTTCCGAACTCAAGTTAACTAATTCTGACAATTTCGTGGCATTGACGTTTATCGGAGGTACCTTCCTTGTCTGAACAGAGCAGTCTTCCAGCTGGTCATCATCTAGTGATGTTCCTCTAAGCTTTAGAATGATTTCCACAGCCTCAGTTCGCTCTTTGGTACATTGGCTGCAGAGTATTGCTTGCAAAACTGCCTCTGGCCTAGCATACCAAGCGAACCTTCTCACCACAGGTAACACGATGTCCACCACTACTTTCCTTTGGGTTCTCAGTAGCTGTAATTGAAACAAGATGTGGTTGGGCCCCTCCATCCACATTGGATTAAGTTTTACATTGAACCAGTGAGGAAGATAAAACCCAATAATAAATTTAATAATCAACATCAAATTCTGTAACATTTTGCCCTTCAGTGCATGTTTGGAAATCCAAATCCTGCAGAAACGAATCGCTCTAGTTAACCAACGACTGTGACTTACGGGTCCAATCTCCAAGAGAGCCAGATTTTGAGGTAACTCTCCTGATCTGATTGCTTGAACAATACGATAAGCGTAAGATTGATCCGTGCTGAGGTCTTTGATAACTTCTTCAGACAACACCGGAAGGGTAGGGCCCACTTCGACCTTTGGAAATTTTGTATTTATTTCTAATTCCGTTGCTTCATCTAGCATGTTGCCAAGGGGGCCTGACCACTTGTTGTTGCTCTTTGTAGGACCATCATATTCCTGGATGAGACGACGAAGAGGTAGTTCCCCTGTGTGCAAATCACATACAATCCAAACAAGCCTTCTTCCAAGTTTTTTCTCTAAATGCGTCATAACACCGCCCTGCCATCCAGTGTTCACCGCAGTTGAGTCTCCACCAACGGCCTGCAGTGAACTGTCAAGTCTTCTTTCTTGAAGCCAACATATTATTTGATCAGCAATTGCCTCTGCATGTTTCTTGCCTTCTACTTCTGCTTCAGGAACAAAGTGAAACAAATAGCGGCCACCAGGTTTGGAACACACAGAGTATTGTTCTTCTTTGATGAGACCGGGAAACTTTCTGTCCATTCCTTCTACCTCTAGGAGAACTTTTGTCATCTCTTCTTCCATCAAACAAAAGGCAAGAGAGACCTTCCTCCTTCAAATCTTTTTCATGCTGATCAGATATTTCCTTCATTATTTTTTCTTGTGCTCTTCTTATCTTATTATGACCTATCACTAAGGATGTATCTTTTCGGCTGATGAGGCCTGCATCTATCCAAGCGGCAGTGGCAACCTCTGCAGTCTCTCGTAGCCCCGTATGGTGGCGAATACTGGCAAGGGCAATGTTTGAGATGTCTTTAGTGTTGTATTTCATTCTCTTCGGCGAAGGTTCAGATGGCATTTTGGAGCTATCATCTGATGTTGCTTCTTTCTGTTCATCTGAAGAGCTTTCAAAGAAGTGAGAAACCTCTTGATAGAGCTCTTCATCTCTTTGGGTGGCTTCTTCACTCTTCTTTTTCTTCCTTTCTTCCCTCTCTCGGATTTTCTCTTTTTTCTTAGCAATAACAATCTGTTTTTTGGTTTCTGAATAATCTGCCGAACCAATCTGCATACTTCCTTGGCCTCCTGCCTTTGTTCTCTGCGCCTTTATGAAAGCCAGCTCCAAAACAGCCACAGGGATCTTCTTCTCACGAGGACAGCGACAATCAATGTGAGGGTGAGGTTCTCTTCTGCATGAGGGAGAATAATTGGCTTCAGAACACAACTCTATGGGACACTGACAGTTAAAAATGTCAAGGAGAGTATCAAGTGTGTGCAGAAATTTATTTTTCTTTGCTAGATTTCCTTTACCAAGTGATGTCTCAACTGCTTTGTGCCACAGCTTTGTTAATTTTAACTCAATAGTTCTATACTGATTGAGTACAGGTGGTTTGAATAACACATTAACTTTTTTCCACTGATGCAGAAGAGGGGGAATCATGTCCATTATGAGCTCTTTCTCTGTGTAGTTCCTTCTATCCTTTGTATTTTGTTCACGAAGGAGTAACCCTAGTCTCAGCATGTCTCGCACTGTTGGTAGTTCTGATACGGGAAGCTCCTTGCCTGTACCGACTAACAAGCTCAAGTGGCATGACGACTGACCTCTTGTCTTCAATTTTGGCATCTTAGGAATATCTGAAAAAAAAAGAAAAACATTTAAGTATTTTATATCAATTACGATGTTTCAAAGTTTAGTCATTCGATGTTCTAAAATTCAATAAAAAAATATTTCATGGGATTACAACATAATTAGACAGAAGAATATGATAATAAATAATTGTAATAATCAATAATCCATACTTACAGTTAAACTGTAGTATTCGTCTAGTAGAATAACTATGAAGTAGGTACAAGAGCAATAACAGCAAACCACCATCCATGGCATCTAAGAGGCAACTGAGGACTGAGAGTGAGGGGCAGTTCTATTCATGTTGTGACTTGTACATTGTATAACAACTATATGACCTTGAAAACACTCCACATGCGATCAGTGGGATAATTCTGAGACAGTTGAATAGTTAATCAATTTATGTCCTATTATTTAGTAAAAGAGTCAATTTCCGAAACTTTAAGGTAAAATTGATGTAGGTAAGGGTTATTTTATTTCATTTTGGTTGGCCAATTTCAAGTTTTGACATGAAAAGACTATATTTTCACTACCAAAATTGATTTGAAAAAAGTTGACAAAATTGACAGACCCTAATAAGTATCTCAAACAGCTACATAGAATGTGTAGCAGCAAAAGTTCAAAAATTAAATATGGTACTAATTGTAATGTACACACCCCAAACATGCCAACCTCAAAATTTTCAGATTCCATTACAGAGGTGAGAAACTGGGAAAAAGATCTACACTCTCCAACCCCAAATATTTTTCTCTGTGGTGATTTTAATTTTCCATTCATGAAATATAAAAGGATAGGAAAAATATATGTATACACCAGGACAAGGGGTCACACGGGAAGACCAGGAGCAGGTAAAAATGCTACTAGCTCTAGCTGGTGAATTTATGTTAACGTAAGAAGTAACAGAAAACACAAGAAACAACAACTGCCTAGATTTGGCATTCACAAACAGCAGCAACCTAATTGATAATATAGAAATATGCCCAACTATAATATCGGACCACAACATCATTGAAATAACAACCAATATAAAAGCAACAGGAAAGGAAAGAACACGAACAACAGAAAGAAGTAAATTCGAAATTTTTAATTTTCATTCCAAGGCTATAAACTGGGAAAATGTTGCATCCAGCATGGAAGTAATAGATTGGAAAACCATTTTCGAGGCCAAGACAACGGAAGAGATGTTAATGACTTTAGAGGAGAAGACATTAGACATTGTGGAAAGACATGTCCCAAAAATACAACAAAGAGGAAAGAGAATCAGGTTCCAGAGACAAAAGAGGTCATTGTTCCGAAAGAGAAAAAGAATGACTGCAAAATTAAGTAACTGTAAAAATAACATCAGAATAATATTAAATGATAAACTGCAGAGTATCGATGACGTCATAGAGGAACTAATTGAGAAGCATACAAAAAGAAGATGACGCTATAGAAGTAGGGCGGGTCGTACTCAGGTGACAACATGAATCTGAAGGAAATCCTACCATCAGGGGTGTCTAAATTATGTGTTTTTACATGGGGAATTCAAATATGAGCTTATTTTTTGGATAGGATAAATCTAACCTACATCATTTTGTATTTCTAAATTGCCAATTTTACCCTTTTGAACCCCTTTATAATATATTAAAAGATAAAGGTAAATCATTTATATTGACAAGGCCAAATCAACTTTACATATATTTATTAATAGGTGAACTGCATGTATATCACTGGATATAATTACAAAGATCATTCTCCTGACATCTTGAACTTTGCCAGGTTGCACAAATCCTGCTTTGACTCAGACTTGGACATCAGCTTCCTGCTGGTCTCCTGAGCCCTGATCCCTCCATCCCTCTTTTCCTGTGAGAAGTACTTAGCAGAAGCCTCAGTCACCATTTTAACAACCCTCTCAATGCTTTGTGTGTGGCAAGGCCAGTTGCGCACCTCCATGGGGGTGTTGATGAAGTTTTTCACCTCTGAGGTGCTTAGAGAGCAGGTGAGAGGTGGCTCTGACACACCTTCTGACCAGCTGATCAAGTCACCGATGCTGGAAGCATCACAATTGATGTCAGGTGTCCTTCTGCTCCTAACAGAGGAGTCCCCCAGCTGAGTGTCCGGGTCCCCCTCTCCCCTGATGGCCAGGATTCTCTCCACCCCTTCAATCCTCTCCTTCTGATCCTCAGAGCAGAGTAGTGTTTGGAGGATGACTTCACTGTGGGCATACCAAGCAGATCTTCTCACAGTTGGCATCACAATATCCAGCACCTCCTTTCTCTGGGACTTGAGGCAGTCCAGCTGAAAGAGGATGTGCCTAGGCCCTTCGATCCAGGAGTGCTTGACCTTCACGTTGCACCAACATGGGTAATACACTCCAATGATGAATTCCACAATGAATTGCAGAATCTTCAGGTTCTTTCCTTTAAGTCCGTGCTTTGACACCCAGCCCAGAGCCTGAGAAGTCTGTTCGCTGTGGTGAGCCAGCGGCTGTGGTTTACTGGTCCTATCTCTAACAGAGCCAGCCCTGCAGGAAGTACTCCATCCCTGACTGCACAGACAATTTTATAGCCATAGTATTGATCAGTTGAGAGATCTTGAATGACCTTGTCAGGAAGCTTGATCAGTGGAGGGCCAACAGAGATTCGGGTGAAGTTTGGATTGATATCAAAGTCTGTAGCAGAATCAAGGAGCTTTACTATTGGCCCGGATAATTTTTTGTCTGACAGAGTAGGGCCATCAAGGTCAACAATGAGATGGCGCAGGGGAAGTTCAACAGTGTGTAGGTTGCACACCAACCAGACCAGCTTTCTCACCAGGTGCAGCTGCAGCTTCCGCATTACTCCAGCTTTCACACCAGTGTTGACATTTGTTGAGTCTCCTCCATATAGGGCGGGTCATACTATGCATTTTTTTTAAATCAATGGAGATGGGTGTTCAAATGACATATTTTGGTGTATAGAACACAATTCTGAAGAAAATATTTAACTCTGATAACCCTAACCTACATCATGTTGCAGTTGATTATTATTAAATTGTTGATTATTTTACTATTGTAGTTACCCCAGAATATGTCTTCTCACGTTTTCTATCATGGCTGCTCACGTTATCTCTCATAGAGCATTGTTCTAACTAATTCATATAAACACATATAATGTAATTCATATAATAATAATAATATTTAAATACTCAAATAAAAAGGTGTGCCATTCCACTTAATTGTAATTATCATACAGTTTGGTATATGAAATATTTTGACGGTTTTCTGGCGTGCATAAGGCCATTTTCTGAGCCACCTTTCTCAGAGGCTAGAATGTAACGTTTCAGAACATTCTAGTGTAAGGTATGGCATAGGGCTGAGGCCAACTGCAGCGATAGCAACAGCAGCTCTGATTGACGCAGGAATCATCATAGAAGACAATACAAGTAAAGTGATTGATAAGAGCAAGGTCAAGAGAGCACAGGAGAAGTTGATGAGAGAGCTGGGGGAACAGTTCGAGAAGAAGTGCAGGGAGGAGGGGGGTATCTCTTGCATCCTCTTTGATGGGCGGATTGACCTGACCAATGTGATGATGGAAGCTGAGGGCAGTGACCAATCTTTTCCCGCAAAGATCAAGGAAGAACACTATAGTGTTGTTAGTGAGTCTGGCAGCTACTATCTGTTCCACTTTACCCCAGAGAAAGCAACTAAAGAGGAGTCACATGCGGAGAAGATTGCTAAGGTCCTGTTTGCCTGGCTGAAAGAGAGGGGTTATGATAAGACCTTGTTGGCCATTGGAGGAGACTCAACAAATGTCAACACTGGTGTGAAAGCTGGAGTAATGCGGAAGCTGGAGCTGCACCTGGGGAGAAAGCTGGTCTGGTTGGTATGCAACCTGCACACTGTTGAACTTCCCCTGCGCCATCTCATTGTTGACCTTGATGGCCCTACTCTGTCAGACAAAAAATTATCCGGGCCAATAGGAAAGCTCCTTGATTCTGCTACAGACTTTGATATCAATCCAAACTTCACCCGAATCTCTGCTGGCCCTCCACTGATCAAGCTTCCTGACAAGGTCATTCAAGATCTCTCAACTGATCAATACTATGGCTATAAAATTGTCTGTGCAGTCAGGGATCGAGTACTTCCTGCAGGGCTGGCTCTGTTAGAGATAGGACCAGTAAACCACAGCCGCTGGCTCACCACAGCGAACAGACTTCTCAGGCTCTGGGTGTCAAAGCACGGACTTAAAGGAAAGAACCTGAAGATTCTGCAATTCATTGTGGAATTCATCATTGGAGTGTATTACCCATGTTGGTGCAACGTGAAGGTCAAGCACTCCTGGATCGAAGGGCCTAGGCACATCCTCTTTCAGCTGGACTGCCTCAAGTCCCAGAGAAAGGAGGTGCTGGATATTGTGATGCCAACTGTGAGAAGATCTGCTTGGTATGCCCACAGTGAAGTCATCCTCCAAACACTACTCTGCTCTGAGGATCAGAAGGAGAGGATTGAAGGGGTGGAGAGAATCCTGGCCATCAGGGGAGAGGGGGACCCGGACACTCAGCTGGGGGACTCCTCTGTTAGGAGCAGAAGGACACCTGACATCAATTGTGATGCTTCCAGCATCGGTGACTTGATCAGCTGGTCAGAAGGTGTGTCAGAGCCACCTCTCACCTGCTCTCTAAGCACCTCAGAGGTGAAAAACTTCATCAACACCCCCATGGAGGTGCGCAACTGGCCTTGCCACACACAAAGCATTGAGAGGGTTGTTAAAATGGTGACTGAGGCTTCTGCTAAGTACTTCTCACAGGAAAAGAGGGATGGAGGGATCAGGGCTCAGGAGACCAGCAGGAAGCTGATGTCCAAGTCTGAGTCAAAGCAGGATTTGTGCAACCTGGCAAAGTTCAAGATGTCAGGAGAATGATCTTTGTAATTATATCCAGTGATATACATGCAGTTCACCTATTAATAAATATATGTAAAGTTGATTTGGCCTTGTCAATATAAATGATTTACCTTATATCTTTTAATATATTATAAAGGGGTTCAAAAGGGTAAAATTGGCAATTTAGAAATACAAAATGATGTAGGTTAGATTTATCCTATCCAAAAAATAAGCTCATATTTGAATTCCCCATGTAAAAACACATAATTTAGACACCCCTGATGGTAGGATTTCCTTCAGATTCATGTTGTCACCTGAGTACGACCCGCCCTATTAAATCCTCCAATGGCCAACAAGGTCTTATCATAACCCCTCTCTTTCAGCCAGGCAAACAGGACCTTAGCAATCTTCTCCGCATGTGACTCCTCTTTAGTTGCTTTCTCTGGGGTAAAGTGGAACAGATAGTAGCTGCCAGGCTCACTAACAACACTACTGTATAGCGTTCTTCCTTGATCTTTGCGGGAAAAGATTGGTCACTGCCCTCAGCTTCCATCATCACATTGGTCAGGTCAATCCGCCCATCAAAGAGGATGCAAGAGATCCCCCCCTCCTCCCTGCACTTCTTCTCGAACTGTTCCCCCAGCTCTCTCATCAACTTCTCCTGTGCTCTCTTGACCTTGCTCTCATCAATCACTTTACTTGTATTGTCTTCTGTGATGATTCCTGCGTCAATCAGAGCTGCTGTTGCTATCGCTGCAGTTGGCCTCAGCCCTATGCCATACCTTACACTAGCAATGGCAATGTTTTGAATCTCATCATAGTTTTTCTGTACCTTTGCCGAAGCTGCTGGCTCAGGGTCAGTTTGAGGGAAGAGCTCAACTTCAGGAACAAACTCATCTTCATCACCACTTCTCTCCAATTCCAGATCCTCATCATCATCTGCCAAAAATCTCTTAACATCCTTCCTGGCTGCCTTCTCTGCTACTGCAGCACTTTCCTCCTTGCTCCTTCTCCTTTTCTCTGCCTTCCTTTCCATCCACTGCCTTTTCAATGTCCTCACCTGTCTCTTGTGCTCTGTAGATCAGGACATGGGCGCCCGCAGGTAGGGGCAAGGGGGGGGCGCTTGCCCCCCCCCCTGAAATGCCAAGAAAATATATTAAATATTTTCTAAGAAAATATTTATATCCTAAACTTGCTGAAAAGTATCCAACTGCCTCCTAAAGGGTGAAAATTTTTATTTGTGTGCATGATAAAAGGTTGCTACCTTTTTATTTGTTCACCGGGAGAAAATCAACTCCAACAAAACTGATTTTATGGAAAAGGTTGTTCATAATTTTGGTAGTGACCGCAGACGACTACAATTCCTATTCAAATGAGCAGTGTAGGTGATGCTCGAAACACCGTTTTCAAATTAGGTACAACATTTACTTCAGTGTGCTTTTTTCTTCATTCTATCATGTTTCTGTTATAAATAAAATAAATGATTGTTATCATGTGCATTGTATGTATATACAATATATATTTGCATTTTCCATTACAGAAAATGCAACACTAAACTTGCTTAGAATTAACCTGCTGGTTCCTAAGGGGTCAAAAGTTTTTTGCTTGCTCCGGTCCCTACCTATTAATACATTAAATTTTGCCCCCCCTTGGAAAAAATCCTGCGGGCGCCCATGGATCAGGACCCCCTATTTGGTGGGGTCCCTTACTTCCAACCTTCTCTTTCTGTCCCTTGATGTAGGCAAGATCTTTCACAGGAATCTTTTTCTCTCTGCTGCAGGAACAGTTAATGTATGATAATTACAATTAAGTGGAATGGCACACCTTTTTATTTGAGTATTTAAATATTATTATTATTATATGAATTACATTATATGTGTTTATATGAATTAGTTAGAACAATGCTCTATGAGAGATAACGTGAGCAGCCATGATAGAAAACGCGAGAAGACATATTCTGGGGTAACTACAATAGTAAAATAATCAACAATTTAATAATAATCAACTGCAAAATGATGTAGGTTAGGGTTATCAGAATTAAATATTTTCTTCAGAATTGTGTTCTATACACCAAAATATGTCATTTGAACACCCCTCTCCATTGATTTAAAAAAAAGCATAGTATGACCCGCCCTACAGTATAGAAGCGATAAAGGTTAACTCAAAGTAATTCTATAATTTTGCAAAAAGAAAGTAAAAAAAACCATGCAACTATCGGACCTTTGAAAAACGAGAACAGTGCTTTATCTGATGATTTAACAGAAGTATCTGAAATATTAAGGGCTCAGTACGAATCATCTGTCAGTATCCCAAAAACTGACAAACTGATATGTGATAGAAACGCGTTCTTTGAAGAACAACTACAAGGGGAAATTATAACGGACTTCGACTTTATTACAGATGATATTACACAAGCTATAGGGAAACTAAAAACACACTCAGCGGTAGGACTGGATAAATGGAATGCCACACTGATCAAAAACTGCAAGAATGCAATCGCTGAGCCCTTATATTGGATATGGAGACGATCACTAGACACGGGAGAAATACCGGACATCCTGAAGAGCGCGAACATAGTCCCAATATACAAAGGAAGAGATCGATCCGAGGCCAAAAACTACATCTCATCTCACTAAAATATTTGAAAGAATAGTTAGACAGAAAATCTGACTTTTTGAAAACTCAGAAAAAATTCAATATATGGGAACAATATATAGGAACAAATTCAATATATGGGAACAACAGGAAAAGTAGAGAAATGGATATATAATTTCCTTAGTGAGCGGCGGCAAGTCGTTACAGGACAAGGAGTATTTTCATCAGAATCAGAGGTGCTCAGCTCAGTACTACAAGGAACAGTATTAGCTCCACTACGCTTCATAATCATGCTAACTGACATAGATGAGGACGTTACCAGAGACAGCACAGTAACATCCTTTGCTGATAACACAAAGATCAGTAGAAAAATAAGAAACCCAGAATATATAGGATCTCTACAAACCGACTTGAACATAATCTACAAGTGGACGGAAGACAACAATATGAAGTTTAACACTGAGAAATTTCAGCTGTTAAGGTACTGAAAAAGAGAATACCTAAAATCCATGGAATATTATACCCCAAATGGACAGGAAATTCAGAGAAATTCTAGAGCAAAAGATTTAGGGGTTGTAATGACTGATGATATGAAATTTGAAACACAAAATAAGATAGCAGTAAACAGAATAAAGAGAATAACGGAGCAGATATTCAGAACCTTTAAATGAAGGGATAGGAATGTAATGATTCCTCTACTGAACACACTGATCATACCCAAATTGGAATACTGCTCGGTCCTAACATCCCCATATAAAAAAGAAGACATTAGACAGCTGGAAGGGATTCAGAGAAGCTTCATAGCCAAGATCAAGGGGTGCAAAGAACTAAATTACTGGGCAAGGTTACGCGAACTAAACCTATATTCACTGGAAAGGAGAAGAGAGAGATACGCCCTTATTTGCACTTGGAAAATAATGGAGAAACTAGTCCTTAATCTTACTCTGAACCCTGTAATTCCCCAAACAACAGTGGAAAGTAGAAAAGGAAGACTGTGTCGTGTCCTCAAATTAAAGGCGAGACAGGGAACATTCTTAACCCTGAAAGAAAATAGTTTTGTTGTGAGAGGACCAAAACTGTTTAATCAGCTTCCCAAAGACCTAAGGACCACGAGTGTTGTTGCGGTGACATCTTCAAAAGAAGATTAGACGCTTGGCTCAGAACAATCCCCGATAAGCCGGGCGTACCTGGCTATGTGAGGTGGAGAGTACAAGAAACCAACTCACTACTCCACCAGGCCAATTCGAGAGGAGGGGCGACAAGCTTGACCTTCGTGAAATGAGTAATCATCGCGCGGAACCTTTGAAAGGAAAGGTATATATATATATATATATATATATACTCGTATTTTTGGCTTTCCTCTCAATTCACTAACATCCCTGGTGAACTACCTTACAACTTTTCTATCCTAAATGACCTAGAGCAGATTGTACAGCACCCTACTCGTATCCCCGATCGCCTTGGAGATAGCCCCAACATTCTGGATTTATTTCTCACCTGTCATCCTTCTTCTTACTCTGTGAAACTTTTTTCTCTGTTGGGCTCCTCCGACCACAGTTTTATATCTGTTTCCTGTCCTGTCGTTCCAATTCGGCCTTTGGCACTTTGGCGCCGCTGATTGGGAGGCCCTTCGGCGGTACTTCTGTGATTTCTCATGGAATGATTACTGCTTCCAGGCCAGGGAAGTGAGTGTGCTGAGCGGATCACGGAGGTGATTCTCTCGGGCATGGGGGCGTACATTCCATATTCTATTCGTACTTCTAATGTAAAAAAACCATGGTTTAAATTTACTTGTTCTAATGCTATCCGCAACAGAGGGGAGCACTGGGGACGGATGCCTCCCCTAAAATATATCTGCGTCCCATTCCGCCTCCCCTAAAGAATCTAAAAATATACATCTCCCATATTAAAAGTATTTCATTTAGTTAGATTCATCTTGGTTGATTTGTGAAATTCCAGTTTTTTGATTGATGATCAGTTTGATTCAAATGGTATCCTTCGTAATTTACGTTGGTAAACAACTTCCTTAATTCCACGTCAAAACCAGGAATAACTTTTGAAAATGGAGCACCGCGAGCTTGAATTATGTAAATTCTTCTGAACCAGAGTATTAGGTTATGGAGTCACATACCAAGAGATGTAGTCCTCTTCCATGAAAGAAAGCAATTCACAATCAATTTAGATACTTCTGTACCATGTTTCGGATTCCATGTTATACTGTAGGTCTAAGGTGGAGTGAAAAACATAAATTACTTTCAAACACACGCTCCCCGTGTGCCTATTGTGTACGACACGTTGCTTGATGACTGCGCATCGCGCTTGCCTTGCTACATGGATGGCTTATTCATGATGTAATGAACAAGAGAAATGTAAACAGAAAGGGACCTCCAGAGTCAAAGTGAGTAAATTTGTTTAAAGAAGATTGGTATGAGAGAGAGAGAGAGAGAGAGAGAGAGAGAGAGAGAGAGAGAGAGAGAGAGAGAGTTAATTCTTCAAAAACTGAAGACGACACACACACACACACACACACACACACACACACACACATTATTGATTTTATTTCGATCAAAAATCAACTTAAAGGATTTGACTCGTGTTATACGACCTTTTCGTTTAGAAGAAATACATGTCGTGGACCTGCATACGGAGGTAGAAGTTTTAACGAGCAGTCAACCCAGCGATTGCCATATTATTACGTTCTGTGATTTTACGAAGGTCAAGCTTATCGCCCCTCCGCTCGAGTTGGACTGATGAAGTAGCGAGTTGCTTCTTTTACTATCCACCTCACAGGTACACCCGGCTCATGGGGGCTTGTATGTACCAAGCGTCTAATCTTCTTTTGCACTCCATGGATTTTAGTTCCTACTTTTTTCCGTACGGTAACAGTTGAAATTTTTCAATGTTAAACTTCATATAAAAACCAAGCGACTTCTCCTAAAACTTACTACATTATTTTCCCCGTCCCATCCTTCATGCATTAAAAAAGTTCTACTTTATTGGTAACCTTCAATTAGCATCCCCACGAATTGTTCATTCTGACGAAGGTCAAGCTTTTTATTTTTGTCTCCGCCTTAGACCTTCAGTTTAACGTGGAATCAGAAACACCAGCAACACAGCGTCTTAACCACTAGGTCACCAGGGTATCCATTTATCTACCAACCAATTGTGCGGAAGGATGATCGTTTACCGCGCGCCGGCTGCCGCCACCGTGTCTCGAGCCCAGATGAACTCTGAAACTATTCCTTTTATTATACTTCATTTTGTACAAAAATGACTAAATCCTGTTGTATCTCTACAAAAACATTCTGCTTATAGAGAACTTCTAGATTTCTTATTTTTCTACTGATCTTTGTGTCATCGGATGTTACTGTGCTGACTCTGGTAATGATCTATGTCAGGATTATGAAGAGTAGCTGCGCTGATACTGTTTCCTGTGTTACTGAGCTGAGGGGCTCTGATGAAAATATTCCTGTAACGACTTGCCGCGCTCAAATTATATGTCCATTTCCCTATCCAAAATGGGGAAATTTGAGGATCGAGTAGTATGCTTGCAAATGTTAATGCAAAATATTGTCGAGACAGAGCGCGCAAGTGAACAATTCACTCATACACCTTGAGATGTGAACTCATACACCTTGAGATGTGAGCATTGAAAATAAATCTACGGGGAGAATGAACCGATAAAGACACCATTAGTCGTGAAGGCGACCAATCAGGATGTCCAAAGCGTGGGTCCTATATCAGTGTTACGATTGGTACAAATTTAATATAGCCCCGCCCAGTTACATTGACAATCAATCAGCAAACTTACGAACCCCCTATTAGTCTTTTGGGAGTAGTTCTTGGGGAGCATGCATATAAAAGTAAGTATTTTCAGCTGGAACTCACAGCAGTTATTTTCACCAGTAAATAAATAAACACATTCCCTCCGTCATGAGTCATTCACAAGAACTTTACAGTTTACCGGATTTATCTGAAGCTGGGAACACTATCGCGTTGTCTACAATTAATCTTTTTAACGCAAACGATCGGGGCGGATTATTTCCAACGCAAACCGTTGATGATACTTGCAACGACGCTCCTTACGATCCGACGAAAGGGACTGCCGTCGAAATGTATTTATGTGCCTGTAATTTTATTTTTTTGTAGCCACTAATTCGCGAACTTGTTATTTATTTTAATGTGCTTGTCATAAGGAGAAAGCTCTTGAGCACCATTTTATGTTTCGATTATTTCATCATATATATATATATATATATATATATATATATACACATGGAAGGTTGTAGTAGATCATCTCATTACATTTTATTGTAAAATGCTTCATTAAAATAGTAGGTATCCCCAATTATAGATTAGTTTGCCTGTAATTTTATTTTTGTAGCCACTAATTCGCGAACTTGTTATTTATTTTAGTGTGCTTGTCATAAGGAGAAAGCTCTTGAGCACCATTCTATGTTTCGATTATTTCATCATATATATATATATATATATATATATATATATATATATAAATATATATACACACACATGGAAGGTTGTAGTAGATCATCTCATTACATTTTATTGTAAAATGCTTCATTAAAATAGTAAGTATCCCCAATTATAGATTAGTTTGCAATTAATATTATGCTAGAGTCCCGTTTTGATGAAATTCGTTGAAATTTTTTTATAGCATTCCTTTGCAAGTTTTAAATAATTTTATAAATTCCATAATAAATGAAATGTTATTCGACATTTTCTCTTAAAGGAACTTCTGTGAGCTGTTCGAAGATATCTTCACATTGTAATACTCTGCATATGTTTTAAGCAATTGGGTTTTTATTAAAAAAGATTCAGTATGAACTAATAAAATTAATTATTCTTTCTCCTTTAAAGGTCCGATGAGGATTTGACTCGTGTTATACAGACTTTTCGTTTTGAAGAAACGCGTGTCGTGGACCTGAATACGGAGGTAGCATTAAATAAGCTACATAATACACAAACTAATATTATTGGGTGCAATTATTAATTATATATATATATATATATATATATAATATATATATATATATATATGATACACAGAGAGTGCATGGAACAAGGAACTCTTCTGGGATAATTAAATCCACTATAGTCCGAATAAGTAATGATAAATGATAAATACCATAGTTTTTCTTTTTCATGATGCTAGCCTGACGTGGGCAAAGGATCACTCGCAAAGAGGTCCCATAAATATAGCTTCCCTCACCAGCTATCTGCAAAGCAGACAGGATCCAGCTTTGGGACATGGATCTAGGGTTTAAAGAAGCCTAGCCTGCTACATTTAGAACCTCAATATAAGCAAAAGACTCGCTGCCTTCACGTCAGATTAAATACATCAAAGAAAAAGGGGTAACTATTATATTTTTAGCCAAAAACCAAAACTTAAGCCCCCACTGGCAGAATTGAGCGTCCACTTTTCAAGGCACATAACATGTCCGTTTCAAGATGGGAATGAACTCAGAATGGTCCCCTGAGTTTTTTATGATACACACAGACAGTGCATGGAAGAAGGAACTCTTCTGGGAAAATTAAATCCACTATAGTCCGAATAAGTAACGGTAAATGACAAATACCATAGTTTTTCTTTTTCATGATGCTAGCCCGACGTGGGCAACGGGTCACTCGCAAAGAGGTCCCATAAATATAGCTTCCCTCACCAGCTATCTGCAAAGAAGACAGGATCCAGCTTTGGGACATGGATCTAGGGTTTAAAGCAGCCTAGCTCTGCTACATTTAGAACCTCAATATAAGCAAAAGACTCGCTGCCTTCACGTCAGACTGAATACATCAAAGAAAAAGGGGTAACTATTATATTTTTAGCCAAAAACGAAAACTTAAACCTCAACTGGCAGAATTGAGCGTCCACTTTTCAAGGCACATAACATGTCCGTTTCAAGATGGGAATGAACTCAGAATGGTCCCCTGAGTTTTTAATGATACACACAGACAGTGCATGGAACAAGGAACTCTTCTGGGATAATTAAATCCACTATAGTCCGAATAAGTAATGGTAAATGACAAATACCATAGTTTTTCTTTTTCATGATGCTAGCCCGACGTGGGCAACGGGTCAGTCGCAAAGAGGTCCCATAAATATAGCTTTTACTGTAGCATCTAGTAAGTTTTTCTCAGTTTCTATTTGTTTAAGCGAACTTAATTTCACTCACATACGCGTAGGTATGTCTCCATAATGTGAATCACAATGGGTTTTGCTCTCTCTTCTTGATAAGCTCCAAGATTTAAATAGATCTCAGGATTCGTGCGGGTGAGCTTTATTTTCATATCCACCCCATTCACAAGCAACTTCTGGAATGTGAAATCTGTATGCAAGCGTCCAAAACATTCATATACCTTCTTTTTAGAATTTTTAAATTTGTCCTTCATACTAATTTCGTCTTTAGCTTGATAATAGCCCTCGGCACTTATAAAGGTATTCTTCGCTTCTTTGGAAAAGTTCAGCACATTTGCCGATATGTTGACCTGATTTAAATATACATCACACTGGTGATGTGCAGAAAGTTTGTTTCAAGGTATACAGCATATTTGTCATCGCAATCCGTTCCATCAGAATGGGCTATACGTAGTTTAGCGTACATGTGCACACAACTTGGGTAAGAAAAGTAAGGGCCTGAGGTGGGTATCACGAATTCTATTGGAACATTCGGGGAACTAATTGTGTTTAACGGGTTAATTGTAATAAAATCACTGTGCTCAATAGAAACTTGAGATGGAGGCATATCAAAGAGGGACAGCTCCGATTTACAACATTGTGAACTACACAGATGGATGAAGCGTGCCTGACGAGTCAGAAATAGTACCATCTCTCTCGACAAGTAGTAAACAAACTATGATTCATGAGATCAATGTCCCTAGCCTATATCAGTCAAAAAAATGGTCAACTATAAGTTTCATTCGCTTAGAACACTTCTTTTTTATATCCTTTTACGTTTAATGCCACGTGGTGGTAATCTCTTCTTCCGGACAGCCCTCTTCTTCCCACCACCACGCATTTTTCTCTTTGCATCTTTCATGACTTCGTCCCGTGTACGCTTTAAGTGTTTTTTAGAGCTTCTTTAGGGTTAACCCCAGCCAATATGTCTTCTGTCGTGTTAAGACCTGATTGTAGCGCTTTCCTCCCGAGGTATCTGGCTCCCTTTTTTCAGCAAGGGGACAGCTGTACGTAGTATGGTTCAAAAAATGGATCCAAGTCCACTACCACGCTGGTATCTCACACCCTGATAGATTGTGAAAGGCTTTCTGTTCATTACAACTCAGTGCGTCGAAAGTACAGCTTCACTGTTAAGCTCCCATCACCCAATGGGAAATTTTTTCCTTCAATCGTTCTTATATATATTGAGATGTTGGTTATTAGATTAGTCGCGACATTCACATAATGGGGCCTGTCATATGTAATACTCAAGCTCTTCCCTCTATGGTTGGGAATGTGTGCAATGCGCAGCAGCCGTGCCTGGGTATCCCCAACAAACTGGTGCTCCGCTATATTGCTGTAAATATAGCACATGTCTGCGGGTGCATATATATCACTCAATTTCTCCAATTTCACCTGATACATTACGCTGGACAAGTCATGTTGTGCCTCGTGAAAGATATCTCTTTGAAAGGCTGATCGATATCGGTTATAATTTTGAACAGTCCTTTGTCTTTAATATTTCTGTTAGCCTGTGATTTTAGGGTCACAGTATGTGCAGGGTTTTCTTTGTTTACGATTTCGTTTACTAAATCATCCGTAAGATTTGAGTTTTTAAAACTTGCGTTTAAGTCTCTCACAACATCCTCAGCCGCATCATAACAGCCCGGACCTAGTGTTACTACTGTACTGTAATACCGTGCATCCCCAATCCGGGCGATGCGTATGGCTTCATCCCGAGTTACTCCAGCTTTTTGACACTCATTCCAGTCTCTTAGAATCGTAAAACGGGTTCTTTATAATCAATATTTAAAAAGAGGTTGTCCAGCTGAATTTCGCATATCCCCACCTCATACGAATCACGACCCAATTCAATGGGACCATGGAGTTCTGTTACAAAGTTGGCCAGGTGTTGTTAGGATGTACAGACATGGACGAGGAGGACGGGAGTGTGACGTAGAAATGGTTAGCCATGTTGTATATTATTTAAGCTTCATTGTTGCATCAGCTTTTATATAGGTGTTGAAGCGTTCTGGGTGCCCTAGCCATTTCACCAGGTACATTTTTCTCTTTCCTGAACTTTTACTTCCTAAAATCTTTTCAATTTTAAGCACATTTTTCCCTAAATTAAATGTCACTTTCTGCAACTCCTCGCGGTTAAAGCCTCCTGCGATTTCTTCCCCATTCAAATCTTCAACGTAATACAGCATTATCTCGCAATTAGCTCTCATATCCCTAACTTTAAAAATCTCACGTGTCCATCCTTGCTCAACTCCCTTCGCGAATTTATTTCCCGAACGCGACAGCCTTACATAATCATTGATTTTGAAACGCGCAGAGCGTGATCGTGTTCCATCTCTTGTCACATCAGGCACTCTGCGCGTACCTCTTTCTAAATTCTCGTTAGGTGTTGTCCCAATCGTGCGATGGTGTGAGAGGTTGTATGATGAGGCCAATGATTCCAGAATGTCTATAAATCTGTATGTGTTTTTATGTGTAAAATAGCGGTGCATGCGTTCCTTTATGGCACGTTGAACTCTTTCAGCTAAAGAGACCTTATGTATAGAACTGGTAGTGTAGTAGCCGATATTAAACTATGTCAACATGTTCTGAAAACCTCGGCCTGAAAATTCTTTCCCCATATCCGTACACACATAGCCAGGAACCCTGTTTTCTTTCAACATCAACGTTTTGGTGGCTTTAGCAACTGTTTCAGGCGATTTATTTTTCAGAGGAAATAGCCACAGATATCTAGAGAATGCAGCTATTATGAATAGGATGTAGCGGTAACCATCGTTATACACAGAATATCTTTGCATGTCTGTTAAATCTGCCTGCCAAATAGAGTCAGTCGATGCCACTGTTGTTTCGGCTGTTTTAAACCTTTTTCTCATAGGCTTCTGGAGTGTATAAGCGTTCTGCTCCCGAAAAAACCTCTCAACATCTTTTTACCTACGCCATCATTGTAAACACTTCTGTACAGTCTATCTACACCTTCGTAGGAGGCTGGGCTAGAAATGTCATAATAACGTCTTAATATGTTAGCCATTTGCGTATTTTAGAGGCACGTGGGTAGGGATGACCGTTGTTTAGCCCCTTCTTTCTCCTCTTCAGAGTTGCTACCGCTGGGGGTGATGACGTTCTCAATTGTGGCACATGCGATGTATGTTCCAAGTCTTTTAACTTGTTTAGATTTCCTATCATTGTTTTGGGGACACTTATTTGTTGTAGTCTTGCTTTAATATGCTTCCATCCTGATGGTGAGGGCCTATCCCACTTTCTCACCAGATCATGGACGATGTCTGCAATATTCGATCCCTGTACCTTTGCTCTTTTCACAATGATCTCAACTGTATCGGTCCACTGTATGTTGGGATCCCATTCAATAGATTATAAAGACTTAAACCTTTATTCCTCAATGTATGTGGAAGGGTGCTTTTTAATACATGCTCGATATGTTGTGTGGCCGACCCGTTATTCTTTGATTGGTTATTTCTATCGTCGGACACAGGTCCTATGTCATCATGCCCATCGTTGCCGTGCTGTGCCTAATAACCACGGGGATCTCTGTCGGATTCTAATAATTTTCGTACTCGTGAAGAAATTTCTGCAGAGCTTCTGAGTATAAGATTCTTTTCTCATCAGGTGTTTTTTCACTCTTTAATAGGGTTAACAATTCGCTTTCCATTCTTTAAAGCCTGCTTTTACAGGTTCTAGAACCGTGTCTGGACTCTGAACTTTGCAGTGAATCATACACCTCGTGTGGAATCACTACCACTTTCTTTATTATATTAATCTTGACAGTAAAGGACTCAAAACTGAAAATAAGATGAGGAGGAATGACCCTCCTCTTTGTACAATAATTCGTTTATTCTTCCCCATAGTCTGACTTTTACGAGCGAGTGTAGGTATTATGTTCTTGTGACGGCGTAGGCGAGCCTTCTGAGGTGGTTTCATTGATACATTGCAATTTATAACGTTAAGACAGATTTCACAGATGCATTTTAAAAAGTCGGAGTCGATATGTTTAGCAAACATCTGTTGCATTGCTCGGGGCAGTCGATGATAGATTTTTATTAATTCATGGTATTTCTTTAGCCTCTTTGTCATTCTGAATATACACCGTTTCAGGCTCGTTTGGAAATATACTCGTTCTTAGAAGCACCCTAAACGTGTTTCGCGGATGAAGGTCACAAAGCAAATATCCGTAACGTTGACTTGTAGCTTCTTTATAAACTTCCAAGAACTCCTTACGCTGATTCAGGAACATTTGATTGGCTAGTATCAATTTGTGATACATCTCTATGTTGCGCGAACAAGACTAGATATTGTGTATTTAACGACACATCGCGCATGTATCTATTTTTGAAAAATAGATTCTGATTCATAAAAAACACGCTAATGTTAAGATGATGGGAGAATACTGTAAATGTCTCGGCAAACGTTTAATCCATCTTCAACATGATATCGTCAATTACAATGACTGTATGCTCATTTCCCTTTAACGAATTAACATTATATACACCTTTATGGAACAAAATATCATCTTGGTACTCGTTGAACACTGATTGATACGTCGAATAGCACCATATAACTTCATGCACAAGTTTTGAGAACATTTCTCCCTTTTCTTTAATGATTTTAAGCATAAACACCTTTTTACCACATCCTGTAAGGCCATATATAATATATGTGGATGCGCTTGTGAACCTGAATTTTTCTACAAAATCTATCTCTAACACGTCACACTACGAAGTGTGTCATTTACAAAATATAATAAAAATTTAAGTGGTGATCCTTATATTCTAGTCTTGTTTTTCTTCTTCTTCCACAGAACCGTGAATGACGACGATGTACAGCACCCCATCATCGATATTACAGATGACCCCGACGACAGTGTAGTTGTCAGACTCCAACCCCGCCAACGAGCCCACACCAGCGATACCTGTAGCACGCGACAATTCAAAGCGGAAGCATGAAGAAGAGCCCTCCATGTCAAGTATAAAGCGTGGAAGGATTGCGATTGCGCGGGTTGTTAGACCACCAGTAATAGAGCCCCAACCCTCTACGTCCTACGACACAATCCTCACAATAGTACCTTCCTCAAATAAAAATATACCCCCTTATTCCTGTTATATTCCGGCATCCTCCACATTAGCAGCAGCAGCTTCTCGTTCTGTAGAGGATGGTATAACATTCGAGTTGGTGCGCACCGGCACCCCCACCCCAGCCCTGACTAGAAATCGGTGTATAGTCAGGGTTGTTGCTAGATCCATGTATAGCAATGGTGTTGAAAACGGACTACGACGCGTAGTTGAACGTATTGTGGAGTTTGCCCTTCAAAACCGCACCGAACGTGAAAT
Organism: Bathynomus jamesi; assembly: GCA_023014485.1. Taxonomy (NCBI): domain Eukaryota; kingdom Metazoa; phylum Arthropoda; class Malacostraca; order Isopoda; family Cirolanidae; genus Bathynomus; species Bathynomus jamesi. The sequence continues at coordinate 775,207 of JAJOZX010001058.1, read as the reverse complement.
CAGGACGAGGCTGTCCTTCGGGTTTGGGTCAGATGTCGGGGATGGAGATGATTTTTGGGTAGTAATACCACTCAGACGCTTGGCAGCTGCACATATAGAGTATATTTTGGACCGTATAATGCAGGCTTCTCAAAGTAGTACAGCCTTCAATGTGGACAACTTCACGGTAAATATTGACCGTGTATTCTGTGTTGCGGGCCATAGTGCCACACTTATATTCTTAACTTTAATTCTCAGTTTATTTACAGGCTGTTTCTCCTGTGCGTGAAGTGCGCACAGAACAATGGGGATTGTAATCACACAACCAACCAGCGTAAGATCAGAGGTGTATATACAAGCCCTGAGCTGGACCTAGCCGTTCGCCATGGCTACAGAATATTGAAGATATATGAGGTGTGGCGGGTTTCACAAGCTACCCAACCTTTTCACACCATATATAATAACTTTTTTGAAGGATAAGGTAGAGGCATCACGGTATCCGCGAGGAGTTGATACCGAAGATGAAAAATCGGCTTATTCAACGTTACCGTGACCATGAAGGGATACAGCGTGACCGTTGCCAAATTGTAAAGAACCAAGGCAAGCGCTTTCGTGCAAAGTTGTGTCCAAACAGTCTTTGGTTTGGGAAAAATTTGCACAGAATACTGGCAAGGGAAACGTTCATTTGGCTCAAAGTTATAGTGAAGTCTGGGATTATGCCATCGCTCCCGATAAAGAGGTCATGGAGATCGTGAATGCAGGTAATACATACATAATAAAGTACAACATTACTGAATTAGCCACAGATAACTCACGGGTTACAAACATACCTGTAGCCAGCTTCAGAACGACCTATGCACGCATCAAACTTTGGGTTCTATTGCATTACCTTGGACGGAGGGTTTTGTACGCCGATACAGATAGTGTGCTATTCACAGCGAGGGAGGGTGAATACATGCCGCCTATTGGGGAATTCCTCGGAGAGTTAACTGACGAGATCAAGGATGAGTATGGAGACATCGCATACGCCGACTCTTTTGTCTCAACAGGACCAAAAACTTATGGGGTACGGGTGAGGGTGAGGGAGGATATGAAATATATCGTGAAGGCTAAGGGTATCACGCTCAACCAGGCGAATCGGCGAGTCGTTAACTTTGAATCGTTGAAGGATCTAGTGTGTTTGGAAGATGAGGGCGACCAGCCGCCCCAACTAACTGTAGGGACCCACAATTATCGGACGCAGAAGCTGGGTGGCGTGAAGGAATTTAGGGGTACGAAGGTGTGCCGTAACACCTATAGGAAACGTTACCAGGTGCCTGGTACCTATGATACCGTACCCTTTGGATACCATAATCTTTGTTATATATGTCTATTGTTAACGATATGTTTATTTATTATATGTATTTGTAAATATATACACCTTGAATAATTCCTTTATTAAATAAATCGTGTTTCAGTTAGCATTTCACTTTCTACTTTGTATGTGTGTGTGTGTACAGGAGAAAGTTCTAAGCTCCGCCCCCTGTATGATCGATCAATGGTCATGTGACTCCTGCTAATACCTGGGCATATCTCTACCCTGCGTGCTCAGTTGACCACTGCAAGCCCTGGATCTCAGACGTGTATTTTCCCACGTAGACGAAAAATAGTAATGGCTACCTTTAATATTGCGTGTTCGACGTTTATGAAGTGGTATTCAGCAAAGTGTGAAGATATGTTAGATACTGAATGGCTCCCTATTCCACCCTCCTTTGATACTTTTAAGGCTACATTGAACCGAGCGAAACTTGAGGAGCAAGAGGTATAAATACTTTAAGGGTAGTCTGGCGAGAGCTACATTGCGGGATTTCGTGATACAAACGATGTATTGAAGTATGTTGTATGACTAAACTTTATGAAGGGTCACATATACCGTGAAGTGGCAGAAACAACACTTTATGAAAGCTCACATATACCGTGAAGTGGCAGAAACAACACGTGCAGAAGAGAAGCAACGGTTATGGTTAGTGAGTCTTGTTGATGAGTGGTATGACAAGCGATATTATGTCATGTTGTATCATACCGAATACTCGTACCCTGCGACTGAGAATGTAAATCTTGTCATAACAGAGAACCTGAAGTATTTTTACCACTACATTAATATAGCATGACGAGGTCTATTGTGAGGTTGTGGCTAAAGGCATGCGTGAGTTTTTAACAGAATTTAGAGACGAATATCGCCTGCTAAGCAAAAAGGAAAAATATGGGCATATGTTTCTCTCCAATAGTGCCGCGGAGTGTGAATAAAATGTGTTTAGTTCATGAAAATCCCCCTGAACGAAAATGTCTGGTGCGCATTCTGGGTAGTGGGAGTGATAAAACATTAAAACCGGTATTGCTTCATGTATCGGAAAATTTCTCAAAACACTTACCCAGTATAATGGGTTACAAGTATTCTCTTTCACGTTGGAACAATGCCGTACACAATTCATCAGCTTATGGTGTAACTCACACCTCCCGTCGAGCCGATTCGCCCGCCTGTGGCTCATAGTCATCTCAGAGCTTGAACTGAGTGGACGTGCACTCCTCGAATACGATGGAACTTCCTTTGAGCAGCATTCCCAATGTGGTGTACGATGTGTCCGTGACGAAGTCATTGCGCATGTTCAGGCGTAAAACTGGAGCCATTAACTATGTACTGGAAACGACTTGTAGACAAACAAACGCTGGTAAACGGAATGTTGTTTATTTAAGTGTTGATGAGATGAATAGAATCTTCGTGATAGTTGAGAAGTGGAGTGAGGATCGTTATAAAATACCTGCAGGTGTAGGTACAAGAAGAGAGCAGATTAGTGATACCTCCTCATATGCCATTGTTTGTACGTTGTGTATAAATAACGATCAGCCATGCATCGATATACGATTGATGTGGAAGAATGCTTCTGATAATAACGTTCTTGTCCCTACGCGAAACAGATCCATCCTCGACAGAATGTTTGAAATCGTCGGTTTCCGCAAGCTGATGCCTATATTAGCCGTACGTGTTACGGATATGCTTTATTTTGATACGGTTCTTGAATACGCATACACCGCTCTGCTCGACGGGTTTACCGAGTGTAGGACTGAACAAGGCGAGAATGGTCTAGAGCTGGTTGCTTATTTAAAAGGTAGACTCTGAAATATCATGAACTTTGGTACAAAGCACTTGAGCGGTACAGGGGTGAGCTCGACTACACCGTTCACCCTGAAGAACTATTTCTTTATATAGTGAGCAGCTGTCGTTACGACTTAGAAGATTATTTCAATTGCCGCTATATATTGTGAAGATGAGTTCACGATTGAAAAGCTCGGATCGGTAAGAATAAACCATCGATTGGAAGGGAGTGTTTATAAATTTATATTTAACAATGATGTTGTGGCGAACGATGACCTCTTTGTGCGTGCTTTTGGATGTATTCTAGCCGTGTTTAAAGATAACTTGCCAACCGAATGTAAAGTAAGCACAAAAATAGTATTGAACGATATGAAGGCCATTTACATCGAGTATAGGTATCCCTATAACTTGAGCGGTGAAATAATGTTAAATCGTATTTACTGCGTAGTGCAAAGCAATAATGATGTGACTGTAAACTCGATTACGTGCGAGTTTAGTGTTTTAGTTAAGCGCAATAGAACATAAAGTGTATGTATTTTGATGTATATTTATTTTCAGTATATTTAATTATTTAATATATATATATATATATATTTCTCCTGTACTATTTATATTGATGGTTATACTCCATCGTTTTGTATTTCTTATATTATTTATTTTTTATTTTTTGATTATATATATATATATATATATATATACACATATATATATATTCCGCGTTCGTATTTCTTATATTATTATTATTTTTTTAATGTATATTTTCTTCGTTCGTATTTCTTATACTATTATTATTTTTTGATTGTATATATGTTCTTCGTTCGTATTTCTTATACTATTATTATTTTTTATTGCATATATTCCTCGTTTGTATTGAATTAATGATTGTATCAGGTTGTAACATAAATTCTGCTCGATTAGAAAACGGACAATATATAATAGAATAACCTCAAGATAATGTGAAATAGTTTTAGAAATGCTGCAAAATACACGCGGCGACAGGTTTGAACATGTTTTATCACGATACAGAATGACTTAGGCTAGTGTAGGATTAGGCTAATGAATATTTTCTCTGGTGTTCTTCACACAGTTACAACGCCACCCCTACGATATTACAGTAATTGGAAAAACATGGAGCCCACGAAAGAGCATATTCGACATGTGATGCTGTATGAGTTCCATCGTTACTGGGGATGAAAAATGGGTCCTCTATAACAATATTAAGCGTCGACATCAGTGGCTTAGCCGTGAAACAAAGCCTGAACCTCAGCCAAGGAATGGATCCCATCTAAAGAAAATGTTGGTATGCGTTTGGTGGGATATGCAAGGAATGATTCATTTTGAGCTTCTGCCAGATAACCAAACAATCACAGCTGAAGTCTACTGCCAACAACTCCAACGATTGAAGATGGCATTACAAGAAAAGTCCTGCATTAATTAATCGCAGAGGTGTTCTATTCCACCAGGATAACGCGCGCCCTCACACTGCTCGAATCACCACTTCCCAATTGGAGGCATTTGATTTGGAAAAAATGCCTCATCCACCTTATTCTCCGGACATCGCACCTTCAGACTACCATTTATTCAGAAGTCTGCAACACCATCTAGATGGACAAAAGTTGCAATCCAGGGAAGCTATCGAAAACGAAGTGATCGCTTTTTTTTAACTCGAAACCAAGAGATTTCTTCGAACGTGGCATAAAAAACTTTTCTACAGGTGGGAGGAGGTTATAGAAAAAGAAGGGAATTATATTGGTGATTAATTTGTCATTATGTCATTTAATTTTTGTTGTGAATAAATTAAAAATTCGAACAAATTTGTCCTTACAAGTCATTTAATTTTTGTTCTGAATGAACTAAAAAATCGAGCAGAATATACGTATGTTACAACCTTATATATTTATTTTCTATATATTTCATGAAATTATTTCCAATAATTCGTCTAAATAAACAGAATGATGTAATGGTGTTTTATTTAATTCGTTTGGTTGTATATATACTTTTGTTACTTTTGTTGAGTTCGAACGACGGTTCAGGATCGACCTGCGGTCGACCCCTCTGCAGCATCCCGCCTCATTTGCGGGACTTGGTGAAGGAGGGAATTGTTCTCTGATCTCCTCCTGCTCTCGTAGCCAGCCACGCATGGCTGGTCAGGGACTTTGCACAAGAATCTGTCCAGCTGGTTCTTGAAGTTATTCAGGTCGGTGTGCTGGAGATTCCTCACTTCTTTTGGAAGGACATTGAAAAGCTTTGGGCCCCGTATTCTGAGGGTATTTTCCATCCTCGTTTTCATGGCTCCTTGTCCCACCGCAGCTGGGACCGTACAAAATCTGCCTCTTCTCTCATTCCAGTTTGTTTCTATTTCATTTCTGAGGTTAGGGACAGAGCCCTCAAGTATTTTCCATATGTATATTATTGTGTACCGCTCGCGCCTTCTTTCAAGAGAGTAGAGTTCCAGGGATTGTAGTCGAGACCAGTAGTCTTCACCTTCCGTTTCCTCTATCTTAGACGTAAAAGTCCTTTGTATAGCTTCAATGCTCGCAATGTCTCTTTTTCTGTGTGGGCTTGTGAGTACTGAGCAATACTCAATTATTGGTAGGACTAGACTCTTCCATAATTTGAGCATGATGTTTGCTTTTCTGCTGCGGAAGCTCCTCCAGATGATTCCCATTATTTTTCTAGCCGTTGTGATTTTGATTTTATAGTGCTCTCTGAATTCTGCATCCGACGACATTATTACTCCAAGATCCCTGACTTGTGGATTTGGTGTTATCTGTTTGGCTTGCGGAGTTTTGTACCCTTTTTTCTGTAGCTCTTTGTTATTACCATATCTTAGAAGTTGGAATTTTTCTTCGTTGAACTTCATATTGTTGTCTTCTGCCCACTGGAATAATGTTTCAATGTCGTTTTGTAGTTTTCTTATGTCATCTTCGTTCAATATTTCCTTACATATCTTTGTGTCATCTGCGAAGCATGATACAATACTGTCCTTAATATCTGCATCAATATCTGCAATCATTATTATGAACAGCAAGGGAGCTAATACTGTCCCTTGTGGGACAGAGCTCACGACTTCCGAGACTTCCGATTTAACTCCGTTTACCACCACTCTTTGCGTTCTTTGCGTCAAGAAATTAAATATCCACCTTCCTAGCTTTCCAGTAATTCCTGTATCCTTAAGTTTGTGTGCTATGATTCCATGGTCACATTTATCGAAGGCTTTAGCAAAATCAGTATATATTACATCAATGTTTTGTCCTCGACACAATGTTCCTAATATTTTCTCCTGGTGATCTAGTAGCTGTGACAGGCATGATCTACCCGCCCTGAAGCCACGTTGATTTGGGTTGTATAAATCTTTTTCTTGTAGGTAGTAGGTAGTTTTGTCTCTAATTATGCGTTCAAAACACTTTATAAGGTGTGAGGTGAGTGCCACTGGCCGATAATTTTTGGGCATTGCTCTGTTACCACCTTTAAATAGGGGGTCAATGTTCGCGTTCTTTAAGGGGAGTGCAATTTGTCCTGTATCGAGTGATTTCCTCCATAGTAAGTATAGCGGTTTTGCAATACTCTCTTTGCATTTCTTCAGAAATGTGCACTCCATGTGTCTGGCCCTGGCGCTGAATTGTCTCGTTTCTGTGATAAGGCCGTAATTACATCTCCTTCCGTGAACTCGAAGTCCATTAATAGGTTTGTGCCGGGATTTGTTCTTGGTTGATCTGTATCAATGTCGAAAAACTCGTCTGGGTTTTCCACTTCTGTCTCGGACTTAGGGGTGCTAAACACAGATTTGAATTGTGTATTCGGCCTCCCCGTCTATCAACGGACCAATACTCTCCTTACACTGCATTTTCCTTTTCGCAAAAGTGTAGAAGTATTTTGGGTTATTTTTTGTTTTCTGCTACCTTGTTTTCCTCCTCGTTTGTTTTATGTATGAATGTTTGCTTTAGGTCCATTTCCATTTCGCCAAGTTTTCTCTCTAGTTTGAGTCTCTTTGCATCAGTTCTGCATCTGTGGAGATGTTTTACGGTTTGTCTTCGTTGCCTGAATAGTGTCCTGATTTTCCTCTCAAGCTTGCTACGTTTTCTTTCCTGTCTCTCTGGAATATGTTTCAGTATTATAGGTTTGGTTTCCGTCTCTATTATGCATAGTATTTCTTGTGGAGTCTTCTCGTGTAGTAGCAATTCCCAATTTACCTCCGTTAAATCTTTATTTACGTTTTCCCAATTTACTTTTTTGAATTTATGTTTAAGCCTTCAAATATTCCATCTGCCTCTCTAGGATGCGTTTTCGGACCTCTGGGTGCTAACTTCAATTGTATATCGATGAGGTTATGGTCGGAGAACTTTGTGTGCGTTACTTTTTTTTTATTATTATCTCGTTGTTATTTGTCCAGATTAAATCCAAAACGTTCTCCTTTCTCGTGGCTTCACAGATTTCCTGGGTAAGGGCGTAATGTTCCATAATATCTAATAGCATTGTTGCTTGGGTTCTGTCATCTTTAGTAATGTTGCCATGAAACTTCTCAACATATATAACTTCGTCATTTTTCTTCCATGATATGAATGGGAAATTAAAATCTCCGAAAATTAGAATATTTGTTGCTGGAGTTTCAAGTAATTTTAATATGTTTTCTATTTCATTTGTAGCAAATTGGAATTCACTTTTTGTGGTGTTTGGTGGTCTGTAGATGTTCATAATGGTTAGGTTCAGTTCTTTTACTTCTAATATAATAACTTCAACTGTGCTGTTTGATTTCTTTACCCTCACTTCACATGTGTAAGTGTTTTTCACGTAGATACAACACCCTCCTCCTCGTCTAGCCACTCTATCTGCTCTGTATATGTTGTAGTCCAGCAATGCTATTTCAGTATTCTCGATGCAGTTTTCACAGCCTTTTTCGCACTTATGTAAGTGTGTTTCCGTTAGGCATATGATATCTATGCTGGTTTCCGTAGCTAAATTTTGCAAGTATTGTAATTTGCAGTCTGCATGGTCCGTATAGAGGCCTTGTATATTTGTGTATAATACATTTACCGGGTTTCTAATCTTCGTGTTCGATTCCTAAATGATGGTCGTTTCCTGGTCGATGTCGGTTCCTGTTTGGTGTTATTGGTTGGGCCGCTGCATTTGGGAGTATTGGGGTTGCGGCCCGTGATACCACTGTTGTTGTTGTATTATTGGTGGGTGGTGTTGAATAGGGTGATGTGCGTAATGTTGTGGTGCATATGTTTGCGGCGTTCTGTCTCTCCTTGTTAGAAGGGCAAGCTGAGCTTTTATTATCCTCATTTCTTCTAAAAAATATGTTTCATTACTCTTGCTATTTCTTCTATGTCGAATATGATCTGTTCTTTCCCGTTCTCTTCTTTGCGTACCCTTTATGTGAAAATGCGGGCACTCTATGTTCAGGCATTTTTTCTCAGTAATTGACTGTCTGCACATACGAGGGTGAAAAAAGTTGCAGTTTGGTCCGTACTTGCACTTCCCATTCCTCATCATATAGAAGCATTTTGTAGGGTGATTGTATATGCAGTTTGAGCCATATTTGCACGCACCTATTTTATAATATTCGCATATGGCCCGTCGTTTAAATTCCCTCTGAGTCTTATGTGATTCGATTTCCTTCTTCTGCTTCGCCACCACTTCTTCCCTACTCAGTGGGGTTGTTTTCTTTGGTGTGTATTTCGTATCTCCCTCTTCTGCCGTGGGTACCTCTTTTTCTGAGGCTGCTTTCGCCCCTCCCTGTAGTGTGTTTTCTTTTTCCTTCTCAGTTGTGCAGGCGTTTTCTGTTTCATGTTTTTCTGTCGGTAAGCTGCTGTACTTGATTCTTCTATTTCAACATTTTGTGTTCCCCTCTGTACTAATTTTCTATTGTTTTCCATGCACTTGACGCATAAGAAACCACAAAGGCCTATGATTTTGTTATTTATTCTATTTACCATTTTCCTGTCTTTTCTATCTAAGTTCATGCATTCGTAGTGCTTAAAGGTATTGCACAGAATGCAGTTTAAGCCCGAGGTCTGGTCTGCTTCGTTTTTGCAATCGGAAAGTTGATATGCGGCACATTCCATTACACATAATTCGGCTTTATTCAATTTTCTGACTTTCCCGTAATTTACACATTTCTTCGTATGTTTTGCCATTTTCTCCTTTATTTTCCTCTTCTCGCTTCTCAAATTTCTCTCGCTAATTCGACCTCGATAACTCGACCTTCATTTTTAATGCACTGACCTTTTTCCCTCTTAGGCCTAGTGCACAATCTCAGAGCTGTTTTTCCGTTCGAAGTGTTTTAAATTTATGTTTCAACTTGATGTTTTTTCGTTGTGCAAGGTATATGCCACCGGCTTTCACTTAATAATTTATTATCGCGAATTCACTGGTATTAAATACACGCACTGGTATAAGATAGAATTTACCGCTGAACGTATAAACACTAGTTATTTCGATATTACACAGAGCGGAAACAAAAAAGTCCGTACACCACGAGGTAGAAACACATATTATTGAATTATATGTACACCAAATGGCTGGTTACGCCTTCTAAACCGACTGGCTGCTTAAGACTTCTAAACCAACTGTCAAGAATTTTTGCTTTAATTAAATAAATAGCGTAATCAGGCAACTCAACCCTTATAATGTACACCTGAACATAATTAAATTATATGGGGGTATCTGGCAACTCTCCTATATATAACTAAATAAATAGAATGGTGTTATCTCGCAACTCATCTATATATAAATGAATAAATAAATAGTGCTTTCTGGCAACCCCAGGCCCTCTATATAACAGCTGCGGATTTTTTTATTCGTGTTGTTTAACCTCCTTCGCAACATCTAAGGTCATATGACGGAGGGGACCTACAGCTTTACGTGGGATCCGAACTACGGGTCGCTACATAATCTGGGCGTGGAGGACGGTCTCCCATCCAACCACTACCCAGACCCAATGTCGCTTAACTTCGCTGACCTCCGGGAAGCGGTGTTACGACATTGGCCACGACGTAGCCCAACAGCTGCGGATGCCCTGGACTCTCATTATTCGGCTGACTCCGGTGGATGAAACAACTCTCTCCTTCTTAGGTTAAGGCTTAGGTTAGGGTTTCCCTTTGGGGGTGAGGACATCCCACCTCCCCCAAAGACCCTCCTCCTCCTCCTTTCTCTCTCTCTTAGGTTAACGTTACCCCTTTGGGGGGAGGTCATCCTCCCTTCTCCCCCAAATCTCCCCCCTTCATTGCAACTTGGGGGATAACCCCCTTGGTGCAAGACCCCCTCCCCCTTTGCAACATTGCATTGCACTCGTCCATTTTGCGCCCATCCTACTCAGAAACAATATTAGATAGATTTTGTGTCAGGAACCGTGTTGGGGATGACTTGTATCTAGTTTACGAAACAGCTACATCGGTTTTGTACTCCACAAAATAAAGTTGTCTGCTATTTTGGTATTAGGTACAACAGTTTATTGCAGTATATTGAGAGATAACATCCTCAGTAGAATTTGTCGATCTTTGATTGTAAGCAAAAGAGGCTACTTTGTTATAAGCATTTGTACTCGTTATTGAGGGTCCAAGTCAGTGATTCGTAGGCCTATTACAACTTACCAATTATTTCCTTTGTACATAGTTTTACAGAATAGGTAGATTATAAATTTCGACGAAACTTATGGTGCGGCGTGGTTCGGATTCCACGTTAAACTGTAGATCTCAGGTGAAGTGACAAGCTTGACCTTCGTTAGAATGAACAATTCGGGCGGAAGCTAAACCAAGGTTATATATACTTGTGTGTAGTGGTTAGCATCACTGACTACGGATCCACCGGCCCCAAGTTCCCGGCGAGGGCAGGCGGCGCTCATCTCACCCAGCTGTTCATCTTTCCATATAAAAAAAAGAAATTGGTTGGTAGATAAATGGGTACCCTGGGTAGCCTAGTGGTTAAGACGCTTGGCTGCTGATCGGAAGGTCGTGAGATCGAGTCCGAGACTTTGTAATTTCTGACTACCTGTTGTTCGGATTCCATGTTAAGCAGCTGTAGGTCAAAGGTGGGACAACAAGCTAAACCTTCGTCAGAATGAACAATTTGGCGGAAGCAAACCAAGGTTCTCTCTCTCTCCCTATATATATATAATATATATATATATATATATATAACACCTTGGTTTTGCTTCCGCCTAAATTGTTTATTCTGACGAAGGTCAAGTTTGTCACCCCACCTTAGACCTACAGTTTAACGTGAAATCCAAACCACGCCCCACCAGCAGCCCAGCGTCTTAACCACTAGACTACCCAGGGTACCCATTTATCTACCAATCAATTTTTTTTATTGTATGGAAGGATGGACAGCTGCTGGGTTTTGCTGCGCGCCGCCTGCTGTCATTGTTGTTTGGAAGCATCGGTTCCCAGACTTCGATGACGATGAAGGAAAAAAACTTACTTTAGAACGCCATTCAAAATGACGGTTGTGTGGAACTAATGTTCGTATGCTTGTGAGCTCATCAGTTGATCCCCAGTGCGTGAATTTGGGTTTGTTACCCATATTTATTTTTATAAAAAAATTTTAGATTAACACTGAAGCTTGCAAAATAATAATCAAGGGTCACTGGCAATATCTGGCATATTAACACTGAAATAAGCCCCATTGCAATTAACAGTCACCCTCACTTAACTAGATCCACTTTGATTGGGGACCCCTCAAGCATGGGGCCTGAGGCTTCAGCCTCAATTGCTTCGATGATAATCCGCCACTGACTAGAGGGGTAGTATTAGAAGTTCAAAACTAATGTTTACTATTTAAAATATGGAAAAGAACTTCAAAGTTGAGACTGACCATACGTGGTATCAGTTATTTTTCTTTTATTAATTACAGTAAAAGGAAATATAGACGCATGTCTTTATTCTGACGGCGAAAGTATATTTTCTTTTTAATTATGCCGAAACAGTATAATAGAAATATTTCTTCCCCTTCCCTTCATCATGCATGAATGGGAGTGAAGAAGTGAGGAGTGGTTAAGTGAAAATGAATGAAAATGAAAATGTTTATTGGCGGACTATTAGTCCATATGACAAATATTGACCCTTTACTGCACAGAGGTCTTGTCCAAGACTGAATAAAATCGTCTGACGTTAGCCAGAACAAAATCAGTAAAGTTAACACTGTGCTAAAGGGTTAATAACACAAACTGGCAATAGAATACAATAGAAATTCAAGCACTAAGGATAGAAATTCAATTAATGAAAAATAGTAATGTCGAAGTTAAGTGGAGCTATAGACAAGCGTTTTCATACCATAAATTCTATACGTATTGAGCACGCCTTGTTACCTCCGGGAAGCTCGAGACAGTGTGGTTAGCAGATTTGTGAAATTGAGGATCTTGGGGAGGGGGGTAATTTATTTAGTGGTGTGAAAGCTCTGTTGTATAGCAAATTTAGGGCTCTGCTAGAACCTTTTTTATAATTCACCCAGAGTTGCTGTTCGTATATATTAGTGCAGAAGGTACGAAAGAAAGTGTCTTTAGCTTCACTTGTACAAAACAGGAAGTTCCTTTTAATCATATTCGCTTCAGCACAGAGGTTTCGATATTGTTTTCTTATATCTGAGTCATCACTCTAGGAGCTGGTGATAATTTGACCCAAATACTTAAATTCTTGTACTTCCTCTATTGCTTCACCTCTCATTTTGAAACTATCAGCTGGTTGATTAGAGCTTTTGAGATGGAAATGCATAACCTTAGTTTTTGTAACATTAAAAAGAATACCATGTTCGCAGACCTTTACCAGACAATCCAGACTTTTAACAGAAGGACTTATTAACACTATATCTTTGGCAGAGACTAAGTTATTTATCTTCGTGTTATCAATACAACATCCAAGTATTGCCTTATTAAATGAAGCACTTAATCCATTAACATACCCATTAAACAGCAGAGGAGAGAGCAAGGAGCCTTACCTCACCTCGCAAGAGGAACCAAAACATTTGGATAGTACATTGCCCCGCCTAACCATAAAAGACTGGTGGGTAATACCAAAATTTCAATAAATTTAATATACAGGGTGTCCCAAAAAAACTATATACTCTTTATAGCATCATATATTTTATAATTTAAAAAAAACAAAAACAATATATTGTTATAGCAATTGCCAATGAAAGGTAAATTAGTAATCTAAGTGATCGAAATGTTATAGCGAGTTGTTTGCATATAAAATTTAATTAACTACGCCAAGTGCTCAAAATGTTCTCCGGCGGCATGAATGCACTTTTGAATGCGTCGACTAACTGATTCGCAGACATGGACTAATGTGAATGCTGTGATGGTCCCGCACTTTTCCCTAATTGCATCCTTAAGGTGTTCGAGTGTTGCAGGTCTTGTACCATAAACTGCATCCTTCAGGTAGCCCCACAAGTAAAAATCAAGTGGAGTCAAGTCCGGTGAACGTGGAGGATACTCAACGCTTCCTCTTCGTCCTATCCAACGGTTAGGCAACGTTTCATCGAGGTACCTTCTGACATCACAATGATAATGAGGGGGGTCTCCATCTTGTTGAAAGTAAAAGTCGTCGTTTCCAAACAACTTCCGAACTGCAGGTAACCGGTAACTGTCCCATTAAAGAAAAATGGTCCAACCAAACCCCTGGATGATAAACCAGACCATGCTGTTAATCCTGGCAAATAACATGTTTATCCACATAAACGTGTGGATTATCAAGTGACCAGTACCTGCAGTTGTGTCGATTTACTGTGCCATTCAGCTTGAAGGTAGCTTCATCAGACCACACGATTTTGTTGGCAAACTGTACGTCTTCGGCTTCCATTGACTGAAACCATTCACAAAATTCGAGTCTGCGATCAGGGTCATCTTCAGTCATGGCGTGTAACAGACTTGGAATGTAGCTTTTCCATTTTGCCGACTTTAAAATCCGGTGAACACCTGATTTGCTGATTCCGGTCTCACGGGCGCATTGCCTAACTGATTTCTGTGGTGATCGATTACATTTTTGCAACACTAAAACGGAGTTTTCATCACTCGCACTTGATTTGCGTCGTCCAGATCTTCGCTTGTGCATATCTTGAGCAGATCCCTCTGCCTCAAACTTGTCACGGATGCTTGTAATGGCAAGACGTGTCGGTGGCTTTGTACCAAATTCCCGGATCCATTGCCGCTGGACTTCGGACACATTCTCAAATTTCCAATACCATTTCAGAACACTTTTTCGTTGCTCCAGTATTAAACGTTTACGCAACATGGGTTCTTTTGCTGAACTGAATAAAATTGAATGCTGTAGAGTTTGTATCGTGGAATGAGTACGTAGGCTAAGTCCGAAGCAAGCTAGTGAGTGACTAGACGACGTTCGGTCCATAGGCTTCGCCATACAAGGCCTTTGATAAAACAAGGCCAAGCTTAGTCGACGCATTCAAAAGTGCATTCATGCTGCCGGAGAACATTTTGAGCACTTGGCGTAGTTAATTAAATTTTATATGCAAACAACTCGCTATAACATTTTGATCACTTAGATTACTAATTTACCTTTCATTGGCAATTGCTATAACAATATATTCTTTGGTTTTTTTTTAAATTATAAAATATATGATGCTATAAAGAGTATATAGTTTTTTTGGGACACCCTCTATACAAATGGGACTTTCCTGTCCTCTAGTTTTTAAATAAAATATTGTGGTTCACTCTATGATATGCCTTACTTACAGTATATATTGGAAACAGCTATAAATAGTGAATTACTGTCAGTGTATTTAAATATAATTTCCTTCAATACACAGATACACAGATCAGTTCAGTGGGACCTTTTAAAACCAAACTGTTCAGATGTCCATAAATAATCATTTAATCGGCGTAAAAAGAATTTCTCTCGTAGTTTCGAGAAGCAGGAGGCGACAGCAATAGGCCTGTAATTATTGCTAGATAGAATGTTCCCATACTTATTTTTGACAAGGGGCAAGATATACAGTATACCCTCGTAAACTCTGAAGGAATATAACTATGAGCAAGCATAGCTGAGAAGAGCAATGAGACATGCAGACACACCAAGTCATTGGCATATTTTAAGTGCTCACTCAATAGGTCATCTACCCTCTGAAGCAGAACCAGTCTTTAACTCTTTAATTAGACTCTTAACTTCAGGAACTAATATCAAAGTATTTTCCCTGGGCCCTCCCACGGGCCTTTCGCTGCAGCCTATCTTAAGATTAGCCCTACTCACACTATTAAAAATGTTTGAATAGTGGTTTTTCCACTGCCTTGTAATTTCTTCCTTCCTGACACCTCATCGATTGTTCGTGGGAGGGCATTTTTGACACCCGTTTCATTCTTAACGAACTCCCAAAATTTTTAGCATCATTATTTAAATTAACCTCGCAGGCTTTTGATGCTCGAATAGAATCTTCTTCCTGTTACCTTATGGCAGCTTTATCCTGACCCCTACTTCTACACATATTCATGTAAATCGGTCCTAATCTGGATCTCCCATGGAGGCACCATAAATCGTAGGCGTTTTTCGATTCCCTATTCAGAGGGGCAATAAAATAATTCCATCCAGGAATAATATTAGTATTATTGTTATAAGATTTAATTAGGGGCCTTCCTGTTTCTCTTAATACTAAATTATTATAATACCTATGGCCGGATTAAGGGAATGCGAGGCCCTAGGCCATAATTTTATTAGAAGCCCTTATGCTGTAATCAGTTAGGTAAGCTGAAAAATTGTTTGCTAATAAGTAATAAAATTTGACTAAGGAAATACAAAATGTTGGTAAATACAAATGTATATTGAAATATACCAACACTATATTGTTTAATACGAAATACTTACTGACTAAAACATGAGATTTAAAACATTAGAACGTAAAGGTTGTGCATATGAAGTTACAAGGCCTTCCTCCTTGATTTAGCGCTGGCAAAATCATCAATGACCTCCTGAGGTCAACTGAGATCAACTGAACTCCAGTTAAATCACTTTCAATTGTCAAAAGAGACAAGTCACACAAATTTTCCTGAGCAACAGTGGAGTGAAATTCACTTTTCACTCACTTTTAACACTGAAAAGGACCTTTCTCCTTCTGTGTTTGCAGCTGGCAATGTCAGATAAATCTGGAGAACTATTTCGACATTGAGAAATGCTTGCGTTAATCCATATTCTCGGGTGTGGATCAAACAGATGAGAGGTGTACATGAACCTTCTTTCCCCTGTTTTCATGCAATAATCCTGTTATAGATATAGTCCTCCAACTGTATCTTGAGTACCTTTCTACTTGTTGCTAAGTCCTGCTTGACTAACTCTTCCCCTTCCGCTCTCTTTTTCCTTTTTTGATTCCCACTTTCATATATGTACGTACAACCAATGTCACGTTCATGACCAGGCATTGCAACCTGCAACAACCTGCAACATAACATAATAATCAGATATTGAGAGAGTTGGGAGTAGCGCTGCTATAAATATCCGACCGGATACTTGATTTTAAAATCAATTGAAAATTAAACGTGTGGTATTAATTACATTCATGAAGTGTAATTGGTAAGCAATTGTAAATGACTACCTAAAATGTAATTGTAATTGTAACTAATTACATTGGGAAATCAAGGTAACTGATACAATTACAGTCAATTACTTTCAATTACATTTTTTTTTTTCGGCCTCTCAAGCAGATTGAGTCATACTTATAGTTTAAACTACTTGTTCATCATGCCTCAGGGAGCTTTCTTTTGAAATAAAATGCTACTCTTTTTATTTGAAATGAAATGTTCCATTTCCATTTCAAATTTTCAAATGTTCCTAACTAAAGTGCCAGTTTTTTGCCTTTATTATTTTGATAAAATAAATGCCAGTTCTTTTGTCTTATAGTAGTATTTTTTGAGTACCTTATCTTTCGTTTCATTCGACCAAATCACATACATACAGTATGTCCAATGTCCAATTGTCTATAGCAAGAACTGCTTGTTGAAAAATAGTTCCGTGCAATGCTAAAAAAAAAGTACATTTTATTGACCTAATATTATCTAGTTTTCATTCAAGATCATGGCCAAAACTGAAAATGGAATTGAAATATGTAGGTAGAAAAGCATGACATAAATAAAATAGTGTGTATTTATGAAAAAAAAAAAAAAAGCATTTCTTTGAAAATGTAATTGTAATTAATTACTTTACTAATTAATTGTAATTGTAATTGAAAATGTCAAGTAATTGTAATTAATTACATTGACCAAGTAATTGACCCATGCCTGATATATATATATATTAGTGATGTAGGTCACATCCGCATCCGCATCCGCATCCGCGGAACATCCGCACATTTTCTTGCATCCGCGTCCGCATCCGCACTTTGGACTGCGGATGTCGTGCGGATGTGGACCGTTGAGATAAAACGTCATTAATAAGCGGAAATTATCAAATTCTACTATATTAATAGAACTAGTTCATTGTGCGCAAAAGTGATGCAAGCGACAAGAGGAGAGGCTGTTCTTGTATGAAGTTACTCTCTTGCAACCTACTTAGATCCACGTTACAGAGCTAAGTTATTTTCACCTAGTACATTAGAACGAGTTAAATCATCACTTGGCAAAGCAGTTGAAGAGCTTCAATCTCTTGAATCTGTCGCTTCGCCACCCACCAAAAGAATAAAAGTTTCAGTGACAGAACCAACACCTTCAACAAGCAAATCTATCACAGAATCTGTCTCTCAGTTTCTTGAGTCAAGCAGCAATGACGAGACCTACGCGATGTCAAAAGATGTAGTAAAAATGATCGAGAGCTATCACCAAGAAAAACGCCTGGTTGCATGTGACAATCCTATTAGTTGGTGGAAAAATACGCAGAATATCTATCTATACTTGAGTAAACTTGCAAGGAAACATTTAGCCTGTCCTCCAACAAACGTACCAAGCGAGAGATTATTTAGTAGTGCTGGATTAATATATGATGAAAAGAGAAACAGACTGGCAGCAGAAAAGGCAGAAAAATTAATGTTCCTTAAGCATAACCTTCCTATAATTAAGTTTGAACATTAAACGATGAACATCTTAGTTTACTTTATTTTAATTACTCATTTATAAATATGCCTAATAAAACTTTAAACTTAATATAAATAGTTATCAAGCTAATTAAAGATCTCTTTCTATAAGGGTGGAGGTTGGGGAAAGAGGTCGGTGGGGTGCATTTGAGTTCGGTTCACGTCCCGCATCCTGGTAACACAATTATGGTTTCTAATTGTGGCTGAAACTCAACAAAATATAACGAATTTATTTGCAGACGAATTCACTAATTGATTTCTATATTAGTTAGATGCTTGATATTATTTTATATGTTCAGAGAAAAGTACAGCAATTATTGTAAAATTAATCAATTATACTACATTATAGCTACAGCTCTCTCTATATAATAACTTATTATATACGTTACACACAACAAATCTCGAATATATCCTAAAAAATAACGAAAATGTAGACATCCGCATCCGCATCCGCGGATGTTGAAATCAAACATCCTCATCCGCATCCGCATCCGCGGATGTGAAAAAAATGACATCCGCTACATCACTAATATATATATATATATATATATATATATAGAGCCCGACCGGAAATTCCTTTCCTCACCATTCCCAAATACTTTGCAGTCAAAACAAAGGCTATAAAACTCAAACACGTGGCCACGGAGGAAACACAGATTTTGTGGTATTCCCGAAATACCCACCAGAGGACGTCACCAAGGCCTATAAAAATGCGAGCTCTTTCTGAACTCACTCTCACTTACCATTTTCTCGTTTTTGTCGTCTCATCTTGTCCTCAACTCCCTCGACAGTAACACCACTCGTCACGCCACCTGCTCTTCGGCCTTCGCCGAAGAGCGGCCAGCCGTTCCTTCAAGGCTCCGGTCGAGCATACACGAAGTCATCAAATAAGGCCCTCTACAATTTCATCCAGCAAGAAGCAACATCACTGCAGCAAGATTTTCCGCTGGCCCGCTTTTCAACAAGTCTCTACCGGCCCTCAACACTCATCCTCTCGCCGGTAAGGCCAGCCCACCTTCAGATGAATCACCTTCGAAGCCCAGGTCCGTAAACTTTCTCGGAGGCCACAAGCCTACTTTCTGTCTTCGTGTTAAGCAACTCCCGCGTAGCCTACATAGTGTAACCTCAGCCTAGCGAATAGGCTATTCGAAAAGTGTCCTCAAATCCGACAAACTGACTTTCCCATTACGACTACAGTATTCCTGTTCATTTATTTTACGTATTCAATTATCTTACCGTATTTGTATCGGCCTGTTTATGTGCTCATTTATGCATTTTATGTCAATTTGCCTAATCCGTTTACTGTACCAACACCGTATTTTCATTACCTCAGTTACTGTTGGCTTAATTACTTATTATTGTGTGTTCACTGCTGCATAACTCATTAGCCTACCTAAGTTAGTGTTTCTTGTCATTATTGTATTCACTTTACGCTTATACTGTATAAGCCATTTCTCATTGCTAATAATCAGTCATTACCGTATACATAATTGTTAATCACTCTGAACAAATAATTCCTTTATTTTTCTTTTAAAACACAAAAAACCCACAAAGTCATTTCTCTCGCCTTATTAAATATTGTTTGTTTGGGCTGTGCCCCGAACTGGTGACCCTAATTATTCGTTTCAGTTTAATTCATAAATTATAATAAGCCTACTTTCTAAGCCACTACAAATTGGTGATCCGTAGGCTAATATATATATATATATAAAATTATATATATATATATATATAACGTAAAGAACGACGCTTGTATAGGAGATATTCCGCGCAAGACGAGAGAGAGAGAACGAAACAAATGAAAAAATGAGGTAACCACCCGGGAATTGAACCCGGGATCTTCCGATTGCCGGTCAGATGCGATACCATTACACCATGGGCCTCACTCTTCCAAATGCCGTAATTCTTCTACATACTCGCAGAAACCAATGCCCCAAGGGGGCACCTCCCGCATGCCGTAACATTATATACATTCAACTGCAAAGAACACGCAGTATAAATAACGTAAAGAACGACGTTATTTATACTGTGTTCTTTGCAGTTGAATATATATATATATATATATATATATATATATATATATATATATATATATATACAGGGCGTCCCAAAAAAATGTATACACACTTTAAATAATTATAAAGGCAGTGTTTATTAAAATACATTTCATTTTCAAAATGTAATAGAATCTACAGACATTATTTAATTGTTTTGTCAACGCCTGTTTTCAAACTGACGTCCGTTCTGGTCCAGGCACTGCTGATAACGCGAAGCAATGGAATCGCAAACATCACGAAACATTTCGTTTGGTATTTGTGTGCATTCTCGTTCAATGGCTGCTCTCAATTCAGCGACTGTTGCAGGTTTTATAGCGTAGACTTTGTCTTTTAAGTATCCCCATAAAAAAGTCTAGTGGTGTGAGGTCTGGTGAACGCGGAGGGTATTCTACGAAACCCCTTCGTCCAATCCACATCCACATCGTGCCAAGTACCACTCGCAATACTCCACTCTTCGGTCCGGATCATCTTCATTAATAGCATGGACTAATCTTGGAATGTAACTTTTCCATTGACAGCGCTTCAAAATGCGTTGGACAGACGATTCTGAAATTCCTACCTCACGACTCGCTTGCCGCACAGATTTTCTTGGACTTTGGTGATACGTTTCCAGTACTCTTTCTTGCTTTGTGGGGCTTGTCGATGTCCGTGGTCTTCCGAAACGCTTCTTGTGGACATTCTGAACAGTTCCATCGGCTTCAAACTTATCTCTAATTCGAGTGATGGTAAGTCGCGTTGGTGGATCTGTTTGAAACTCCCTCCTAAGCTGTCTTTGCACTTCAACTGCGTTTTCACACTTCCAGTAGCATTTTAGAATGAATTTCCTTTGTTCAAAGCTTAGTCTGACTGCCATTATTAATTCTAATGGGTTTAACTTGGAAAGAAAGAAACATCAATTGAGCTATCAGCTGTTAAAGTGTGTATACATTTTTTTGGGACGCCCTGCATATATATATATATATATATATATATATATTGTTTTGTCAACGCCTGTTTTCAAACTGACGTCCGTTCTGGTCCAGGCACTGCTGATAACGCGAAGCAATGGAATCGCAAACATCACGAAACATTTCGTTTGGTATTTGTGTGCATTCTCGTTCAATGGCTGCTCTCAATTCAGCGACTGTTGCAGGTTTTATAGCGTAGACTTTGTCTTTTAAGTATCCCCATAAAAAAAGTCTAGTGGTGTGAGGTCTGGTGAACGCGGAGGGTATTCTACGAAACCCCTTCGTCCAATCCACATCCACATCGTGCCAAGTACCACTCGCAATACTCCACTCTTCGGTCCGGATCATCTTCATTAATAGCATGGACTAATCTTGGAATGTAACTTTTCCATTGACAGCGCTTCAAAATGCGTTGGACAGACGATTCTGAAATTCCTACCTCACGACTCGCTTGCCGCACAGATTTTCTTGGACTTTGGTGATACGTTTCCAGTACTCTTTCTTGCTTTGTGGGGCTTGTCGATGTCCGTGGTCTTCCGAAACGCTTCTTGTGGACATTCTGAACAGTTCCATCGGCTTCAAACTTATCTCTAATTCGAGTGATGGTAAGTCGCGTTGGTGGATCTGTTTGAAACTCCCTCCTAAGCTGTCTTTGCACTTCAACTGCGTTTTCACACTTCCAGTAGCATTTTAGAATGAATTTCCTTTGTTCAAAGCTTAGTCTGACTGCCATTATTAATTCTAATGGGTTTAACTTGGAAAGAAAGAAACATCAATTGAGCTATCAGCTGTTAAAGTGTGTATACATTTTTTTGGGACGCCCTGCATATATATATATATATATATATATATTGTTTTGTCAACGCCTGTTTTCAAACTGACGTCCGTTCTGGTCCAGGCACTGCTGATAACGCGAAGCAATGGAATCGCAAACATCACGAAACATTTCGTTTGGTATTTGTGTGCATTCTCGTTCAATGGCTGCTCTCAATTCAGCGACTGTTGCAGGTTTTATAGCGTAGACTTTGTCTTTTAAGTATCCCCATAAAAAAAGTCTAGTGGTGTGAGGTCTGGTGAACGCGGAGGGATGGGAAACCGAAATGAATTTCGATTCGAGTTTCGATTTCAGTTCATAGTTTTGAGAAATATCGATTTCGGTTTCGATTTCGGTTTTTCATTTTTTTTCGATTCAGGTTTTTTTTTCGATTTCGATTTTTCATATCGATTTCGATTCGAGTTTCGATTTCGATTTCAGTTTTTCAGATTTCAATATAGTATGTTCATTATTTACATATAATATGAGCTTTTATCTATTATTTCTGCACACTTATTCCAAATAAAAAAGTTGTGCTATTGAATTGATTATTTACATTTAATCAGTACTATATCTTGAAGTTGTCTTCATTTTTTTTTCAGTAAACTTTTTCATATTATTTCTACAACTTCCCAATTAAGGTGTAAGATTATCTTGATTTTGTATGAGTGGAAAATAACATGGTTGCTAGTAGATAAATTTGTAATTAATAATATTTAGAAGGAAATTAAACAAAAAAAAGTGATAACATTTTATTAAATGTACAACAATTATAATTACAAGTTAAAATTTGATGAACAACTAAAATGTTGTCTATGTTTTCAGGTAATAAATTGTTCCTTTGAGGATTTAAACCCATTCTAAAAATAGAAAATAGTCTTTCTTACCCTATTTGAGGAGTCAGGTATCATAAAAGTAGCCCTGTCTTTAATCCCCGGAAGTTGGTCAACTCTCCTTTAATAGAAAGCAGTTTGAATATTAAATTTTATTTCTTAATTTCGGTTTGAACTGATATTTTTTATCGATTTCGATTCCGATTCAAGTTTTTTTATTCTTTTCGGTTTCGGTCTAAATTTCGATTTCGGTTTTTCCCAAAAATATCAGTTTCGGTTTTTTTTCGATTTCGCTTCAAGAAAAAATATCGGTTTTATCGGTTTATCGATTTCGATTCGGTTTCCCATCCCTGATATATATATATATTATATATATATATATATATATATATATATATATATATATATATAATGATGAAAAACCACGAACGAAAGGAAACAGAGAATGGTGCTCATATATATATATATATATATATATATATAGAGAGAGAGAGAGAGAGAGAGAGAGATACTGTAAGCTTAGGCCTATATATAATTTAAGAAATTTCAGACTTTAAAAAATTTAAATTCATAAAACTATCAGTATGGTACTGTACTCATAGATTATGGTAATTTCTGGCAATTTCTGAAAATAATGCCAGTAACATAAAATAACAAGAATTACCAAACAACAGCACTGTGAGCATATACTCCCGAGTTTTGACATTAGATAATGTCTAAAACTTTTAAAACTGAAAGAGAGCGAATCTTTTTTTGTATTAAAAAAGTTTAAATATAGAGATATTAATTAATGTAGGCTATAACATATAAACAATGTAAGTCCAGTTAGCCTAAATAATAATTTTACAGATAGTCCTCCAACTATATCTTGACTACCTTCCAAATATGTCCCAAAATACAATATTTATCTAAACCAGTGGTTCTCAAATTTTTCTCCTTCGTTACCCAAACTCTTGATTTCCTCTGTCCGTATTACCCCTTCAAAGAAAGCACACACAAAATAACGAACTATTTTAAACAGACATACACACTCATACGTACATACACACACAATATATATATATATATATATATATATATATATATATATATATATATATATATATATATATATTAACTGCAAACAACACAGTATAATTAATGTAAAGAACGACGCTTGTGTAGAACGCTCTTCTACACAAGCGTCGTTCTTTATATATATATATATATATAAAATAATTTTATATTTATAAACTTGATAAATATATTTTTTCTTTTTTTTAACTGCCGCCTCCATTACCCCCCGAAAAATCACTTATTACTCCCTGGGGGTAATTTACCCATAGTTTGGGAACCACTGATCTAAACCAATACTATATATGAATAATAATGTAACACTCTTAGGATAAACAAAAATAAAATAAGTATTTGGCACTTGTTCTCATCTGGTACCTACTGAAGTTGGCCTACTTTTTATTTTTAGTACTTAACCTAGGCCTAGACATACCTTGTTTTGTTACAAAAGAGAATGCTCAGTGCTGGTGAAGTGTCCAAGGATGGATCCAGAGGGCATCTTACCGGGTACACCTGTGACATCTTGTGTTGGGTCTGCTTGGCAAACACTTCCAGAGCCTCTGCGATAGCCGGTAGAAAGTCTAGAAAAACAGCAAATGCGTCGTGGCGCTCTACCCATCTTGTCCAGAAAAGTTCTTTCAGCTTTCATCTGGATGAATCATCACTGACACCACTGTCTATCATTGTTTCGAACACATGTTGTTTCTTGGGTGAAAATTAAAAAATCTGAAAACTTGGTCTGTTGTTCCCATCATGTTCCTAACAAGGAATACTACATGCATACACAATGCATCGGTTAAGTTGGTGAGCAGCACACTAGAATGCCAGAGCCGCAAGATGTTGCTGCTGGATCCTGGCGCCAACACCCTTCACTTTCCCTGCCATGTTGTCTGCTCCGCTGTAACACTCACTTCTCATCTTCTTAGGGTCAAGTCCAAGTTTGCCTACTAAATTTAAAAGTTCTTCACTGAGATGCTTTCCTGTTGTACTCTCAATGACATCTAAGAGGCTAACAAAATCTTCTCTGATCTTACCGTACTGGTTAACAAATCTGATGGTTACAGCAAGCTGCTCCTTGTTGAAAATGCCTCTAACTTCATCGGCAGAAAGTGAAAAATAAACACGAGTCAGTGCATTCTTTCACTATCTGTTCTTGTACGTTGTCGCCAAAAACGTTTATGAGCTCGTTCTGTATTGTCTTGGATATGTAAGTTGCATTGTTCTGGGCATTCTCTAGATCATTCTATAACACTAGGGAACAACATTTTTGTTTCTTGAAAACTAGTTGGTGTTTCTTATAGAACTTTTGATGCTGATTTCAAATATGGTTTCAGAATGTTTCTATCCCCCATAGTGTTCGAGAAAATAATATTTCCATTTACTCAGCGTTTTCCCAAAATATTAGTTAAAATTAAGTGTACTAATTTAATTTTACTTTTTTTTTTTTCCAGGTTAACTATATTTAATAGTATTTTTTGCATTAAAAAATATAGCTATTTAAACAAACAGATTTTTAATAAAAAGAAAGAATTTTTTTTCAAGTTTTGCTCAAATTTTAAAATTTTTCATAATAGAAAAAATTGGTTTTTCATTCCAAAACGTTTTCCGTGATTTCAATAATTTTCCGCCAGCATGAATCGAAACTATTAATCCCAGAGATACATTTTGCTACGTATGTGGAGAACTGACCATAATGGCACACAGGAAGATGATGATCCCACTCGTGAAGAAGGCTTACGAACTTTATTTTGGATGTAAGGTAGGCGACCAAGACAAATCCTGGGCACCTCATATCTCAGGCATTTCCTGTGCCGTCACTCTTAGGGGTTGGATTAAAGGTACCCGCAAATCTATGCCATTTGCCATACCAATGATTTGGAGAGAGCCCAAGGATCACCTAACGGATTGCTATTTTTGTATGACTAACGTTTCAGGATTCTCTGCCAAAAACAACATAAAATTCAATACCCAAATCTTGCATCTGCCATGAGACCAGTACTACATGACGATGATAACCCAATTTCAACTCCCCCAAAGTCATGGACACTGGATGAAGAGTCTGAAGTTGAACCAATGGAAATTGATGACACTAAAGACACAGACTTTCAGCAACCTGAATCAAATAAACCACGTATGATAACGCAGGTTATGCTGAATGATCTCGTGAGAGATTTGGACCTTCCGAAAAAGAAAGCGGAATTATTGGGCTCCAGGTTACGTGAATGGAATTTGCTGGCAAAAGATAAAGGCATATCGGCGTTCCGTACTCGCCAAAAAGATCTGATGCAGTATTTCTCCTCGTCAGGTGGTTTACGCTACTGTAATAATGTAAATGGACTGCTGTTAGCTGTCGGTCATGAGCACAAATCTGAAGATTGGCGTTTATTTATTGACTCTTCGAAGCTAAGCCTCAAGGTTGTATTACTTCACAATGGAAATAAATACCCTTCCATTCCTGTAGGGCACGCTGTCCACATGAAGGAATCTTACGAAAATATGAAACTCATCCTTCAGCAGATTAATTATGACCAGTTTCGTTGGTATATATGTGGGGATTTAAAAGTCGTCGCGCTTCTTCTGGGAATGCAGCTCGGTTATATGAAGTTCTGCTGCTTCCTTTGTGAATGGGACAGCAGAGCCAGAGATTCGCATTATTTTGTAAAGGATTGGCCACTTCGTCAAAAATGTATCCCAGGACTGAAGAATGTGTCTCATGAACCCTTAGTTGACCCCAAGAAAATATACTTACCGCCACTTCACATCAAACTTGGCATCATGAAAAATTTTGTCAAAGCAATGAACAAGGAAGATGAGGCATTCAAGTATTTGAAGAAAAGGTTTTCACGACTTAGCGATGCAAAGATAAAAGAAGGGATCTTTGTTGGTCCCCAAATCAGAGAGCTCATGAAAGATCAAAAGTTTGATGATGCCTTGAGAGGAAAAGAAAAAGTGGCATGGGAGGCCATGAAGAATGTTGTCACAAATTTCTAGGGAACATCAAAGCCTCTAACTATGAAAAAATAGTGCAGGACATGATTGAAGCATATAGGTTATTGGGATGTAATATGTCACTAAAAATCCATTTCTTGCACTCCCATTTAGATTTCTTCCCTGAAAACCTCGGCGACGTAAGTGATGAGCATGGAGAAAGGTTCCACCAAGATATAGCTACTATGGAGAAACGCTACCAAGGGAGGTGGGATCCGGCAATGTTAGCTGATTACTGCTGGACATTGATGCGAGAAGCTCCTAATGAAAACTACAAGAGAAAATCAGTGACAAGAAGTTTTAAGAAGAATATTTTAAATGCCAATCTGCCACTAATATAATTTTTATGAAGTATTTTTACTAACTTCTATACACTTTTTGAATAAATATTAAAATACAAATTTCTCAGTAACCTTGGGTGATAGAGAAATTCTACGGCTATATTCGGAATCAGCGGAAAAATTCCTATAATACCGACCTGTTCACGTCCAAGAAACAAAAAAAAGTTAAAATTTGTTCCCCAGTGTAATCGGACGTAACTACCACTGGTTCTGTAGCGTGGCAATGCCTTGAAGATCCCTGTGTTGATACTTGAGTCATTTTCATACTGGTTGTCGTCTCTGTAGCTTCTATGTTGAATATTCTGACGTGCCACAGCCCTACTGTCTCTACTTAGTCTCTAGCACTGCCATATGTTTCATTTTCCTCTCTTGTTGGGCGGAATTGAGTGACATTGACACGCTTTGTTGTTTCTCTGTCACGCATCTCTGGGAGTCTTGGCTGCTGGTAAAACAATCCATGTGTGCCTGAAATCCTGTACCTGTCTTCTTATGACTGGAAGTGCTGACATCCCCAGAGTTGTGTTTTTTCTTGAAGAAATGTTCATCGAACCTTTCTGTGGCCTTCTTCCAGTTCCTAAACGGTTCTGTCACTAGCTGGCCTCACTTAGAATCAGTATTGAAAATGAAGGCAATGCAATGAAGGCAATACGAATCATCACAACAAGGTCTAGTGATGACACTAGACCAGGGTACCGTATCAGCCATGACATCTGAAATGATCTGTTTCTAGATCTAAACTTGGTCTGTGGGAATACATAGTAGTTAGTTGAAACACTCCTCAAAACACTGAATCGTTCATGGTTTGAAAGTCTCTTTCCAACGAAGTTCTGAATGTCAAAATCATCTACTGTGGTGGTGACTTTAGGCGATGTAATGGTGTCTAACTTTGATGAAGGCTTTCGGTTTTTGTTTAGACGTTCAGTGGTTGATTCTGGCTCAAGTGACCTGAAAAATACATATGTGAAAAGACAATAAAACTAAAATAAAAAGGAATTTTGTATCAAAAACTTTTAAAAAAATTTAAATTATGAACTGAAAATTTTGGTATAGTGGCCACCTACCCTTGACATTTTTAAGACCCCCTTTACCTCTCCTGAAAATACGAGAAAAAAAATAAGGGACTTAAAATTTAAGGGCATTATGTGTCCATTAGAAATTTTATTTGCATCAACCATTTTCATTTATTTAATTTTTTAGCAGCAACTTAAATCTGTATTTGCGAGAAATGTCATGAAGCCACAAACTTGACAGGCTCGACGCACTAAAATATATCTTATCCGCTAATGGATGGGAATAAATATCAGACTAAATAAACTTACAAATGAGGATATGATAATTTTTTAAAGGAAATAATACAATAATTTGTTTGCTTACCATTTATTTGAAGCATTGTTCATAAATTTGCGAATGTCCATCGTCGTTGTTAGCTGTGATATACAGGGTGTCCCAGAATTAACTATCTATTTCAATGAAATCGGACAAATTTTTTAAAAACACACTTTTATTTATGTTTATCATGTTTAATATGTGTTAAAAATGTATAAATTTCTAAATTTTTTTCATAATTTTATTTTCATAATTTTTTCATAGTTTTTCATAGTTTTATTTTTATTCTCTTTCAGAACCCTATTAATAATGAATACACAAGAACGCATCTTTCTTGTAACATCCCGTATCAAAGGAATGCAATGTAATGAAATCAGAGAAAAATTTACAAGATTCCACAGAACCGGTCCTACAGACAAAGCGATTCGTGAACTTGTGAACAAATTTAAAAGAACTGGATCCGTACACGACGAGGTGGGAAGAGGACGCCCAAGGACAGCACGTAACAGTACCGAACAGGTACGACAATTGTTTGAGGATGAACCAACAACTTCGGTTAGGGAGGCCGGTCGAAGACTCAACATATCCAAGACAACAGTTCATAGAATCTTGCGTTCGACACTGATGAAAAAGGCTTATCACATTCAAGTACTGCATGCCCTAAATGAAGAGGATTATCCAAATCGAGCAGCAAGGTGTGCAGAAATTGTGGATCAAATCTAAAATGAAAGTTTATTGGATAACATCTTATTCAGTGATGAGGCGACTTTCCACACGTGTGGTAAAGTCAATCGACACAACTGTCGTATCTGGTCCAATGAAAGACCGTCTGAAGTCATAGAATGGCAAAGAGACTCTCCAAAAGTTAACGTGTGGCTTGGAATGACCAAATCCAAAATTTATGGCCCATTCTTCTTTGCGGAAGCAACTGTAACAGGTACCGTCTACCTTGATATGCTTCAGCAGTTTCTCGAACCACAGCTTCTTGATGATGGCATTCTTGATAATGTTGTGTTTCAACAAGATGGAGCACCATGTCATTATGCTCTAATTGTTCGAGAATACCTCAACAGACGCCTTCCGAATCGGTGGATTGGACGTGGAGGACCTCGACCTTGGCCTCCGCGTTCTCCGGATTTGACACCCCTGGATTTCTTTGCATGGGGTTTCATAAAAACAAAGGTTTATCGCCAAAACATCAATAGTTTAGCTGAACTTAAAGAACGCATCCAGTTGGCAGTGCGGGAGATAACACCTGAAATGTTTCAAAATGTGTTTCGTTGCGCTGAGGATAGATTTGAAATTTGCAGAGATACAGACGGTGCACATGTTGAAACTTCTCAATAAAGTTTTGACTTATGATTTATAAATCTATTTGTTTTTGTATCATAATTTAGTAATAAACACAAAATTATGTCAGTTTTTATTAAATTTGTCCGATTTCATTGAAATAGATAGTTAATTCTGGGACACCCTGTACTATAGTAGATGTTTATTGAGAAGAGATACATGATGGGTTGTAAACAAACGCTTTTCTATATAACCTTTTTCTACACAACACCAAAACACAAAGAAATATCATTGAAAAGGCTATTTTTATTTACAATTAATTTGTATCATAGATAACATTTACATCGATTTTTTACTAGATTATACGATATTTCTACCATATTAACTTGGATTATAGATTATGAGTAACATAATAGAAACAATTACAACGGGACTTATGTGGCGTCATTTTCTGCGGCAAACATTTCTGGAATCATATGATTAGAACTTTACATGGCACGGGAAATTTAAAGTGTTACTACAATTTTTTTGAGGTCGGCACTGCCGGGGGAGCACGTGTCCTTTGGGCCCTACCCCACTGGATCCGCCCCTGCTGTCCTCTATATCAACCGCAGCCAATCACAGTACGATTGGCTTATAAGTCAAAGAATGCACTACACTCGAAACTTGTCGCTAAATCAGCCGACTACAGAGGCAGACACTTAAGCCGCCGCACATTGAAAGCCACGCTAGCCACGCCACGCACACCCGCTACGTAGCTCAGCATCGCTCTAATGATTTTCAACGAAGCAACGCACACCGAAGGCCACGCTAGCTACACTATGCGTCAGCCAGCCGCATCACGTGGCTCGCGTTCGCTCCCTGAGCGATATTTCGAGACGTGTCTTTGGCTGCGCATGTTCAGTTCGTCTTTGTAGTAGGTGGAGCTTATCCCATCCGCACTGGCGGAAGTGGTTCAATCAGTGGCACTCATTCATTCATTCCCCATCCGCCCCGTTTCGCACCAATTTTGCAATGGAAGAGTTGATTGAAAAAGTCAGACGGTACCCATGCCTTTATGACATGAGGAATTGAATTGAATTGAGTTGAATAACCTTTATTAATGATAAAATAATTACATTGGTTTTAAATTTACGATGACATAAATAATTGTGAAGCTGACTATTTATTTTATTTAATTTGGCCCTTAAGCTTTAGGCTTTACTGGGCTCTTATTAAAAAATAAACAGCTAGTTATTATTAATTAATAATAAATAAATAAATAAATAAGTAAATAAGTATTACTAATAGTTAAAGTATGTATTAATCTCAAATCATCATTATTGATATGACAAATGCAAGGTCATTATTGAAAGTATTATACCAATACCATACAAAGAAACCAATATTATACATGAGAGATAAGAACTGAATAATCACAAGAAATGTGTCTTTAATACTAGATTACACATAAGAAATTAATAAACAATAGTAATGGACATTAATCCTAGATTTTTATTAGTATGCCATTATTGATCGGGATTTCAACTTGGTTTTAAACGAAATTACAATCACAATATTTTTTATATCAGCATTTAAATCATGCCATAGTTTCAATCCAATGAAAATGGGTAGTTTTTGAGATGGAGACAATATAAATTGAGGTATAACATGCTTTGATCTATTTCTGGTCTGATACAAGTGGATTTCTTGATGAGTTAAAAAATATTTATTTACCCATTGTAAATTAATGATTTTGTTCTTACACTTGTAAATAAAAATAAAATGTGCCAGTTTGATTATATCATTGAGCTTTAATAGGTTTAGCTCTTTAAATAATGCACTAGAGTGATGAAGGAAATCAGCATCAGATAATAACCTTATTGCTCTTTTTTGGATGAGAAAGATACCATTTAATGCGTTGTTAGCAGAGTTTCCCCAAACAAGGATTCAGTACGTTATATATGGAAGAACAAGAGTATAATAAAGAAAGAAGAGTACAGGGACATATACAGAAAAGATAATTGTTGGAAGGAAATTGCTACCAAATTAGGTCGGATAGATACTGGCGGCGTTGCTCAGCCACGTGTCTTTTGGTGTGAAGACCGCGTAGCGTGCCTGGCGTGCGTGGCGTGCGTGGCGTGGCTAGTGTGGCTTTCAGTGTGTGGCGGCCTTTACAGTCACCGGTTACGTAGAGGGCGGGGCCCCTCAAATCGCGGAGCCCTGGGCCATATCCTGATTGGCCTATTCCTTAATCCGGCCCTGAAAATATCCATCTATGAGGTTACAGTGAGAATCATTTGAATAAAAATTACTACAGGTAAAATGCAAAATTTCTACACTATTAAAGAGGTGACCTACTCTCTCTTTTTATTCTATCCTCTGTTGCATATCAACATTAGACCAATCAACGCAATTATTTTTACTTACTGAGTTCTTGTTATGTTTAGTTTACATAAGTTAGTAAAATTAATTAATAATTCTAACGGTCTATGATTAGAAAGAAGGAAATCATGAGGAATATGAATACTGGTAATTGGATCCTTTAGATTATTACAAGTGAGACAATGATGAAACCACTTGGTGCTACC
The DNA here is from genome assembly GCA_023014485.1 of Bathynomus jamesi. Lineage (NCBI taxonomy): Eukaryota > Metazoa > Arthropoda > Malacostraca > Isopoda > Cirolanidae > Bathynomus > Bathynomus jamesi. The sequence goes on along the minus strand of JAJOZX010001058.1, from coordinate 742,870 downwards.
ACTCATATCACTAACATATGTAAAATTACCACTAGTTACACCTAATTCTTCTACATTATTTAATTTAATTTAGCAGGCTCGCACATGTTATCCAATTCTACAAAAAATTCCGAGTTCACATGCGCATTAAATTCCCCCATTATTATACAATGAGAATATTTGGAATTACCTGATAGTGACTTAATTTTGTACACCAAATCAATGTATTTATCTAGATTACTGCAGTTGTTGTGTGGTAAATAGCAGTTTACAATTAATATGCAACCATTGTTCACATGTAATTCAATTCCTAACAGCCTTACATTACACTGTTCAAATTTTAACTTTTCCGTTTTTTCTCAAATGAAATCTGGTGATTACTGTAGATTTTTCCACGCTGATTATGAAAATGACCACGAAATTTTGCTCTCAGGTCAGGGTTTTGAGAAAATCCCTTTTTTATATTCGAATATAATAGAATGATCTATACACAAGGACAATATTAAAATAGTTTTTTATTTACTTAAAATGTTTTTCTTCATGATTTTCGCTTGTAAGTGACATCTGAGGCTTCCCTTATTAGCATCCAGCAGTAATCAGCCAGCATATTTGGATTCCACTTGCCCTGGTATAGTTTTTTCATGCAGAAATGTCCTGATGAAACCGCTCTCCATGTTCATCGCTGATATCTCCCAGGTTCGGCGGGAAAAATCCAAGTGCGAATGCAGAAAATGAATTTTTAAACTCGTATTACATCCTAATGATCTGTAAACTTGAAGTTCATCAACCAATTCTGCATAGTTAGGCGATTTTTTGTTGCCTAAGAAATTCTGGGTCACTGCTTTAAAAGCATTCCAAGCTGTTTTTTCAGATTCATTCATTTGTGGACCAACGAAAAATCCCTCTTTTGTCTTGGCATCACTAATCAGATGAAATTTTTGTTTCAAGTACTGGAATCCATCTCCTGCTTTGTCCATTGCCTTAAAATTTTTTATCAATCCTAGTTTGACGTGTAAAGGTGGCAAGCAAACTTTTTCAGGATCCACCAATTTATGGCACGCAACATATTTTTGTCCAGGAGTGAAAGACTGACGAGGTGGCCAGTTCTTAACAGTATAATGAGAATTCTTTGCTCTGCTGTCCCATTCACAAAGAAAACAGCAATATTTTGTATATCCAAACTGTAAACCAAGAAGCAGCCCAATGACTGAGAACACCACAGATATGCCAGTTGTATCTTTTGTAATTTATTTTATTCAGGAGAAATTCCATATTTTTATACGCCTCTTTCATATGGACAGCATGTCCAGTAGGAACTGAAGGATAAATATTTCCAGTATACAACAGGACAGCCTTCAAACTAAGTTTTGACGAATGGATGAAAAGTCGCCATTCTAAAGGTTTATGCTCGTGACCTAGGGCCATCATCCAACTACCAATGTCATTACAAAAAGAAAGATCACCAATCATAGAAAAGAATTTTGATATATTTTTTTGGCGTTTGCGAAAAACGGATATGCTGATATCATTTGCAAGCAAGTTCGATCCTTGTGATCTAGACTCTAAAAGTTCTGCTTGATTTTTCGATAAATTGAAATCTCGAACCAGATCATTAAGCTCAGGTTGAGTTATCAAGTGAGGCTCTTTTTCATGAGTTTGTCGATACTCTTCATCCTTATCTGACAATTCCATAGGCTCATTTTCAGCAGGGTCATCATCATCATCATTTAAGCTCCACGTTTCAGGGGCTTAGGAACTGGCAGAGTTTCACAATGTACTGCTGGTCCCATTGCGGAAGGCAGATTTAGGTATACAATTTTCTTCTTATTATTTGAGGAAAAAATACTGACCTTAGATAAACAAAAATAACAATCTTTGAAGTGATCTTTTTGCTTCTCCAAATCATGGGGACTGCAAATGGCATAGAGATACTCGTACCTTTTAACCAACCCCTGAGGGTCACAGCACAATGCGCACAGTATATATGGGGAGCCCACACTTTATCTTGATCCCCGATTTTGCAGCCGAAGTAGAGCTCATAAGCTTTCCTAATTAAGGGAGTAATGTTTCTTTTGTGATCTTATATCACGTAATCACTGTACACATAACAGAAACTGTTAGGATTGTTCACACATTTACGCGACATTTTAAATTATCCTTTTTTCCTTCAATGCACTATTTTGTGTAACACCTGCACAATTAAATAATTAGGTAAATGAAAAAAAATACAATATACTCAATACAGAAACAAATTAACTAAAATAATCAAAATTGCAAAATATAACTATTATAACAATCAATTTTCCAAACATAAAGGAGACATGAAAAACACTTGGACAACCATAAACAATCTTCTCGGAAAACAAATTAAGAAAAATTCAATAGAGAAATTAAATGTTGATAATAAAGAAATTACTGATGATACTGCTATTGCAGACTCTTTAAATGCACATTTTACTTCAATAGGGGATAAGCTTCGCTCACAATTAATAAATAATGACCACTCACCTCTAGAATATATGCCACCCAGCCCACTAAATTAATTTTCTTTTGTTCCTGCTACCTCTACTGAGGTCCAGAATATTATTGGTAAACTAAAAAATACAAAAAATAACATTCATAACATTCCTGTACCTATATTGAAACTTGTTAAAGATAAGATATCTGTAACTTTGGCTAAAATTATCAATGAAAGTATTTCCAAAGGAATATTCCCATCAATGCTAAAAACTGGTTGTATAACACCCCTTTTTAAAGGGGGTGATCCTAAACTAGCAACAAATTACAGGCCGGTGTGTTCATTATCTGTGTTCAGCAAAGTTTTTGAAAAAATTGTAAAAAGTAGAATGCAGCGATATTTAGAATCCCCCAAATCAATATGGCTTCCGTAATAATAAAACAACGGAAATGGCTATTTTAAATCTTATGGAAAATGTAAATATAGCTAAGGAGAACAAAGAAATAATGATATCAATATTTATGGATTTGAGTAAGGCGTTTGATGTAATAGACCATAATATTCTATTTAATAAATTATATTGTTAACGGCTTTAGAGGAGCAATCAGTGATTGGTTTAAAAGTTATTTGTCCAATAGATATCATTTTGCATCAGTAAATAAGGTTTGCTCAACTAAAGCGCTTGTCAAACATGGTGTGCCACAGGGCTCAGTTCTGGGTCCACTGTTATTTTTATTATATATAAATGACCTTCCACGTTCATCTGATATAGTGAACTTCATAATGTTTGCAGATGATACAACTGTCTCTTTTTCTTGAAAAGATGTTAATACAGCTAAGAATATACTGTATTTCATTCAGAATTCATCAGTGTAATGAAATGGTTGACCACCAATAAACTCTTCTTAAATACCAGTAAAACAAATTTCATGATTTTTACTAATAAAAGAAATGTATATCGTGATGAACTTAATGTTAATGAAATCGCCATAAAGGAGTGTACTATAAAAAAATTTCGTGGTGTAATGCTACATAAGAATTTGCAATGGAGTGATCATGTAAATTATATCGCAAAAAAGATTTCAAGGAGCGTTGCTATAATGTTTAAACTTAGAAATGTAGTCCTAAACAAGTTTTATTGACTCTTTATCATACTCTTGTTCTTCCTTATAAACATACTGCACCCTTGTTTCGGGAAACTCCGCTGACAACGCATTAAATGGTATCTTTGTCATCCAAAAACGAGCAATAAGGTTATTATCTAATGCTGATTTCCTTCATCACTCTAGTGCATTATTTAAAGAGCTAAACCTACTAAAGCTCAACGATATAACCAAACTGACACATTTTATTTTTATTTACAAGTATAAGAACAAAATTATTAATTTGCAATGGGTAAATAGATATTTTGTAACTCATCAAGAAATCCACTCGTATCAGACCAGAAATAGATCAAAGCTTGTTATACCTCAATTTAGATTGTCTTCATCTCAAAAACTACCTATTTTCATTGGATTGAAACTATGGAATGACTTGCATGCCGATATAAAAAATATTGTGAATGTAAATTTGTTTAAAACCAAATTAAAATCCGATTAATAATGGCATACTAACAAAAATCTAGGATTAACGTCCACTAATATTGTTTAATATTGTCCGTTAATATTGTTTAATATTGTAATACATGTTTTAACTATTAATAATACTTATTTTCTTATTTATTTATTTATTATTATTAATTTATAACAACTAGCTGCTTAGTTTTAATAAGAGCCCAGTAAAGCCTAAAGCTTAAGGGCCAAATTAAATAAAATAAATAGTCGAGCTTCAAAATTATTCATGTCATTGTAAATTGAAAAAATTATTTATTTTATTATTATTAATAAAGGTTAGTCTATCTATCTATCTTTCTATCTAAATTACATCATCCTACACTATCTGAAACATTTTCTGCTGGGATACTCTCAGCTATGGGGTAGATGCAGTTTTAATAATTTGTTCAATTTATCATCTATATACAAATTTGGTTAAGAATTAAGTTCCAAATTTTTCAAAAACCTGACGTGATAGCAAAATTTCGTTATCATTTTCGTAATCAGAGATGAAAAATGCAAAGGAAACAATTACTATCATCTGAGAAAAAAAAAATGCTGTTGAACAGTGTCATCAGACAAATTTGTTCTTATTGAAAACGCAATTGCACCAAAGTACCTACCGTACAGTAATTCATTTGATAAGCCTATTGCTGAGGATGTATATATAAAGTCATCATGGATGGTTGAGAGAAATTTTAGCTCTTGCAGTCCGAGTATCAAATCTGCTGTCACAGATTTTATGAACACCTACAATTGAATTTCTTAATGATCTTACGTTATACGAAATTATTTTCAACAAGTTAGCCGCCATGAATGATAGAAAATTAATTCAATTACACTGGCCAACAAAATGAAACTTTTTTTCTCATCACAAACATGATCACACTTTTCTTAATGCATTTTTCGCGCTGATTCCGAATCTGGTTTTATTTCGTTTCTAGCACGTATAGTTATATAGATACACTGGTTTTGATATTTTTAAGTTTTTGATATTGCTATAAGAAAATTTATGGATGTATAGATCACACTTAGAAATGCTAAACAACAAATACATCATATACCTTATTCAATGTACTTATAAATAAAGAATATATACATTATTTTATTAAAAGCGCTGTGAGTGTGATTTCCTTTTGTAAATTTGGCCTGGATTGTCACGATACAGCATCCGACAATGGTCCGCCATCATGCTTTCATTCCAATATCCTTGGTAGCGCTTCTCCATCATCTGAATATCTTGATAGAAGCGCTCTCCTTGCTCGTCACTCACTGCACCAAGGTTTTCAGGAAAGAAATCTAAGTGGGAATGCAGGAAGTTAATTTTTAACGACATTCGACACTCCATTTCTTTGAAGGCATCAAGGAGGTTCTTGACTCCATCCTTATACGCAGGTGACTTGTTGCTTCCAAGAAAGTTTTCACATATCCATTTGAACGCCAGCCAAGCCTTCAATTCCAGCGGACTTAGGACTTTTTCAAATTCAGTGTCATTCAAAACCTCCCTTATTTGTGGCCCAACAAAAATTCCTTCCTTCAATTTTGCTGCAGTAACCTTCGGAAATTTCCTTGAAAGGTATTGGAACCCTTCAGAATTGACTTTACCCATTGCTTTAACAAAATTCTTCATTAAACCAAGTTTAATGTGAAGAGGTGGCAGATAGATCTTTTGGGGATCCACTAAAGGGACAGACTGGACATTGTTTATCCCTGGGACATATGTATACCTAAGTGGCCAGTCACTTTTGGTGTAATGTTCTATAGTGGCGCGACAGTCCCACAGGCAAAGGAAACAACAAAATTTTGTGAATCCTGACTGCATACCCATAAGCATTCCTATAACTTTTAGATCTCCACAAACATTCCATTGATGACTGTCGTATTTGATTGCCTTAAGTAGTATATCCATATTGTCATATGTCTCTTTTAGATGGACGGAATGGGGAATGGGGATGGATGGCATTATATTACCATTATGCAAAAGAACTGCTTTCAGGCTTCACTGCGACGAATCAATAAAGAGGCGCCACTCAGATGCCACATACGTCTGAGATATGGCTGTAAATAGTCCATTGTCATGGCAATAACAGAGAGGACCGTCTACTGAAAAGAATGCTGTTAATTCAAAATTCCGCTTTCGGTAGTAACTAATACGAACATTGTTCTCAAGTAAATTGTTCTCCTTTAGTCTTGAGGCGAGAAGCTCTGATTTCTCTTTAGACAGCGATAAGTCTCTAACAAGATCATTCAACTGTCCTTGGGTTAACGTTTTAGGCTCTAAATGTCTACCTTCAAAAGCGTACTCTGGTTCTGTAGATGGTCCGGAAACGCCAGTTGCACCTTCATCACTTTCCATGTCATCTATGATAGAATCTAGCCTATCACTTGGGGGAATTGGAATGGGCAATGTTTCATCATGTTTTACTGGTCTACGTGCTGAATCCAAGTTTGGATATACAATCTGGTGTTTGTTCTTGGCAGAAAACCCCATTAAGTTCACACTACAAAAATAACAGTCTTCATGATGATCTCTCGGCTCCCTCCATATCATGGGTATGGCAAATGGCATTGAAGCTTTCTTTTTGTTAAGCCAATCACGTAATCCATTTGAACAGCCAGAACAGATTTGATGTGGCGCCCATGGTTTATCTTGGTCACCTAGATGGCAACCAAAGTATAGCTTGTATATTTTCTTAATGTCGGTTGTAATACTTCGTCGCTGTTTTAGTTGTCAACTGGCCGCATACGAAACAGAACTTGTCGGGGTCATTCTTACATTGTCGAGGCATGTTGACTGACCTGAGCAAACTATAAATTCAAAAAAAATGTACACCAACTTGACACAACAAGTTCTTGGACTGGACTGATCTTTTGACACACAAAGCACGGCGTTGTTGCCTGAATCACAATGCTGCTAGACGTAAAAGCTCACACCTGAAATACATAAGATGTATAATTAAGATAATTGAAATAAATAAGATGAATAAACTAAAAAAACACAATAAAATAAACACAATCAAATGTTGAAATATTAGTATTTTGCCTATTTAAAATGGTTAAATCTGTGTAGTTATATATATGCCTTCATCTTGAAAACTATACGTGCTAGAAAAACTCTGAATGCAGTTTTGGAATCAGCGTGAAAAATGCTATCCAGCCACCACAAATTTTACTCTGATGAAAAATCTTTGTTGACCAGTGTTATTATTATTACTATCACAGCTACCACCATTACCACAACTACCATCATTATTATTATCATTAGTTTAAGCATTATTATTCAAGCGCCTATTATTATTATTACTACTTACACGGCTCCTACCTCTTTTATTAAGCACTATAGAGCACTGGCTCATGTTATAGAGATAAACTGTGCACTCTCCCCCCGTGATTACTACCCTGAATGACTTATATTATAACATGGGGAGCTGATGTTCAGTTGAGTAATTATTAAGTTACTGTATTCACCACACACTACTTTCACCGAAAATCACATTCTCTATTTGAGGTGTTGATTTGAGAGAAGAAAAGTCTGACTTTCCGCCCAGGCGACAATGCCGCATTTACCGGTTTAGGGGCCCTGCTTCTCCACTCCTATCCACTACCACCCAACTGTCCTCACCTTCACCGGGTGTCGATCTTCTTGGTTGTGCGGTCGCTTGAATGTGGGAGGAGTGCGTCGGCCTCCGAGGCCTGGTAGACGCCTGAGCCCCTTCGTATCTCTCCCCTGCATCGAAGACGAGGGAGAAGGAGAGACCACATTTCCGGCCAGAGGGACTTGCCTGTCTCCTTCTCTGCTGTTGGGGAGAGGGAAGATACTCGCCGGAAGCTGCGTGCTGCCGCCAAAGCAACCTACCTCCGTTGTAGGAGACTGGGGAGGGGGTGAAATGGAACTACGCCTCCATCCGCGGTGGCCTGCGTGTCTCCTCTTCTATCAGGGAAGGAGGAGGAACTACCCGCTAAGCACACACAAGTGCCCAGATGTTTTTGTCTTGCTAACGGTGACGATGCAGGAGGCTGGCAGCATACCTCCAGGCGCGTAACTCTCGTCGACGTTACCTCCATTTGTAGACAGACTTGCATCTGCACCCTCAGGGCTCAGTGACTGAAGAGGGAAAGCTGAAGAGGGGAACCGTTCATTTGAATCTTCGCCACCCGCGAGGGAGGACTTGGCAGTAGGGCCAACATTCCCCCCTTCCCCGCCACATACATTACACATACATACATTAAGGGAGGGGGAACGCTTTTTATTTGTGGTGGAAAGGGTCGTCTTTCGGATGAACAGAGCAATCAGTACCCTGTTATAAAATAGCGAAGAGGTGTCATAGGGATATTTCTCAATTTATAGTTTGGGGTGTTTGAAATTTTATATATACACAGTATTTCCCACGCACTGTTTTTTTTGTGAACTGCGACTGAACCATATTTATTTTCCTTGTTACGGTTTTTCTATATGTCGTCATAATGATTACAGTAAATATCATATATAGCCTACTCTATATAATAATGATCAGAGTAAATACTGTATATATCTACAGATCTACAGAAGGTAAGGCTAACAAAGACCCTAAGATCCACTCTAAGGTTAGCCCGAGAGAAAGAAGAGCGTAGGGGGTTAAAAGAAGAGAATAAGGGGTTAAGTAAGTAGCGAAACCTATCATTCATGGGTTAAAATTCATTCACAAAAAGAAAGAGAAAGACTCACCATCATCATCCGCCGGCCACTGCCGACAAGTCGGAAAAATAGTCGAAGAGAATAGGAAAGGGGTGAAAGATGAAAAGAAGTAAAATAAGAAAGCTTACAAACCATGCAAACAGTTTTAACCCCAACGCTGTCATACCATGCAAACTACAAACATGCAAGTAAAGAGAGGATAAGAAAAGAACAAAAAAAAAGTATGAAGAGTATAGCAAAAAGTGGGTTAGTTTACGCTACGAGCTACATCTAAGTTCGTGTTATTCTAATTTTTTTTTAATATAATTTTATTGCTGGCATATCACACGCTGGCATGTCACAAGCTGGCATTAATCATCAACAGACTCAAACCTTGACCATTACCCCCAGAGCTCCTGCTGCTAATTGTTTTATTATTTTAAACGACGTTAATATTTTTAAAATGCCTATCTAAACGGTTTTTAAACATATTAACGCTGGTAGAGTGAACGACGGACGCGGGAAGATTATTTTATTTATCAATTACTTTAAACGTAAAAATGTTTTTAGCGATGTTAGTAGTGAAACACCTACCACGTAATTTAAATCCGTTACTACGAGTATTGCTATTATCGAAAGTGAACAATTTATCAAATTTACGTTATCGATTTTATTAACGATTTTGAAAACTTTAATAAGCTCCCCCCTTAATCTCCTAGTTTCGAGTGAATGCAAGTCTAACTCTTTAATCCTATCTTCGTAAGACTTGTTGCGTAGTGATGGAATTAGTTTCGTGGCGCGTCGCTAAACCCTTTCCAACCTATCAATATCCTCACGCAAATACGGGCACCAAAACTGAACGGCATATTCTAAGTGAGGTCTGGCTAGGGACTTGTAAAGGGGCAATATAATATCCTTCGATTTAAATTCGAAATTACGCGCTATGAAGCCTAACATCCTATTAGCTTTTGCGCAAGACTCTAGGCACTGGTTCCTAACTTTTAAATCCATAGATACGCGTACGCCTAAATCTACCTCCTCGTCAACGCTCGCTAACTGTCTATCATCCATCGTGTACGTATAATTGTTGTTACGAGAACCTATATGTAAAACTTTACATTAGTCTAGTTAAATTGCAATTGCCACTTATCCGTCCACTCCATAATCCTATTTACATCGTTTTGGAGCTTATTTCTATCGCCCACGTTGAGAACTTTACCGTCTATTTTAGTATCGTCCGCGAATTTTGACACGTTACTGGTTAAGCCTACATCTATGTCGTTAATGTAGATTACGAATAGCAATGGGCCCAACACTGAACCCTGAGGGACACCGCTACCCACATCTAACCACCCCGATTCCCTACCATTAACAACGACCCTCTGTTTCCTGGCACGAAGCCATTCCTCTAACCAGTTAGCTACCTGACCGTGTATACCGTGCGCTTTAACCTTCGCAATTAATCTTCTATGCGGAACTGTCTAAATAAATAACGTCAGCCGGTCTATGTCTATCGTATTCGCGCACTATTTCGTTATAAAACTCTAACAAATTAGTTAAACAAGATTTATGGCGTCGAAACCCATGCTGACTACTATTAATCAAATCGCGACTTTCTAAGTGATCGACGATACGATCCCTAACTACGGATTCCAAACGTTTACCGACAATTGACGTTAAGCTAATCGGTCTATAAGTGCTAGGTACTGTGCGGTCGCCTTTTTTAAAAATGGGCGTAATGTTAGCTAATAATAATAATAATAATAATAATGATGAAAGTAAATATATATATTAATTAATAATAATAATTATTAAAGTAAATATGTATAATTAGGAGATTTTAAGACATGACCAAAATACAAATTTTAGAGAAAAAATGCCTTACGATTTGTTTATCGCATTTTGTTTCCTTTTAAAAATTGACAGTCACATGTTCCGAATGCTTTTACTTACTTTCGAGATAAGTTAAAATTACTCGAATGCTTATATTTCTATTTTTTTTTTCACAAAGGGTTTCGAAGAAAGAGAAGAAATCACAAATTTAGAACTGCTTCGCCGCGTGGTTTTGGAGAAAAGACTTCGGATTTCACCTTTTCTTTTGTACCACTTGCTTCCCCGAAGGTGGCATGCCAACCACCTATCCCACTTGGACGAGCTGCCAACACTCTTATACCCTTACAGTGTCATCGTGTCCAAGATTAACAGAAAGGTTTGACTTATCAGTTTATGCCATGTGAGCGTTACGGCTCGTTATTTACTTGCGGCTGTACAAGGATATGTTTTCAGTCTTTTCTAATATGGAGGAAGTTTTAAAAAAAAGGATTTTAATATATATATATATATATATATATATATATATATATATATTGAAACCAATCCAATAAACGTTTTCAATTAAGCATAACTGCCAATAACCCCTGTTGTCATATTCACTGCCAAATAACAACTGGATAAATTTTTTTTTACATAAAATTTAACTTTAGATACAATATCAGTGTACAGTATTTAAATTTATACCTAGTAAAATAATTTCTAGTATACTGTATATTCACGTTGCTAAAAAACACTACTGGTACCAACGTCACATCACTTATGAGCGGATGTCACCATATTTGTTCAGAGAACTTATTAAAAGTGCCTATTCGTTCGTGTTCTTAGTCAATGTAAATACTAAAGCTTTAAGTTTAGATTTCGTTGCTTTTCTGAGAAATGAAGAAAAATACTAGTGATGACGTCATGTTCGTCCTTGGTTTGAAGGGCATTAGCAAGATTTCAGCTTCGAAATTTATGCATTACTTTTGTTTTACTAGGTATATATATATATATATCTCACTACGATATCAGTCTATTTTAATTTTAGTGTAGAATATAAACTGGAGGGGATGGATTCAAAATCTACAAAACGGTCATTTAACGTTCTTCATAAAAGCTCTCATTGCGATAATGGGCGGAGTTTACTATCAACTGATTAATTATCTGCTGTGAACATAGAATATTTAAGAAAATGGAAAATGAAACTCTTATGGTAAACTGTCAGTAAATCCATTACTTGATTTGGAAACAAATTTATGAACTAAATTCACAACTTCTCTTTTCAACAGCTTAACCTTGCACTCGTTAATTAACAGTTCTGAAAAGTGAAAATTTAAATACCTTATAACACAGCGTACGTATACTGTATATTAGGGCGGAGTGAAAAACTCATTTTTCGGATTTTCAAATTGGCTAGTGTGGAAAATGTGTGGAGTAGTGAGGAAATAAGCTGGTATAAATTTAAAATCATAACATTAATATCTTCAGGTGCCACAATGACCTTCAATATTGAAAAAAATTGAAAAAAGCAGATTTTAACCAATAATTACAGAAGAGTCCACGATGCACAATAGACAAGAATTTATTCACACTTGTATAAAAATAGCTCAGTCAACCTTTAAAAAAAGTTTCTATTCTCTAAAAACAGTTTTCTATAGTCAGCTCACTCAGCTGTCACGTGAGTACCTCGGTTCAGTGTAGCTGTCGCTCTCGTAGCAGGTGGGTGTTCTGTTGTTGGCGTTACTCAGATAGTCTAAACTATATTTCTTATATATTTTGCATTTCTGTATTGTGTTGCCCTAAGTTTGCCATGTACTATTAACTGAAATTAACGTATAATTGATATTAGCTCTTTCTTTTTCAGATTTGTATACTTTCAAAATGTCTCGAGTTTGTGCAAAATCAACCAGGGCCTCAACTGAGTGCCCCATGTTTGGTATGGGGGAAGATTTGTGGCACAGGAATCTTCCTACATACGAAGGAGTTTTTAAATATTACTTGTTTGTAAGAAACGATTTGAAACAGAATACTAATAAAGATCCTTCAATATCTCAAATATTAGAACAAGTTGTTCATAAATTGAAAACAATTTGGGAAAGTGCTTCCGTCCCAATTCTGTCAGACAGGCGAATTGAAACAATGTTCAGAAGCTACCACGAAAAGTATCGTGTCATTATGAAGCCATACCAAAGCAGAAAAAATTCTGAAGCTTACAAAGCAAAGATTGATATGTTCAAAAAAGAAGCACACACGAAACTTTTTGACATTGCAGCGTGCAAGTGCAAAGTACTAACACAATGTTCTTGTCCCAAAGAAAAAACTGTTCCAAAGGAAGAAGTGACGTTCCTCTTAGATCAAAGGAGTGAAAGAAAACTGTTTATTGATAGAGTAGATATTACACTCTCAAAGAAAAAAGCATCTACGTTGCTAAGAAAGCAAAAAGAAGCTGTGAGGCTCACCAAAGAATCTTCACAGGAGAAATTGCAGGATACAAATGTTGAATTATCATCATCGACATCAAATAGTGAAAGTGAATCTGGCGAAATATCAGACGATACATTTCCAGAGCCAGTTAGCTCGAAGAGAAAGCTCGAACAACCTGAAGAACAATTATTCAAGAAAAGGAAAACTACAAATCTACCTTCAGTGGCTACTGCTTGTGACAGGACTGCAGTTTCAGATCGAGCTGCAGCATTCATTGTTAGTGCAGTATTGCAAGATATTGGAGAAGTTTCTATTGACAATACATCTGAAGTAGTGGATAGGAGTAAAATCAGAAGAGAAAGACAAAAGAAGAGATCAGAAATTATGAAAGATCAAAATCAGGTCCCAATCAGAGGAATCTATTTTGATGGTCGAAAAGATTCTACACTCTTCCAAGAAAAAAAAAGAGTCCAAAGTATATCAGAAGAAGGTAACAGAAGAACATATCACTTTAGTGAGAGAACCTGGTTCAGATTATTTGGGCCATTATTCTGTGAATTCTGGATCAGCTGAAGAAATATGTAAAGGAATGTTTGAGTATATTGGAAATAATGACATGAACCTGGAAAACCTTGTTGCCATTGGATGCGATGGTGCAGCAGTCAACACTGGAGAAAAGGGAGGCGTTATAAGGCTTATAGAATTGAAGCTGAAGAAGCCAGTTCAACATTTAGTGTGCCAGCTCCATACCAATGAATTGCCATTACGCCATTTAGTTGCAAAGCTGGATGGAAAAACATCTGGCCCCCGCGGATTCACCGGTCCTATTGGCAGGGAATTAGAGAACTGTGAGAGTCTTCCTATTGTCGAGTTTAAAAGGATTGATGCTGAGGAACCAACTGTAGACTGTGAAGATCTTAGCACCGACCAAAAATATCTAATTGATATTCATCAGGCCATAACAAAGGGATATTGCTCTCCAGATCTTGCTCATCGTAGTCCAGGCAAAATGGCACATTCACGATGGCTGACTACAGCAAATCGTTTGCTTCGTCTATACGTTTCAACTGTAAGTCCATCTGAGAACCTCATGAACATTGCTTCTTTTATAATGAAGGTCTACATCCCAATGTGGTTTTCTATTAAGCAAAGTACGTCTTTTGTCAATGGCTCAAAACATGTTTTCAAAACTATTGAACTAACAAGAACACTGAATGACGAAGTAAAGGATATTGTAAACCCTGTCATACAAAGAAATGCATTTTTTGCAAATCCAGAAAATATTCTAGCATCAATGATTCATGATGACCGCAGCGCCATAAGAGAATTAGCGTGGAGGCGAATAAAGAAAGCAAGGCAAACAAACAAGGAAAAAGTTGTGAGGCGTTTCACAGTACCTGTTATTCAATTTGAAGCTACTGATTATACTGATTTAATTAATTGGCAAAAATGCATTGTCACTGAACCACCTGTGACAAGACACCTGACAGAAAATGAGATTGAAGAATTCATAGAAAACAAGAGTACCCCTCCATTCGAGAAATTCCCTTGTCATACACAAGTAGTAGAAAGAATGGTAAAATTAGTGACTGAAGCATCATCAAAAGTATTTGGATTGAACGCGCGAGATGGCTTCATAAGATCAACACTTCAGTCACGTAAAAAAATGCCATCATTCGAAAGTAAAGCTGAATATAAAGTTTAAATAAAACGTTAATAGAAAAAAACATGCGCAAGGATGGGTGGTTGGGAGGGCATGGGTGGAGCTCGACACGCAGCCACCTCCTCGTGGTGAGTTCTGGATTATTTAGATCATTAATCAAAAGAACATTGATCTAAATAAACTAAGAGCTGCGTAATTCAGTAACTATTTTGGTAATTGGAACACTTAATATATAATAATAACAAGTAAGTTTCAGTTATTGTACTAATGCAGAATATAAGAAAATCATTATATTTCACTTTTTTCGACGGCTTTGTGGCACCTGAAGATATAATTTCGCAGGACTAATATTTATGCACAGTCATTATCTATAGCACCCACATATTTTCCGCACTAGCCATATTTGAATTTCCAAACAAAGTTTAAAAACCTCTTTTTCGATCCGCCCTACTGTATATACAGTGTTGGGCTTCCGACATTTTCAGCCTGCGCGGAAATCTGACTGAGTCAGCGAGCAGACTCTGTCACTCAGTGACTCTTGACTCCATTCCTCCAAAGCAGAGTCACCGCTCCCCCGGTGATCTGCAGATTATACCGTATAAACGTACGTAATTTGTGTTAGTCTGACGAAACATTGAATAGGTAGCCGACTTCCTAATATAAATTTTAAAAAATTATGCATAAACAGCTTACTAGTATCTTAATAATTAATTGGGCTTAGCTACAAGCCACTAGGCTATGCATTTGCTTCCAGTGTTTGTGTTTAGTCAGGCCAAGCCCTAACATTATATTAGGGGCACTCAATATATTTTTCCCCACCCTTTTTTCTTAGCTAAATAATAGGTCATGGGGCTGAAATGTCTTTTCAGCCGTAAGTTTGAACTTTCTGCGCTTCACATAGCCGGATTTTTCCAGTTTCAACCTCCCCTCCTTGTATAAAACCGCTTTTAAACGCGCTTGTATAAAACCGATTGTTAACGCAGTTTCGAAAATGGCGTCTGACAGTGATGTGCGTCGTAAACAGAGAGCGGAAGGAAACACTTGGAAATATTCACAAACGTCTACAAAACGTTTACGGAGATGCTGTTGTTGACCGAAGCATAGTTGGACGCTGGTCGAAACGTGTGAGATCATCGGAGAGAGGAAGAGCCACAATGATGAGCCACGCAGCGGTCGCCCGGCATTGGCTGTGACATCTCACACTGTGCAACGTACTAACAGCATCATTCGATCAAATCGGCGCGTCACATACAAGGAGCTATCACTGGAGCTAGGAGTTAGTGAAGGAAGTGTGAATACGATAATTCAGCAACTGGGATACTCAAAAGTGTGTTCACGGTTCCTTCCTTGCCAACTGACTGAAGATCACAAAGCCCAAAGAAAAGAAATTTCTTCTGAGTCGTTGGTTCGATACGAGACAGAAGGGGATGACTTTCTTTTACGAATTGTGACTGAAGATGAGACTTGGGTATACCACTTTGAACCTAAAACAAAACGCCAATCTATGGAGTAGCATCACGCAGACTCCCCACGCAAGAAAAAGTTCAAAATGGCTCCCTCTGCAGGAAAGGTTATGGCCACCATCTTCTGGGACGTGAAAGGGGTGATTCTGGTGGGCATTATGAAGAAAGGACAAACAATCAACTCAGAGGCATATATTGCTGCCCTACAGAGACTCCAGAGACGTATAAATCGAGTTCCACCGGAGAGAAAACTGGAAGACGTCCTTCTTTTGCACGATAACGCAATACCACACAGCAGTTTGCAAACAAGAGAGGCTATCACAAAAATGCGCTTGACTGTGCTACCCAACCCTCCATACAGCCCGGATCTGGCACCTTCAGACTTCCATTTGTTTGGGCCAATGAAGGATGCTATTCGTGGAAGAATGTTTCAGTGACGATGAGGTTGTTGAGGAGGTTAAGAGGTGGCTTCAGCGGAACCCAGCGGACTTTTACCAGCAAGGAATAAAGGCCCGTGTTTCGAAGTGGAGGAAAGCCGTAGAAAAGGATAGAGACTATGTGGAAAAATAAAAACTTGCAAAATAGGTATGTAACTGCTTGTGTACAAAATTTCTGTAACTTACAAGGAAACTTGGAAAGAAAAAAAAAAGGTGGAGCAAAATATATTGAGTGGCCCTCGTATATATATTAGGGCCCTGTGAATCACAATTTTTTTTCGAATCGAATCTCGAATCAAATCATCCCAAACAATTCAAATCGAATCGAATCTCGAATCAAATCATCCCAAACAATTCAAATCGAATCGAATCAACTGTGTACATATAGATTAGAGTGTTTCTGCACAAATTTGTAATAACCAAAAAATTAATTAAATCTTCTTGAGAAAAATCTTATGAAAAAATGTATTAAGTATTTGATCATCAGGAGGAACAATGGTATTAAAATATGATAAAAGTGTTATTGCTCAAGAGATTGGTCTCAGTATATAGATTGAATTATAATCTAAGTAAAAAGAAAAATGTTTATTTACGAAAGTGTTCTTCAAAACAACATCACTGATGTTGTTTACCGGACTTAATGGAGATTCTAAAATATCGAATCGGAGCCCAAGGTAACGAATCAAATCGAATCCTCTTTCCCGATTCGAAATCAAATCGAATCTCAAAGCTTCGCAGGGCCCTAATACAGGGTGTACATAAAGTCAGGATCTATTTTTGTGAAGCACTTGGAAATTATATGGAATTCAATCATAAAATGATAAAGTGGTAACATTTATTAAATAATTAAGAGTAGGATTCGACGTGACGCCCATCAGTATCCCTGCACAGCTCAAATCGTTCCGCAGCATTTCGAAACACATTCTGGAGCATTTGCGGGGTTATGTTATCTGCAGCAGTTCGTATACATGTACGTAAGTTTTCAAGACTCGTAATCTTCGTCTGATAGACGTGCGATTTGATAAAGCCCCATGCAAAGAAATCTAAAGGGGTTAAATCTGGTGATCTCGCTGGCCAAGGTCTGTTGCTTCCGCGTCCGATCCAGCGATTTGGAAAACGTCCATTTAGATAATCCTGAACAATTTTGGCATAGTGACAAGGAGCACCATCATGTTGATAGACGACGGTACTAACAATCCTATCCCCAATCAGCTGAGGTTCAAGGAATTGCTGCAACATGTCCAGATAAATAAGCCCCGTAACTGTAGCTTCAGCAAAGAAAAAAGGACCATAAACCTTAGATTTTGTTAAACCCATCCAGACATTAACTTTAGGTGAGTCTCTTTCCCAATTTTGGACGAAATCATTCGGTCTTTCATCTGCCCAAATTCGACAGTTATGGCGATTTACTTTTCCACACGTATGGAAAGTAGCTTCATCACTAAAGAGAATGTTGTCCATTAAATTATCACTCCAGATTTGTTCTACGAGATCAGCACACACAGCACTTCGTCGAGGGAAATCTTCCTCATGTAAATCATGTAAAACCTGCAAATGATAGCTTTTCTTCTGCAAATTAACTTTCAGAATTTTGTGCACAGATGACGTCGGGAGGCCGAGTCTGTGTGATGCAGCATGAACGGACGTACGTGGCTCCTCAGTGATAATTCCGCGTACTGCATTCACGGTAAGATCTGACATACACGGTCGTCCTGATCTTGCTTCATCATTTACAGATCCGGTTCGTTTAAATTTGTTCACCAATTTTCGTATTGTCTTGTCTATTGGCCCCGGCTTATGAAATCTCCTTCTAAACTTCTCTCTGATGTCATTGTATTTCTTTCCCGCGATTCGCCAAATTACTATTGCCACACGCTCTTCTGTATTCATTCTAAGGGCTTCTGAAAAGAAAAATAGAAAAAAATAATTATTTCACAAAAATAGATCCTGACTTTATGTACACCCTGTATATATATATATATATATATATTTTTTTTTTAAACCCAAACGCCCTCTCCCACCGCAGTGAGGTCGCGTCAGGAACAATCCTCAGTCGTTCACATTCACTTCATCACCTGACATGCCAATACTGCACCTGCCTCAGGGCAACATTACCCACAGCCCAGCTCCGCAGACTTCTCCACGGTTTATCCAGACCGCTTCCTACACCCTGAGCCGGCATATTGCCAGCCCGTCGCCCCTTATGTACCATATCGCTCGACTTTTTTGTATCTAGCGCGCATCTTTCACCCTCCCACACATTCCAGGCTCTGCTGATCCAAAGCTTCCCCCACCCCATCCTCCCATCTCCTCCTCGGTCTACCCTTCCCCTTTTCTCCCTCCGCCTCCGACACGTAAGTCCTCTTTATCATCCTCTCCTCACTCATTTCGTCAGTCAGACTCTGTACTGAACGGACGCATTTCCTGAGCTCTCTGATATTGCATCTACTTTTGCATGTTGCTAAGAATTTTACTTTTGGAAAGTTATGAATTTTATATACTTGCGTTTATATTCACATTGTTATAGTTAAGTAATTGAATATTAGTGGTTTTTAGCGATGGATAATATTCGTTTTAACGCCCATTCAAACTCAATATTTTTAGTCAGATATACCTGTAAAGCAGTTCAAATGCTTTACAATGACGGTATTTTTTTGTTCGGGAAATTTGTTGAAATGTACTTTTTTCATAAAATATTTTTCCTGATTGGGCTATTTTTTCGCTACTCTGCGACTTAATTAGTTGGTTGGGTTTTGTTCTGGCTACTTTTTTTTTTCAAATTGGATTCAGTTTAGTGTTGTTTGTGATAGAATTATGACGTGCTATTCGTGTGATTTTGACTTTGAGAATTTGATTCGTCATGTGCCCTAGAAGTCTTCATCTAGGGCCTAGATGAAGACAAAGGATTGGATGTTTTTATCCATTACGGCGTTATTCTCTCATCCTTAACTTGCCCGAAATGTGACAGTGATTGCCTAATACGAAAAGATCTGAAGATATTTAGGTGAAATAACCAATATTAACCTGTTAGGTCAACTGAATGCCCGGTTAGGTCAACTGAATGCCCGGTTAGGTCAACTGAAGGCCTCGTTAGGTTAATTGAATGCCCAGTTAGGTCAACTATACACCCTTGATGATTGGTTAGGTTAAGTCGTGATATTTTCGTTAGTTTAAATGAAAATGATGAGAGCAAACTTTTCTGGTTAATTTTGAGGTGTTTTGTACGAAATGGCCATCTGTTTCCTGTGCAAATGCGTAGTTGGTAATTTTTTACTATCAGTCCAGCCTCTGGAAACTGAAAATAAGTTTACCATAACTCTTTACATTTTTTTAAACAACTTTTATTAAGTACAATATGAAGGCAAATGCCGATTAAAGTTATAAAATTAATGTTAAGAAATTATTTTTTTGAGCGATAAAATCGAGGATCATGTTTTTGGGAGTGATAAAATGGCTGATTTCACAAAGGTTAGGAAGGTACCGCTAACAAAATTGGGGGGTTTGACCTGAACTCATAAGATTTTAGTGTCACGATGGCGTCGGTTTGCGATGGTTGTAATTATTCAGTGTGTTTAATTTCATGCAAATTTTTTGATGATGAAGAGGCTGCATTTAATTTTTATGTAGAACACGGTGTATTGCTAAAAGAATTTATTTGCCCTAAGAAAAACAAGGAAGGTATTGTTTGTGGTAATAAGTGTGTTTTCGATAAAAACAGAAAAGCATTTCGTTGGATATCTAGCAAGATACATAATCTGCTTGAAATATCAAGAACCCAAACAAAGGCTACACGCTTTTCATGTTGCAGCGGCTCAGCTCTACAAACCACATTAAAAAAGATATATATATATATATATATATATATATATATATATACAGGTAAGAGTAGTACCTAAAATTAGGTTAGGTTAGGTTAGGTTAGTATAGTTTTACGGTATATATAATATATACAGTGAATATATACAGTGTTCGTTTTACTACATATATATAAATGTATATACATATATATATATATATATACCTTTTAGGTCACTCATGTTGGCTGTTTCTACAATTTCCATAATTTATATATCAATGGATTCGTTTTTACATCGCGAATGCGCCCTAGATAGTCTCTACCGAAGGAATTACCCGCTTTTAGGGTATTTTTTCACACTTATACCCCAAAACAAACTTCGTGTCCTAACTTAGTTTTGGGCCAGTTCCCTCACTTGAGACTATCCTAATCGCATTCCTGGTGTAATAACGAATCCATTGATCTATAAATTATGGGAATTGAAGAGACCGGAGTGATAGTAAAAAATTACCGCGTAGTTTTCAAGATGACGATATCTCGAAAACTACACATTTCCGCAGGAAACGGATGGCAGATTCATGCAAAACACCCCAAAATTGACCAGAAAAGTTTGTTCTCATCATAAAAACAGAGTGGGTGTTAAAACGAATAATTACCTTAGCGATTTAGAAGTTTTCATAGCGTGCCGGCTTAATTCAACTAAAACTTGTGACAGTTATAAACTAATTTTTAACTGCGCGATGCCGTCGCACAAAGAGTCGTGTGTTAGGTGTGGGGTAAACCGGTGGTATTCGGAATTTAAAGATTATAACGGCGGTCCTATGGCGATTACCGAGAGATCAGTTTGTTTCTTTTGCGAGTTAATAGAGGAAATAGTTGACATAAAACGCAGTGTACGTGAGGTAACGGAAAGACTTGCAACGCTTGATGAGGGCAGGGGTAGGGCTACGGTTGACGAAACCCGAACCAATACTAACGTTGAAGACGTTAGTAATTTGAAGGGTGAGGTGCATAACCTAGTTTCTAGTTTAGGTAGCTCGTCGGGAAGGTTGAATAGAGTTGAGGAAGGGGTTAAGGTTGGTCCGAGATTAGTAGATGGGGAGGGATTTAGAGAAATTAAGGGTGGAGCTAGGCCGCGTACGTTATGCGATAGGAATCCCCCCCCCCTATCGAGGTTTCGAACCCTTTCGCCCATTTGGAAAGGGACGTGAATGAGGGGGAAACCATTTTAATTGGGGACTCTTTAGTGCGCCATATGGACACAGAGTTCGTTGAACGGCATCCAACCAAGAGGAGGAGGGTCTGTCTCCAAGGGGCTAGGGTTGACAGAGTTAGAGACGAAGTGGACAGGATTGACGTTGCCTCCCGTCACTCGATGTTGGTGACGATGGTAGGGTACCACGACTTGTATAGGCCCGATACGAGAGTGCCTGAACTTTTGGAGAGATATAGGGGGTTAATTAGGCCCCTAAAGGCGAGGTCAGATAGGTCTTTAGTTTTAGGTATTACCCCAAGGCACGGTTTGGGTGTTAGGATTACGTCTAAAACAATATTTTTGAATAATAAATTAGAAGAGATTTGTGCTGAGGAAAATGTACCGTTCGGAAAGCTGTGGTCAGAATTCAGTGATCCTAGCCTTTTTATAAAAGATGGGGTGCATTTTAATGAAATAGGTAATGCTGGGCTAGGTAGGTTAATTGACGAAAACGTACGAAAGCTGTATAGGTCGAAGCCTTCTTTAAACGTTGTGGGTCCGGGGAACGCGGGCCCGACGTGAAAAATAGTTTAAAACGCCGGCCCGTGGTAAAAAATAACTTAAACGTCTTTTATTGTAACGTGCGTAGTATTTGAAATAAATTAAACGAATTTAAGGCGATAATTTATTCCGGCAACTACGATATAGTTGCTATCACTGAAACGTAGTTAAATACCGTGACTCGGGACTTGTTGGGGGGAACTTGATATACCGCGTTTTAAACTCTTTACTAATGATAGGTAACATAGGATTGGTGGCGGCGTTTTGCTGTACATTCGTAATTCCCTTAGGGCTATCGAGGTTAAGATAGATTTTCCGGCAGCAATTAATGCGATATGCGTTGAAGTTAGGGCGCGTAGTATTAGTTTTAATTTTGTTGTTGTTTATAGACCTCCCGTTCAACCCCTCGATACCTATACTAGATTTTACGCACTTCTTGATAACTTTATTGACAATCGGAATAGTATAATTGTCGGAGACTTTAACTGCCCTAATGTTAATTACGAGACTTTTACTGGTAATGATGAGTGTTTGAGATTGATTGAGTTCATGGAGGATAATTTTTTACGACAGATGGTTACCGAACAAACGCGCGGTGACAATATTTTAGATTTGGTGATGACGAACGGCGAAAATATAGTCGAAGGTTTAGAAGTATGCGAGAGTTTAGGATGTAGTGATCATCAAATTCTTAGGTTTAAGTTATTGATAGAAAACACTAAGGATAGTAACGTAATAGAAGTCCCTGATTTTCGTAGGGCTAATTTTGATAGTTTTGCGGATAGGATGGGAGTAGTGGACTGGGATAACTTATTTATGGGTAATGACACAAATTTGCATTGGGAGGCGTTTAAAGAAAGTTTTATGAATATTGAGAGGGAGTTTATTCCTCGTCGGCCCAAGCGCGCTAGAAATCATGGTAGGCCCAAATGGTGGACTAGGGAAATAGGCGAGTTCATAAACGAGCGTAACAGAGGGTGTAGACTTAATAAGCGCAATGGCATGGCAGCTAACTTTAATAGATATATCGAGCTTCGACGTCAGGTTTAAAGATCAGTTAGGCATGCTAAGCGTAATTTAGAGATACTTATAGCTGCGGATAGTAAACATAATCCAAAAAAGTTTTTTGAATACGTCAATAATCGTAAGCCGATAAAAGATAACATAGGCCCTCTAGTGGATGTTAACGGCGCTTTGGTTTCTGACGCTCAGGCGATGGCGAGTATTTTCAATAGCTTTTTTGCAACAGTTTTTACCGTAGAAGACACATAAATGATGTCCCCGACGTGAACGATATCGTTCCATTTAGTAGCGAGACTATTTTGGATGAAATAACCGTTTACGAGGGTGAGATTGCGCATTATATCGATAGGCTAAAAGTTAGCAAGGCTCCAGGCCCTGACGCTTTTTATCCCAGACATTTGAAAGATTTGAAAGACGTTATTGTAGGCCCTTTAACGAAGATTTTTAATCATTCACTCGAAACTGGGATTATTCCTGAAGACTTCAAATTAGCTAACGTCACGACTTTCTTTGAAAAAGGCGACCGCACAGTAGCTAGCAATTATAGGCCCATTAGCTTAACGTCAATTGTCGGTAAACTTTTGGAATCCGTAGTTAGGGATCGTATCATCGATCACTTAGAAAGTAGAGATTTGATTAATAGTAGTCAGCATGGGTTTCGACGCCATAGATCTTGTTTAACTAATTTCTTAGAATTCTATAACGAAATAGTGCGCGAATACGATAGGCGTAGAGCGGCTGACGTTATTTATTTAGATTTTAAAACGTCGTTCGATACAGTTCCGCATAGAAGATTACTTGCGAAGGTTAAATCGCACGGTATACGCGGTCAGGTAGCTAACTGGTTAGCGGAATGGCTTCGTGCTAGGAGACAGAGGGTCGTTGTTAATGGTAGTGAATCGGGGTGGTTGGATGTAGGTAGCGGTTTCCCACAGGGTTCAGTGTTAGGCCCATTGCTATTCGTAATCTACTTTAACAACATAGATGTAGGATTGACTAGTAACGTGTCAAAATTCGCGGACGATACTAAAATAGGCGGTAGGGTTGTTAACGAGGACGATAGAAATAGGCTCTAAAACGATGTAAATAGGATTATGGAGTGGATGGTTAAGTGGCAGATGCAATTTAACGTAGACAAATGTAAAGTTTTGCATGTAGGTTCTCGTAACAATAATTACACGTACACGATGGATGATAGAGATGTTAGGCTTCATAGCGCGTAATTTCGAATTTAAATCGAAGAATATTATATTGCCCCTTTACAAGTCCCTAGTCAGGCCTCATTTAGAATATGCCGTTCAGTTTTGGTGCCCGTATTTGTGTGAGGATATTGATAGGTTAGAAAGGGTTCAGCGCCGTGCCACGAAACTAATTCCGTCATTGCGCAACAAGCCTTAGGAAGATAGGATTAAAGTGTTAGACTTGCATTCACTCGAAACTAAGAGATTAAGGGGGGAGCTTATTGAAGTTTTCAAAATCGTTAATAACATCGATAACTTAAATTTTGACAAACTGTTCACTTTCGATAATAGCAATACTCGTAATAACGGATTTAAGTTGCTGGCAGACGTTCCATTACTAATATCGCTAAAAACTTCTTTACGTTTAAAGTAATTGATAAATGGAATAATCTTCCTGCATCAGTCGTTCACTCTACCAGCGTTAATATGTTTAAGAACCGTTTAGATAGGCATTTTAAAAATATTAACGTTGTTCAA
Organism: Bathynomus jamesi; assembly: GCA_023014485.1. Taxonomy (NCBI): domain Eukaryota; kingdom Metazoa; phylum Arthropoda; class Malacostraca; order Isopoda; family Cirolanidae; genus Bathynomus; species Bathynomus jamesi. The sequence goes on along the minus strand of JAJOZX010001058.1, from coordinate 718,095 downwards.
AATAAAAAAAAACAATTAGTAACAGGAGCTCTGGGGGTGGTGGTCGAGGATGAGTCTGTTGACTATTAATGCCAGCATGTGACATGCCTGCGTGTGATGTCAGCAATAAAATTTTAAAAAAATTAGACTAACATGAACGTAGATGTAGCTCGTAGAGTAAACTAACCCACTTTTTGTTTAACTTTACCTATTTTTTTTTCTTACCCTCTCCTTACTTGCATGTCTGTAACTCTCTTTACTTGCATATCTGTAGTTTGCATGGTATGACTGTGAGTTAAGACTGTGTTTGCATGGTTTGTAAGCGTTCTTATTTTACTTCTTTTCATCTTTCACCCCTTTCCTATTCTCTCCGACTATTTTTCTGACTTGTCGGCAGTGGCCGGCGGATGATGATGGTGAGTCTTTTTTCTCTTTTTCTGAATGAATGTTAATCCACGAGTGATAGGTGTTGCTACTTACTTAACCCCTTATTCTCTCCTCTTAACACCCTACTCTTTCCTTTCTCTCGGGCTAACCTTAGAGTGGATCTTATGGTCTTTGTTAGCCTTAGCTTCTGTAGATCTGTAGATCCTCTCCATATGCCCAAACGATTTTAACACCCTCTCATCTACTCTCTTCCCAAGACTCCTTCGACTTCCACACATCTCACGAATATCAGTGTTTCTCACATGACCAATTCGCCTCCCCCTTCGAATCGTCCTCAAGCATTTCATTTCCTACATCCACCCTTTTCCTTTCCTTCGCATTCGCCACCCATGCCTCACATCCATACAACACTGTTGGCAATACTATACCTTCATACATACCCACCTTCGCTCCCATAGACATTGACCTCTCCTTCAAACACTTCTTAGGGCATCCAGTACCTTTGCCCCTTCCTCCACCCTGTGCCCCACCTGTGCCTCCATCGTCCCACTCCGTGCCAAATCCACCCCTAAGTACCTGAAACATGCCACTTCTTCCATTTCCTCACCATATAAGCTTACATTCAGTCGCTCACGAACCTCTCTTTTACTGCACCACATAACCTTACTCTTATTCACATTTACTTTTAGCTTCCTTCCTTCACACACCCTCCCGAACCCAGTAACCAGTCTCTGTAGCTTTTCTCTCGAGTCCGCCAGACTGAACGGACGCATTTCCTGAGCTCTCTGATTTTGCATCTACTTTTGTATATTGCTGAGAATTTTACTTTGGATAGTTTTTGAATTTTATATACTTGCGTTTAAATTTACATTGTTATAGTTAAGTAATTGAATATTAGTGGTTTTTAGCGATTTAGAAGTTTTCATAGCGTGCCGGCTTAAGTTAACTTATACCTGTGACGGTTTAAATTTTTAACTACGCGATGCCGTCGCAGAAAGCGTCGTGTGTTAGGTGTAGGGTTAACCGGTGGTATTCGGAATTTAAGGATTATAACGGCGGTCCAGTGGCGATTACCGATAGATCAGTTTGTTTCTTTTGCGAGTTCATGGAGGAATTAGTGGACATAAAACGCAGTGTACGTGAGGTAGCGGATAGACTTGCAACGCTTGATGATGGCGGGGTTAGGGCTACGGTTGACGGAAGCCGAACCAATATTAACGTTGAAGACGTTAGTAATTTGAAGGGTGAGGTGCGTAACTTAGTTTCTAGTTTAGGTAGCTTGTCGGGAAGGTTAGATAGAGTTGAGGAAGAGGTTAAGGTTAGTCCGAGAGTAGTAGATAGCGAGGGATTTAGAGAGGTTAAGGGTGGAGCTAGGCCGCGTACATTAGGTGATAGGAATCCCCCCCCTATCGAGGTTTCGAACCCTTTCGCCCATTTGGAAAGGGACGTGAATGAGGTGGAAACTATTTTAATTGGGGATTCTTTAGTGCGCCACATGGACAAAGAATTCGTTAAACGGAATCCAACCAAGAGGAGGAGGGTCTGTCTCCCAGGGGAGATTAATAGTAGTCAGCATGGGTTTCGACGCCATAGGTCTTGTTTAACTAATTTGTTAGAATTTTATAACGAAATAGTGCACGAATACGATAGGCATAGAGCAGCTGACGTTATTTATTTAGATTTTAAAAAGGCGTTCGATACAGTTCCGCATAGGAGACTAATTGCGAAGGTTAAAGCGCACGGTATACGCGGTCAGGTAGCTAACTGGTTAGAAGAATGGCTTCGTGCTAGGAGACAGAGGGTCGTAGTTAATGGTAGTGAATCAGGGTGGTTAGATGTAGGTAGCGGTGTCCCACAGGGTTCAGTGTTAGGCCCATTGCTATTCGTAATTTACATTAACGACATAGATGTAGGATTGACTAGTAACGTGTCAAAATTCGCGGACGATACTAAAATAGGCGGTAAGGTTGTTAACGAGGACGATAGAAATAGGATTCAAGACGATGTAAATAGGATTATGGAGTGGACAGATAAGTGGCAGATGCAATTTAACGTAGACAAATGTAAAGTTTTGCATATAGGTTCTCGCAACAATAATTACGCGTATACGATGGATGATAGGGAGTTAGCGAGCGTTGACGAGGAAGTAGATTTAGGCGTACGCGTATCTAAGGATTTAAAGATTAGGAACCAGTGCCTGGAGTCTTGCGCAAAAGCTAATAGGATGTTAGGTTTCATACCGCGTAATTTCGAATTTAAATCGAAGGATATTATATTGCCCCTTTACAAGTCCCTAGTCAGGCCTCATTTAGAATATGCAGTTCAGTTTTGGTGCCCGTACTTGCGTGAGGATATTGATAGGTTAGAAAGGGTTCAGCGTCGTGCCACGAAACTTATTCCGTCATTGCGCAATAAGCCTTATGAAGATAGGATTAATGAGTTAGACCTGTATTCACTCGAAATAGGAGATTAAGGGGGGAGCTTATTGAAGTTTTCAAAATCGTTAATAACATCGATTACGTAAATTTTGACAAATTGTTCACTTTTGATAATAGTAATACTCGCAATAACGGATTTAAGTTGCGTGGCAGGCGTTTTATTACGAATATCGCTAAAAACTTCTTTACGTTTAAAGTAATTGATAAATGGAATAATCTTCCCGCGTCAGTCGTTCATTCTACCAGCATTAATATGTTTAAGAACCGTCTTGACAGACATTTTAAAGGTATTAACATTGTTTAATTTAAAAAACAACAAAGTTAGCAACAGAAGCTCTGGTGGTGGTGCTCGAGGATGAGTCTGTTGACGATGAATGCCAGCTTGTGACATGCCAGCGTGTGATGCCAGCAATAAAATTATTAAAAAAAAAAAAAAAAAAATTAGACTAACACGAATGTAGATGTACAGTAGCTCATACCGTAAACTAACCCACTTTTTGTTTAACTTACCTACTTTTTTTTTTTTTTTTTTCTTATCCTCTCCTTACTTTGCATGTCTCTAACTCTTTTCTTGCATGTTTGTAGTTTGCATGGTATGACAGTGAGTTAAGACTGTGTTTGCATGGTTTGTAAGCGTTCTTATTTTACTTCTTTTCATCTTTCACCCCTCTCCTATTCTCTCCGACTATTTTTCTGACTTGTCGGCAGTGGCCGGCGGATGATGATGGTGAGACACTTTTCCTCTTTTTCTGAATGAATGTTAACCCATGAGTGATAGGTGTTGCTCTTACTTAACCCATTATTCTCTTCTCTTCTCTTAACCCGCTACTCTTTCCTTTCTCTCGGGCTAACCTTAGAGTGGATCTTAGGGTCTTTGTTAGCCTTAGCTTCTGTAGATCTGTAGATCCACCTATAACAACTGATTCACTTCCCAGAAACCTTCCCCCCGCAGCATGCTTCACCCCCGCTCCCCTCCCCACGACCTTTGCATTCACCTTTTTCATAGGGATGCAACAGGTAGCGCTTTTACCGGATAATCGGGTACGGGTACCCGAAGTGTAATACCCGATCGGGTATTGAAGACATTCCAAAATTTGTTGGTTTAGTACCGCGACTTAACTGTGTCCAGTTCAAGCACTTGGCTTTACTATTATCTAATTTATCAATGACAAAATAGTCCCAAACCATACTACGATATGCTATTTTGAATGTTTTGTTAAAAAATATTATACAAAAAATATATCAAGAAAACCTGCAAAATAATAAAATTAAAATTAAATTAGAATTTGGTTTTTACTACTCGTACCCGATTTTTTACCAATTACCCGATCGGGGCGGGTATCATCGAGTAGTACATTACTCGATCTGGTCGGGTATCATCGAGTAGTACATTACCCAATCTGGTCGGGTACTCGTGACACCCCTACTTTTTCACCACCCTGTCTATAAACACATTAAACAACCATGGAGACATCACACAACACTGCCGTAAATCCACTTTCACCGGAAATCACTCACCCTCCTTTCTTCCCACACACACTCATGCTCTACTCTCACGATAAAAACTTTTCACCGCATTCAATAACGACCCATGCACCCCATACAGCTGCAGCACTTGCCACAACGCCTTTCTGTCAACCCTATCATACGCTTTTTGAAGATCCATGACCGCCACATACAAATCCCTTTCTTTCTCCAAGTATTTCTCACACATCTTCAACCCGAACACCTGGTCCACACACCCTCTACCTTTTCTGAAACCCTCTTGCTCCTTCCCAATCTGTTGCTCCGTGCAAGCCACCACCCTTTCAATCACCACTGTCCCATACACCTTACCTGGCACACTCATCAAGCTAATTTCTCTGTAATTTGAGCATACATTTTTGTACTCCCCTGCCTTTATACAGACGGACGATACATGCACTCCGCTAGTTCTGAGGCACCTCGCCTCTGTCCATACACACATTAAACAGACGCACTAACCAATCAAAACTACAATCACCGCCTTTTTTCAAGAGCTTCACAGTGATCCCATCCACTCCAGTAGTATAGCCGCAAAAAGGGAGAGTGCAGGAATGTTGCAATATTGCAAGAGATAATTATCAAATGTCGCAAAGGGGGGTGGGGTGTTGCAAAGGGGGTATGCAACAACTCAATGTTGCAAATGGGGTGGGGGATGCTGCAGGTGCAACAAGGGGTCATGAAACTTGGAGGCGGCGTTATCCCCCAAGAGAAAGAGAGGAGAAGGAGAGAAAGGAGGAAAGGTGTTCACCTGGCAGGAGCCAAGTGCATAATAAGACTTCAGCCGAGTGGCCATTGTCTTATAGACTCCTAATCAGCCAGTTGGCTTAGAAGGCGTAAATGGCTTGTTCAAGTTGAGTTGCCAGATACCACTTTTTATTTTAATTGTTCAGGTATACATTATTAGGGCAAGTTGCCAGATACCATTTTAATTGTTCAGGTATACATTATTAAGTTGCCAGATTGTACCATTTATTTAATTAATTCTTAAAAGTTGGCTTAGAATTCCGCTAGTAGGTTTAGAAGGCGTAACCAGCTATTTAATATAATTGTTTACGACCAAAAGAATTAAATAAAACAACATTACATCATTCTGTTTATTATAAATATATAGAAAATAAATATACATTTGAATGATCAATTAAAAATAATAATAGTTTAAGAAATATGAACGAGGAATATGCATTAATCAAAAAATATATCCGTCAATATATCAGTACAGGAGAAATATATATATATATATATATATACACATATATATATATATATATATATATATATATATATATATATATATATATACACACACACAATTATGGAGATATATAGAAATAAATATACATTGGAATGATCAAAAACAAAACTAAGAAATAATATAATCATCAACATACCAGAAATATATACACACAACTAAATAAATAAATACATACACTTTATCTTCTACCGCGCAACATAAGAAATCGTATAATCATCAATATAGCAGAAATATATATATATATATACACACACACACACACAAATATGTTAAATATATAAATACATTTCATTTTTTTTTCAAAATACTAAACTCGCACTTAATCGAGTCTACAATTACATCATTATTGCTCTGCATTACGCAGTATACGCGGTTTAATAATATTTCACCGCTTAAAGTATAGGGAAACCTGTACTCGATATGAAGGGCTTTCATATCGTTCAGTACTATTTTTGTTCCCACTTTACAACCGGTTGGTAAGTCATCTTTTAATATGTCTAGAATTCAATCAAAAGCACGCACAAAGAGTTCATCGTTAGCTACATTATTAAACACAAGTTTATAAACACGCCTTTCCAATCGAGGGTTTATTTCTACCGACCCGAGCTTTTCAATCGTGAACTCATCTTCACTCAACATAGCGGCAATTGAAATAATCTTCTAAGTCGTTACGACAACTGCTCGTTATATAAAGAAATAGTTCTTCAGGGTGAACGGTGTAGGTGAGCTCAGCCTTGTACCGATCAATTGCTTTGTACCAAAGTTCATGATATTTCAAAGAGTCTAAACTTTTTAAATAAACGTCCAGCTCTAGACCATTCTCACCTTGTTCAGCCCTACACTCGGTAAACCCATCGAGCAGAGCGGTGTATGCGTATCTAAGTACTGTATCAAAATAAAGCATATCCGTAACACGCGCGTCTAATATAGGTTTCAGCTTGCGGAATCCGACGATTTCAAACATTCTGTCGAGGATGAAACGGTTTCGCGTAGGAACAAGAGCGTTATTATCAGAAGCATTCTTCCACATCAGCCGTATATCAATGAATGGCCGATCGTTATTTATACACAACGTACATACAACGGCATATGAGGGTGCGTCACTAATCTGCTCTCTTCTTGTACCTACGTTAGCAGGTATTTTATAACGATCTTCACTCCACTTCTCAACTATCACGAAGATTCTATTCATCTCCTCAACACTTAAATAAACAACATTCCGTTTGTTTGTTTGTCTACATTCCGTTTCCAGTACATAGCTAACGGTACCGGATTTACGCCTGAACACGCGCAACGATTTCGTCACGGACACATCGTACGAGGCGTTGAGAATGCTGCTCAAAGGACGTTCTATCGTATTCGAGGAGCGCACGTCCACTCGGTTCAAGCTCTGAGATAACTATGAGCCGCGTGAGGCACGCAGGTAGGCAGGAACGGTTCGATGGGCGGTTGACTCACCCTGATGATACGTGAATGGGTTTGTTCGAACTCGTATGATCCGTGAGGTGCGAGTCGCACCATAATCTAATGAAACGTGTGCGGCGCTGATCGAATTGTTGTACCCCATTATATTGGGTAGGTATTTTTTTCCGGTACAAAAATTAATTTCGGTTTTAACGTTTTATCACTCCCAGAATACGCACCAGACAGTTTCCCTCAGGATAATTTTCACGACCTAGGCACATTTTATAATGTTTTATTTCTCCTGAACATCTTCACACTCCGGCGCACTATTTGAAAGGAACATATGCTCATATTTTTCCTTTCTGCTTAGCAAACGATACTCGTCTCTAAAGTCTGCTAAAAACTCACGCAGGGCACTAACCACAACCTCACTACGAACCTCATCTTGATATACATTAATATAGTGATAAAAATACTTAAGATTCTCGATGATGACGAGATTCACATTTTCAGTCGTAGGGTATGAGTAATCGACATGGTGTAACATGACATAATACCACTTGTCGCACCACCCATCCACAAGACTCATTACACTGCCCAACAAAAAAAACATTTTTTGCTGCTGATTTAATTCTAAGACCTGTTTCTGGATAATATTGATGTGCTGATTTAAAACATCACCTTAGATTTTGTCCATCACATCAGGTTTTCGTGCAATGCAATATGCCTATTTTGGGTGATCCATGAAGGGCGCTTATCAAAATTGATGATTTTTGAGACCTGTTAACAGCTGTTTTGCTGTTAAAATTTTATCTGTGGAATACGGAAATCTGTGCATTAAATCTAAAGGTCATGTAAAACATATTAAAATCTTGGGTATCTGTGATTTCCCCAGGTGTGAGCGTGACGTCATGATCATGGATTCATTTTTTGCTTATTTAAACACTTTTAATCACTTTGTGTCAATATTACCATTGTATATTAAAGTTCACTCCCTGCACAATTGTTTACTTTTCCATGCTGATTCTGAGTATGTAAAAACTTATTTTTTGAAAAGAAAAAAAATTGGGCATAACCCTGCCAAAATGCGATATCTCCAAAATATCCGTATTTGATTGCTCGAAAACCTGACGTGATAGGCAAAAACTAAGGTGATTTTTGAAATGAGCACACCAAAGTTACCTAAAAACAGGTGTTAGAATTAAATCAGCAAAATTGGTGTTGGGCAGTGTTATCCATATCTGCTGCTTCTCTTCTGCACGCGTTGTTTCTTTTACTTCACAGTATATGTGAGACTATAAAGTTTAGCTCTACAGCATACTTCAGTACATCGTCTGTGCAACGAAAGCATGCAACGGTCTCACCAGAACATCCGTAGAGTATTTGTGCATCTTGCTCCTTCGCACGATCCAATGTGGTTTTAAAAGAGGCATAGGAGTGGGGAATAGGAAGTTTTTCGGTATCCACCACATCTTGACACTTTGCTGAATACCATTTCATAAACGTTGTACAAACATTATTAAAGGTAGCCATTTTCTTCTACGCTGGCGAATACACGTCTGATCTCAAGGGCTTACTGCAGTCAACTGACCACGCAGGGAATCCCAGATAGTAGCATGACTCACGTTGCTGGTCTTACAGTGGGTGGAGCTTAGAACTTTCACCTGTGCACACACACACACACACACACACAAAGGAGAAAGTGAAACGCTAATTGAAACATGATTTATTTAATAAACGAGATATTCAAGTTATATATATATTTACAAATACGACTTAATAAACGAGATATTCAAGTTATATATATTTACAAATACGTGTAATAAATAAGTTAACAATAGATACATCAAAGATTATATACAAGACATACATATTTAAAAATACGTGTGATAAGTAAGTTAACAATAGACGCATCAAAGGTTATGGTATCCAAAGGGTACGGTATCATAGGTACCAGGTAACTGGTAACGTTTCCTATAGGTGTTACGGCACACCTTCGTTCGCCTAAGTTCCTTCACGCCCCCCAGCAGCTTCTGCGCCGGAAAATGGTGGGTGCCTACAGTTAGTTGGGGAGGTCGTTCGCCCTCATCATCGTCCAAACACACTAGATCCTTCAACGATTCAAAGTTAACAACCCGCCGATTCGCATGGTTGAGCGTAATACCCTTTGCCTTCACGATATATTTCATATCCTCCCCCATCCTCACCCGTACCCCATACGTTTTAGGTCCTGTTGAGACAAAAGAGTCGACGTATGCGTTGTCCCCATACTCATCCTTGATCTCATCAGTGAGCTCGCCGAGGAACTCCCCAATAGCAGGCATGTATTCACCCTCCCTCTCTGTGAATATCACGCTATCTGTATCGGCATACAATACTCTCCGCCCAAGAGAATGGAATAGACCACAAAGTTTTATGCGGGCGTAGGCTGTTGTGAAGCTGGCCACAGGTATGTTTGTAACCCTTGAGGTATCTGTGGCCAATTCAATGTTGTTGTACTTTATTATGTAAGTATTACCTACATTCACGATCTCCATGACCTCTTTATCGGGAGCATTGGCATAATCCCAGACATCACTATAACTTTGTGCCAAATGAATGTTCCCTTTGCCGATATTCTGTGCAAATTTTCCCCATAGACTGTTTAGACACAACTTTGCACTAAAGCGCTTGCCAGGATTCTTTGCAATTTGGGCACGATCAAGTTGTATACCTTCGCGGTCGCGGTAACGTTGAATATAGGCAGACTTTTCATCTTTGGTATCAACTCCTCGCGGATACCCTGATGCCTCAACCTTATCCTTCAAAAATGCGTTTATATATGGTGTGAAAAGGTTGGGTAGCTTCTGAAACCTCCACACCTCATGTATCTTCAGTATTCTATACCTATGGCGTACGGCTAGGGCCAGCTCAGGACTTGTATATACGCCTCTGATCTTACGCTGGTGGGGTATATGGTTACAATCGCCGTTAGTCTCTTCCGCGCACTTCACGCACAGCGGGGAACATTAGCTTGTGGTCGATAACGACAGGTAAGATTGGCATCCATAAATTGCGTGGGGGGAGTACGTCTACGAAAGAGAGCCCTAAGTAACGATCATTCAAATTTCTTGAAAATTCATTGATGGAGGGCAGGTTAGGTCCCACCAGTTTCTCAGGAGCGCCCACGGGGTACGGATTGTTCTTCGTCACGTATGAGTATAAAGAACAGAAATCGTAGTAATGGAGCTTTACACCCTCCGTAGGTGGAAAGTATAGTCTGAATGGATTTGTACGTCCACCAAACAAGCTATCACCACATTTGAGAGGATCCAGCACCATTGAACGCTTGATCGTGTTTATTTCCTCACGGTACACCTCGTCTGTCTCCATCCGTGTATCATATTCATGCTCCCACAAGACTTTGTGAGTGAACTGGGATCCTATAAGTTGATCGCGGGTGCGGGTCCACGCAAGACAGTCGACAGGTGATCTACAGTGGATATCTCCGGAGATTCCGCACTCAGGACGGGACATCCATGCCACCAGCATCCGTTAAAGGAGTACACAGTCTTCACACCAGTGACATGGTTTTCACTTAACCCATCAACCCAAAAAACACGACCATTAATCTTAATGGGTACTTCACCCGTGTTGCGGGCGTGCTTTATGTATACACCTGTCTGTTGCTGTAGGTGTATGAGCCAGTAAATAGCCTTGTGTCCGTAACTGCGGGGGTTGTTTCGGTGAATAATGGCTACGGTGGCTTTAGGCATGAAGTTATTCTTGAACACCGTAAAACATAATGACGCGATGGTGGTTGCGACTTGCAGCGGATCGCATTTGAAACGGCCTATGTACATCCTTCTAAAGGCCTGGAAACATACTCTAAGCACGCGCACATCATTCACGCAATAACGCTCACATTCATCAGCTATATTATAAGGATTACTTTCATTAAAACTGTTGTAGTATCGATCAAAGTCGTCACGTTCATCTACACTCATACAGTCATAGTTAAAATAATGTTTGGGTGGTGGTGGGCCTACGTAGTTTAAAGTCTTGCTGGTGAGGAAAGTGTAAGGGAAGTATCCTTTGGAAACTTCAGCTGCTACCCCCATCACCTTGGGTAGCTTTGCTAATTTACAAGGTGTGAATAATAAAGTGTCTTTAAATTGTACATTGTCTCTTATTTGCATCTGTGTTAATTTGCTGCCTCTTTTCAATGGATCACCTGTAAATATCTCAGAGGATTCGTGCTCAAGCAACTCCTTATAAAGGAACTGCGTGTCAAACTTTGCCCCGTTGTGGGCGAGAATATACACAGTCATTTTTTTTAACTTGTCGGCTAACTTGACAATGTAGGACACAAATAGTTTCACAGGGCTATCGTGGACATTCGTTTTAAAAACGTTTGTCCGTTTACCGCATTTGGGGCACTCGTCACATTCGATCTCCATACATTCATCGCAGATAGTCTGGCTCACAAGTAAATGTGGAATTACCTCTTTGGTTTCAGCATTCGTATATGTTTCTATATCGTAGTATATAGTTATACAGGGTTTGTTTTTAGGCTTAGCATCTTTCATATAACATACATGCTTTACTCCATCCACCTTATACTCCTCCTGGCATGTAGGACAGCGAATTTCGTCATACTTGTGCTTAAATTTCCCCCAATTATCCATTGTGTGAAACATACCACATTCACAGATTCTCATTTTCCTGCAGGTGCCAGTTGATTTATGGAGCTCAAAGCAGTTATTATTGAAGAATGTGCGTCTACACACATCACAGTCTGTCTTCTCAGCTTCAACTACACGACTTTCACATTTGGTGCTTTTACACTGTTCACATACCATGTGACATTCTTTACAATTTCTTACTATATCATCCGCAAACTCGAGGCACCCCTTACACAAATCATGATGTCTCCCATATTTTCGACTTTTGTCATAACTCGCGTAAAGGCACCTTATATTACGGATGGGGAGATACGTTGCCCCTGACAGACCTAAGAGAAGTAGGGGCCTTGTACGATCTCTCACACAGCTTTTAAAAACATACACAGTCCTACGATGATCATCCAACCCAAATACAACTATACGAACATTCATTTCCTCTTCTACTCTTCTCAGCTCTTCAGGACCAATATTACAGTCAAATTCAAGTTTACAGTCTACAGATAGTTTACGGGCACGTTCCACGACCGTAGGTAGCCAAATTTTTTGAGTCCGTGTATTTTGTACAGTAAACATGCGAGCCAAGACTACTGCTATAAAGCCGCAACCATGATCGACGTTTATATGCCGTCTATAAATAGCTTGAGAATTGAGGTTAAGAGTATACGGTATGGCATTATGACCCGCAACACGGAATACACGATCAATATTTACCGTGAAGTTGTCCATATTGAAGGCTATACTACTTTGGGCGGCTTGCATTATACGTCCTAATATACTGTATATTCTACATCTTCAGCAGCCAAACGTCTAAACGGTACTATCACCCAATAATCGTCTACATCACCGTCATCTGACCCGAATCCAAAGGACAGACTCGTCCTGACTTCACGCTCGTCGCGATTCTGAAGAGCAAACTCTACAATACGCTGTACAACCCGGCGTAGCCCGCGCTCAATTCCATTGCTATACATGGCTCTAGGGTCGACCCTGACTCTATACCGATTTCTAGTCAAGGCTGGGATGGGGGCTGCGGAGCGCACCAACTCAAACGTTATAGCATCCTCAACAGAACGGGGGGCAACTGTGGGGGAAGAATAAGGGGATATATTAGCGGAAGGTGCTGCTGGGGGGCTTGTTGCGTAAGACGTTGAGGGCCTGGAGTCTATTATTGTAGACTCAACAGAACGGGGGGCAACTGTGGCGGATGAATAAGGGGATATATTAGCGGGAGGTGCTGCTGAGGGGATTGTTGCGTAAGAGGTTGAGGGTTGGGGATCTATTACTGGTGGTGGTTGGCTAACAACAGGCGCGTATTTCGGTCGCTTTATACCTGACGTGGGGTTCTCTTCATCATACCTCCGCTTTGGACGTGCTACCGGTATCGCTGGTGAGGGTTCGTTGGCAGAGGAGGATTCTGTGATCACAACTACACTGTCGTCGGGGTCATCCGTAATGTCGATGATGGGGTGCTGTACCTCATCGTCATTCACGGTTCTGTGGGAGAAGAAAACAAAATATAAGGAACAGCACTCAAAATTTGTAATATTTTGTAAATGATCCACTTAGGAGTGTGACGTGTTAGAAATGGACTCTGTAGAAAATTCAGATTCACGAGCCCATCCACATGTATTATATGGACCTACAGGATGTGGTAAAACTGTGTTTATGCTTAAAATCATTAAAGAAAAGGGAAGATGTTCTCGAAATTTGTGCATAAAGTTGTATGGTGCTATTCGACGTATCAATCAGTGTTCAACGAGTACCAAGATGATATTTTGTTCCACAACGTATATGACGTTAATTCGTTAAAGGGAAATGAACATACAGTCATTGTAATTGACGATCTCATGTTGGAGATGGATAAAACGTTTGCCGAGATATTTACAGTATTCTCCCACCATCTTAACATAAGCGTGTTCTTCATCAATGATAATCTATTTTTCAAAAATAGATACATGCGCGATGTGTCGTTAAATACACAATATCTAGTCTTATTCGCACAACGTAGAGATGTATCACAAATTGGGGTATTAGCCAATCAAATGTTCCCGAATCAGCGTAAGGAGTGTTTGGAAGTTTATAAAGAAGCTACAAGCACGCGTTACGGATATTTGCTTTGCGACCTTCATCCGCGAAACACGTTTAGGGTGCTTCTAAGAACGAATATATTTCCAAACGAGCCTGAAACGGTGTATATTCCAGAATGACAAAGAGACTAAAGAAATACCGTGAATTAATAAAAATCTATCATCGACTGCCCCGGGCAATGCAACAGATGTTTATTAAAAATATCGACTCCGACTTTTTAAAATGCATCTGTGAGATCTGTCTTAACGTTATAAATTGCAATGTATCAATGAAACCCCCTCAGAAGGCTCGCCTACGCCGTTACAAGAACATAATACGTGCACTCGCTCGTAAAAGTCAAACTGTAGCGAAGAAAAAACGAATTATTGTACAAACAGGAGGGTCATTTCTCCCCATCTTATTTTCAGTTTTGGGTCCTTTACTGACTAGATTAATATAATGAAGAAAGTGGTAGTGATTCCCCACGAGGTGTACGCTTCACTGCAAAGGAATCCAGACACGGATCTTGATCCCCGTAAAAGCAGACTTAAAAGAATGGAAAGCGAATTGCTAGCCCTATTAAACAGTGAAAAAACACCTGATGAGAAAAGAATCTTATATCAAGAAGCTCTGCAGAAATTTCTTCACGAGTACGAAAATTATAAGAACCCGACAGAGATTCCTGTGGTTATTAGGCACAGCACGGGGGACGATGGACATGGCGACATAGGATCTGTACCTGACGATACAGCTGACCAACCAAAAATTAAGGGATCAGCCACACAACATATCGAGCATGTATTAAAAAGCACCCTCCCACATACATTGAGGAATAAAGGTTTAAGTCTTTATAGATAGATAGATAGATAGATAGAATAACCTTTATTAATAATAAAATAAATACAGTAGTCTTTTTACAATTTACAATTTTTACAATGACATAAATAATTGTGAAGCTCGACTATTTACTTTTTTTTATTTTTAATTTGGCCCTTAAGCTTTAGGCTTTACTGGGCTCTTATTAAAAATAAGCAGCTAGCCGTTATAAATTAATAATAATAAAATAAATAAATAAGTAAATAAGTATTATTAATAGTTAAAGCCTGTATTTCAATATTAAACAATATTAATGGACAATATTAAACATTATTAGTGGACATTAATCCAAGATTTTTGTTAGTATCCCATTATTAATCTTACACTTGTAAATAAAAATAAAATGTGCCAGTTTGGTTATATCATTGAGCTTTAGTAGGTTTAGCTCTTTAAATAATGCACTAGAGTGATCAAGGAAATCAGCATCAGATAATAACCTTATTGCTCGTTTTTGGATGACAAAGATACCATTTAATGCGTTGTTAGCGGAGTTTTCCCAAACAAGGGTGCAGTATGTTATATAAGGAAGAACAAGAGTATGATAAAGAGTCAATAAAACTTGTTTAGGGACTACATTTCTAAGTTTAAACATTATAGCAACGCTCCTTGAAATCTTTTCGCGATATAATTTACATGATCACTCCATTGCAAATTCTTATCTAGCATTACACCAAGAAATTTTGTTACAGTACACTCCTTTATGGTGATTTCATTAACATTGAGTTCATCAAGATATACATTTCTTTTATTAGTAAACATCATGAAATTTGTTTTACTGGTATTTAGGAAGAGTTTATTGGTGGTCAACCATTTCATTACACTGATGAATTCTGAATGAAATATATTCTTAGCTGTATTAACATCTTTGCAAGAAAAGGAGAGAGTTGTATCATCTGCAAACATTATGAAGTTCAGTATATCAGATGAACGTGGAAGGTCATTTATATATACTAAAAATAACAGTGGACCCAGCACTGAGCCCTGTGGCACACCATGTTTGACAAGCGCTTTAGTGGAGCAAACCTTATATACTGATACAAAATTATATCTATCGGACAAATAACTTTTAAACCAATCACTGATTGCCCCTCTAAAGCCGTAACAATACAATTTATTAAGTAGAATATTATGGTCTATTACATCAAACGCCTTACTCAAATCCATAAATATTGACATCATTATTTCTTTGTTCTCCTTAGCTATATTTACATTTTCCATAAGATTTAAAATAGCCATTTCCGTTGTTCTATTATTACGGAAGCCATATTGATTTGGAGATAATAAATTGTAAGATTCTAAATATCGCTGCATTCTACTTTTTACAATTTTTTCGAAAACTTTGCTGAACACAGATAATGAACACACCGGCCTGTAATTTGTTGCTAGTGTAGGATCACCCCCTTTAAAAAGGGGTGTTATACAACCATACAATGGACCGATATAGGCGAGATCATTGTGGAAGGATCAAAGGTACAGGGGTCGAATATCGTAGACATTGTCCATGATCTGGTGAGAAAGTGGGATAGGCCCTCACCATCAGGATGGAAGCATATTAAAGCAAGACTACAACAAATAAATGTCCCTAAAACGTTGATAGGAAATCTGAACAGGTTAAAAGACTTGGAACATGCAACGCATGTGGCACAATTGAAGACGCCGTCACCCCCGGCGGTAACACCCGGTAACACCTTTGAAGAGGAGAAAGAAGAGGTTAAACAACGGTCAACCCTACCAACGTGCCTCTAAAATACGCAAATGGCTAACGTATTAAGTAAACGCTATTATGCCATTTCTAACCCAGCCTCCTACGGCGGCGTAGATAGACTGTACAGAAGTGTTTACGGAGTAGGAAAAAAAGATGTTGAAAGATTTTTGCGGGAGCAGGACGCTTATACGCTTCATAAGCCTGTGAGAAAAAGGTTTAAAACAGCCAAGACAACGGCTTCCTCGATTGATTCTATTTGGCAAGCAGATTTAACAGACATACAAAGATATTCTGTGTATAACGATGGTTACCGCTACATTCTATTCATAATAGACGTATTCTCTAGATATCTGTGGCTAGTTCCTCTGAAAAATAAATCACCTGAAACAGTTGCTAAAGCCACCAAAACGCTAATGTTAAAAGAAAACAGGGTTCCTGGCTATTTTTGTACGGATATGGGGAAGGAATTTATAGGCCGTGCTTTTCAGAACATGTTGACAGAGTTTAATATCAGCTATTACACAACCATTTCTATACATAAGGCTTCTTTAGCTGAAAGAGTTCAACGTACCATAAAGGAACGCATGCACCGCTATTTTACACATAAAAACACATACAGATTTATAGACATTCTGGAATCATTGGCATCATCCTACAACCGCTCACACCATCGCGCGATTGGGACAACACCTAACGAAGTTTTAGAAAGAGGTACGCTCCCGAGAAGACATGGATCACCAACACCACCACCACACTCTGCGCGCTTCAAAATCAATGATTATGTAAGGGTGTCGCGTTCGGGGAATAAATTCGCAAAGGGTTTTGAGCAAGGATGGACACGTGAGATTTTTAAAGTTAGGGATATGAGACCTAAAGGTGAGATAATGATGTATTATATTGAAGATTTGAATGGGGAAGAAATCTCAGGAGGCTTTTACCGCGAGGAATTGCAGAAAGTTGCATTTACTTTAGGAAAAAATGTGTTTAAAATTGAGAAAATTTTAGGAAGCAAAGGTTCAGGAAAGAGAAAAATGTACCTGGTGAAATGGCTAGGGTACCCAGAAAGCTTCAACACCTATATAAAAGCTGATGCAATAATGAAGCTTAAATAGTATGCAATATGGCTCCTAACCATTTCTACGTCACACTCCCGTCCTCCTCGTCCCTGTCTGTACACCCTAACAACACACTAGCCAACTTTGTAACAGAACTCCACGGGCACATTGAATTGGGTCGTGATTCGTATGAGGTGGGGATAATATGCGAGATTCAGCTGGACACCCTCTTTTTAAATATTGAATATAAAGAATCCGTTTTTACGATTCTTAGAGATATTGACGAGTGTGAAAAAGCTGGGGTAGCTATGGATGAAACTATACGTATCGCTCGGACTAAGGTTGCACGGTATTACAGTACAGAAGTAAGACTAGGACCGGGTCATTATGGTTCGGTCGAGGATGTTGTGAGAGACTTAAACGTAAGTTTAAGAAACTCAAACCTTACGAATGATTTAGTATACGAAATCGTAAACAAAGGAAACCCTGCACATACACTAATCCTAAAATCAAAGACTAACAGACGTATTAAAGATCGAAGAGTGTTCAAAATTCTAACCAATGGCCGATATAGCGCAGCCATCCAAAGAGACACATTTCACGAGGCACAGCATGACTTGTCCAGATTAATGTATCAATTGAAGATGGAGAAATTGGCTGAAAACTCTCAGTCCCCAGACATGTGCTATATTTACAGTAATATAGTGGAGCACCAGTTTGTTGGGGATACCCAGGCACGCCTGCTGCGCATTGCTCACATCCCCAACCATAGAGGAAGGAGTTTGAGTATTACATATGACAGACCCCATTATGTGAATGTCGCAACTAATTTAATAACCAATATCTCAATATATATAAGAACGATTGAGGGCGAAAACTTCCCATTCGGTAACGGGAGCTTAACAGTGAAGCTACACTTTCGACGTACTGAGTTATAATGGATAGAAAGCCTTTCACCGTCTATCGAGGGGTGAGATACCAGCGCGGTAGTGGACTTGGGTCCATTTTTTCATCCATACTACGTACGGCTGTTCCTTTGCTGAAGAGGGGTGCCAGATACCTCGGAAGGAAAGCGCTAGAATCAGGTCTTAACACTGCAGAAAACATATTGGCTGGGGCTAAACCTAAAGTTCTAAAAAAACATTTAAAGCGTACACGAGACGAAATCATCAAAGCTGCAAAGAGAAAAATGCGTGGTGGCGGGAAGAAGAAGAGGCTGTCCGGAAGAAGGGGCCACGTGGTATTAAACGTAAAAGGATATCAAAAAAGAAGTGCTGTAAGCGAATGAAACCTATGGTTGACCACTTTTTTGACTGATATAAGCTAAGGACATTGATCTCATGAATCATAGTTTGTTTACTACTTGTCGAGAGAGGAGGCACTATTTCTAACTCGTCATGGCACGCTTCATCCACCCATGTAGTTCACAATGCTGTAAATCGGAGCTGTCCCTTTTTGAGATGCCTCCAACTCAAGTTTCTATTGAGCACAGTGATTTTATTACAATTAACACTTTAAACACAATTAGTTCCCCGAGTGCACCTATTGAATTCGTGATACCCAGCTCAGGCCCTTACTTTTTTGATCCAAGCTGTGTGCACATGTACGCTAAGCTACGTATAGCCCATTCTGATGGAACGGACTGCGATGACAAATATGCTGTATACCCTGAAACAAACTTTCTGCACTCCATATTCAACCAGTGTGACGTATATTTAAATCAGACCAACATATCGTCAGGCACGGGATACTATCATCTACGAGCCTATCTGGAAAATGTCCTCAACTTTTCCAAAGAAGCGAAGGCTACCTTTTTAAGTGCCGAGGGATATTATCAAACTAAAGACGAAAGTAGTATAAAGGACAAATTTAAAAATTCTAAAAAGAAGATATACGAGTGTTTTGGACGTCTGCACACAGATTTCACTTTCCAGGAGAAGTTGCTTGTCAACGGGGTGGATATGAAAATAAAGCTCACCCGCACGAGTCCTGAGATCTGCTTAAATCTGGATTCTGATCAAGAAGAGGGAGCAAAGCCCGTTGTGGTTCACATTATGGACACATACCTCCGCGTACGGCGAGTGAAATTAAGTTCGCCAAAACAACTAGAAATTGAGAAAAATTTACTAAACGCCACAGTGAAATACCCTATTAACAGAGTACAAATCAAACTATATACGGTGCCTGCAGGGTTGGCGTCGAAGCAGATAGAAAACATCGCCCTGGGAAATCTTCCTAAAAGGATATTAATCGGAATGCAGGACCATGCATCGGTGAATGGAAAATATAAAAAGAATGCCTTTAAATTCGAGAATATCGGACTTAAAAATATAACTCCATACGTTAATGGCATTGCTTTGGGTGGAACATTGGATACGGACTATTCATCAGACGCTGTGTTACCTCTTTGCGGGAGAGCCTATAGTAATCTGACCCATATTGCAGGTGATTGTGATGAGCAGAGCCGGCCCTAACAAGTGCGGGGCCCTAGGCATTTTGATAATACGGGGCCCCACTCCAGAAAAGATTTTAGTTCATAGTAAAAATGCAAAAAAATAATCTGAAATGCTATACATTTATTGTAGACATCTGTCTAATAATATTAAGAATAACAAAAAAAAAAATGCTTTCATTAAGAATACTAAAAAAATACCATACTTTATAAATTTATAATATATTTTAGAGACTAATTTTCCTAACCTTCCTTTCTGAAAATTCCATTAAAAGGGGTTCAAAATTTAAACCCCTTGCTTCTTCATGTTGAATTGACAATATTCCAAGGTTATTTAGCCTATCTTGGCCCATATTAGACCTTAAGCAGTTTTTAATTAATTTTAATTTTGAGAAGCTTCTTTCTCCTTATGCTACCGTCACAGGAATTGTTAAAAATATTCTTAGAGCAATGGTTTTATATTTCATTAAAACTGTCCTAATTTTCCCCTTTCCTATGACAGCCGGCGTGAGTCGGGGAATCTGGTGGAAGCAAAATATATAAAAAATTTATTTGCCCAGCCCCGCTGGCAGCGCGGGGCCCTAGGCGGCTGCCTAGCTCGCCTTGCCCTAAGGCCGGCCATGGTGATGAGCTTGGTAATGGGATAACGCAGAAAGAATTCATTGATCAATTTAACCTTTACCCGTTTGACATTACACCTGACTTATCTGCTAGCATAAATACGCATTTAAGCCCACAGCAGAGCGGAAACATCTCAGTGAGGTTGGAATTCACCAAGCCTATAGACGCGCCTATTAGTGTACTAGTATATCTCGAATCGCAAGCCCTAATAGAAGTAGATAGATTTAGGAGCGTTATCACTGACTTTTAAAATGGATGCTAATACACTTCAGAGAATAATGAATAGTGAACGAGTCACACGTTCCAAATTTATCGGCGTGTTTGCGAAGAATGAAACATTGAGTTTGCCAAGTACGCGAGAATGCGGTAGTCTTATTGTGAACACAGATGTCATCGGTAATGAAGGGATTCATTGGATAGCTGTCTATTTTAAAAACAGACGCCGCCTGTACTATTTTGATTCACTCGGTACTCAACCCTGGAGTGTCCCTGTTATTGTAAAATTTCTCGCTCAATTACATATTCCCGAAGTTGTATGGAACCCGTTTCGTATACAAGGATATTTTAGTAATACTTGTGGAATGTACTGCATCTCATTTCTCATGCATATGTCATGTGATAAAGAATTTATAAATTTTTAAAATTTATTTGACCCGTGTCACACTCGACGAAACGATGAAATGGTATGCAGACAGAGATAAAAATCCGTTTTCCAATTGTGCGTACTCGTTGTATAGTATAATGTTTTTGTTCGTGTGTATATTTGTAACGTTAGTTTGTATATTCTGTAGTTTAAGATGGTTATTGTACTGATTTCTTTCATTTAATAAATTGATGAAAATATATTGTCTTCTTCCCCAAAAAAGATCGAAAAACACTTACATTATTTCGATGTGACATTCATTATGCTGACTGTTCAGTATATCCTCCGTATTCATGACACGAGATTCTTCAAAAGATTGTATAACACGTGTCAAATCCTCATCGGACCTTAAAGGAGAAAGAACAATGTTCATATTGAATCTTTTTTAATAAAAACATATACAGAGTATACATATTGTAAGACAGATCCCATTATGTGAAGATATCTTTGGTTCGCTCAGAGAAGCTCATTTAAGAGGTAATTACGAATAACATTTAAAAAAAACATGCAAAAGATTGCCATAAAAAATTTCGATTTTACCATAATTGTGAGTATCTAAATGAAGTATTTGACGAGATACTACATCCCTCCATATATATGAAATCATCTTTCTGACAGTTTGTGAATAAAAAATAAAAATAAAATTATAGACACTTACATTTCTATGGTAGTCCCTCGCGTCGGATTGTAAGGAGCGTCATTGCAAATATCTTCAACGGTTTGCGTTGGAAATAATCCATCACGGTCAATCGCATTAAAAAGATTAATTGCAGTCAATGCTGCAGTGTCACCTTCTTGATACAAATCCGGAAAAGTGTAAAGTTCGTGTTCCATGGCGGAGGGAATGTTTATTCACTGGCAGAGGGAATGATTATTCACTGACGCGAAAATAGCTACTGTTACTCCCAACTGAAAAATATTTCCTTTTATATGCACAATCGCCAAGCTCCGCCCCAAAAGATCAAGAGCAGATGTTCGTAGTGATTGGTTGTCAGTGTAGCTGGGTGGAGCTATGATAAGTTTGTCTACCAATCGTAACACCGCTATAACGGGTCCATGCTTTGGACGACTAATGGCATCTTTATATTTTCTCCAATAGATTTAATGCTCGTATTACCCCTTGCTGTCTTTACCATGCCAATATTTGCGACAATACTTGGTTTTCCCCCCACTATTCCCGGATCAATAGTCACTAATGTAATCGAGAGGATTTTATAATAAAGAAATTATAAATATATCCATTCCTTTAATTATATTTTTAAAAAAAGAAAAGAGTATTCGGTTTCCACGTTAAACTGTGGGTCGAAGGCGGAGTGAAAACCTTAACCATTGTTACAATTCGCCGAAGAGTTAATTATTAATATTATTACTAAAGAGAAAAATCTACATTGTTTTTTACATATCACATTTTGCAGACATACTATGCCCGGATCAATAATCAAATGATCCTGTTATTTTAAATCCGAATCAATAATCATTCAGCGAGGAGTTAGTTATTAATATTATTACTAAAGAGAAAAATCTACATTGTTTTTGTACATATCACATTTTGCAGACATACTATGCCCGGATCAATAATCAAATGATCCTGTTATTTAAAATCCGGATCAATAATCAAATGATCCTGTTATTTTAAATCCGGATCAATAATCAAATGATCCTGTTATTTTAAATCCGGGTCAATAATCAAATGATCCTGTTATTTTAAATCCGGATCAATAATCAAATGATCCTGTTATTTTAAATCCGGATCAATAATCAAATGATCCTGTTATTTTAAATGTTGAAATTATGATGTGAAAGAGTGAGCAATGATTCCCTGACGAGATGTATTTCTGATTCGATTTCCACATTAAACTGTAGGTCTAATGCGAGGTGAAAAGCTTAATCTTTCCAATTCGGCGAAAAGGAGTTAATTATTATTATTACTACTGTAATTTGTACCACCCTATATATATATATATAGTGTATGTGTGTGTGTGTGTGTGTGCGTGTGTGCGCGTGTGCGTGATCCTCACTTTCTCTGACAAAAATCTGTGTGTGTGTGTGTGTGTGTTAATTTTGAAAAAACTTTGTTGATTTCTGATAATTATGATTTTGATAACGGAGTTGATAAAATATAAAACATTTTTTATATAAAAGGTAGACATTCGCTTCGAGAGTGAAGTGTGTATTTCAGTGGAGTAGTAATAAGAATAATATTTTTAACATTTAGAGTGCAGCGAGGTTTTCTCGAGTTGAGTGGAAAAAGGGTAAGCTAGTGGTCACTTTGTGGTTAGCGTGAGACGCATCTTTTCAGATTTTTTTTTTCCAGAGAAGCTGAAAGTAAATGAGATGAGTGAAATGATATGAGACTAGTGAAATGAAGTGAAATGACATGAAAATGAAATAATATGAAAAGACTTAATATTTTTTTCTGTTTTTGATACATAAGAAAGGTTTGCCAAAAGAAAATAGACACAGTTAATGTGTTAATTTCTTTTGCTGTTTATTATTTAATATAATTGTGTGTGTGTGAGTGTGTGTGTGTGTGTGTGTGTGTTAATTTTGAAAAATGTATAATAATAATAATATATCTTTCCAATTCAATAACAGAGATGTTATCTAAGAAGATGCTGCCATAAAAATTTGCAAGTAAAGACATATAATCAGTGCATTTAATAAAATAGAATTTTATATACATTAGTAGCAAGGGACCAAATTGAAGGAGTCGAGCGAAGGAATTGCCGAGACAGATCGAGGCCTTGAGAGAGAGAGAGCAAGTTGATCCAGATTCCTTTCAAAAAGGCCTCGGGGTAAACAGGTGTGATTCTTTTGGCGTTCCTGGTTCAATTTCCTACTCGTCTGAACACAATGATCTAAGAGTTAATATTTTGGATTCGTTTTAATAACTGAAAGAAGGTAAATAAAACGCCGTTTAAGTAACTAGTATCTTATATTGTTAATATTGGTTTTAATAATTGATTCTCTTAAAAGGAGAAAATTAATTTGCTTTAAATTAATATACTTTTGACAATTCACTTTAAGTTGAAAATCCGTTTATATATATATATATATATATATATATATATATATAAGGAATGACAAAATTAAATACAGTTAATATGATTCTTTCTATAAGGAATGACAAAATTAAATAGACACAGTTAATATGATTCTTTCTATAAGGAATGACAAAATTAAATAGACACAGTTAATATGATTCTTTCTATATATATATATATATATAAGGTAAGGAGAAAGTTGTTCATTTGTGTGTGTGTGTGTGTGTGTGTGTGTGTGTATATTTCGTCTGAACTATTATTTTGGCGTTTGTACGTATTATATTATTTTTGGGGAGTAGAAGGCAAATTCTATTTATTTAATTAATAATAATTTTCTTATTGTCAATTTCGATTTTAAGTCTGTATGCTTTGGTAACGAATTAAAATGGTATCTAGCAACTCACCCTAATAATGTATACCTGTACAATTAAAATGGTATCTGGCAACCAATGTTCCCTCTAATTTTTTTTAGTCCGTGTGCGCAAGAAATTTTCGTTGTGCATACATTTAGATTCATGGTGAAAAATTGTGCAAACTTTTCTGAGCGCTATTATCTTCAAAATGAAATATATATAAATATTTAATACTTAATAAATATTATTTCCATAAGGTGATAGCTTCATCATTACGGTACTATTAAATGGATATTAAAAAACTGTTTACAATATTATATATTCTTAAAAAAGAAAACATTTTATCCATTCTAAAAATATGAATAAAATAAAAAACAGTAAAATAAAATTCAACAAAATAAAGAAATAAAATAAAAATAACATTAATTGAAAATGACTATTTTAGTTATCATTTCTCAAAACAATTTTTAGCATTTAGCAATTTAAAATAGGCTATCAAGATTAATACATGATTTTATCCATTCACAAAATAGGAATAAAATAAAAAATAATAAAATTCAATAAAATAAAATATAATCAAAATAACATTAAATGAAAGTGCCTTTCATTTAAGTATGATTGAGATTTCTCCCTACAATCTTTAGCATTTGCCCATTCCAAATAAACTCTATGAAGATTAATACATCCGTCATCCTTCAGGTAACATTTAATTCGCATGAGCATGTCCAAATGATTTTCTTTCAAGCGGTTTCTTAATTTGTCCTTTATAGAATTCATTAAACTGAAGCCACGCTCACAGTCCACACTAGATGCTAGGAAAGTTCCCCCAATATCCATCAACTTTTTTAGCAAGGTCACAAAATTGTTCATTTTGGAGGGCGAATGTCACCATATCATCAAAGTTTTTAACCAGCTTACTTTTTATTTTCTCGCATACAACAAATTTAAAATCATTGTACTGTTCGATTATAGTAGAACTTTCACCAAGAAAATCTGCATATTTTGCACATAAAACTTTAACATGCTCAATGCCAAAGTCAAAGTCTTTCTGTAAAATAACCGAGCAATCAAAGGCAGACCATTCTTTCACTTCATTTTCAGGAAACCTGTCTTCCAAATGGGCATGATACGCTTGAGCCTGTGCGCATTTTATTTTGCTGTGTGCGCGGGTTTCACGACTCGTGTCCGCGCGCACACGCGCACACCTTAGAGGGAACATTGCTGGCAACTCAACCATCATCTATATAAGACCCACTTGGCTTCGGAGCTGGTAGTTTGATGCGAACTTCGGCCTAATAAAGAACTCTCTCCTTCCCTTCTTAGGTTAAGACTTAGCTTAGTTTCCCTCTGGGGGGTTAGGACCTCACACTTTGTTCCCCCAAAGTCCTCCTCCGTCTATCCTTTCACTCTTAGGCTAAGGCAACCCCTTTAGGGGGAGGTCATCCTTCCTTCTCCCCCGAAGATCCCTCCCCTCTCCCCCCTTCAGGTGTACCCCTCCCACCATGGCTCCTTCTAAGCCAACTGGCTGATTAGGAGTCTATAAGATAACGCCTACTCGGCTGAAGTCTTATTATGCACTTGGCTCCTGCCAGGTGAACACCTCTCCTCCTTTCTCTCCTTCTCCTGTCTTTCTCTTGGGGGATAACGCCGCCTCCAAGTTTCATGACCCCTTGTTGCACCTGCAGCATCCCCCTACCCCCTTTGCAACTTTGAGTTGTTGCATACCCCACCCCCTTTGCAACATTGCGTTGCTGCATGCCACCCCCCTTTGCAACGTTGAGTTGTTGCATATCCCCCCTTCGCAACCCCAATCCCCCTTTGCAACACCCACCCTTGCAACAACCCCTTTGCAACAACCCCCATTTGCAACATTTGCTCATTATCTCTTGCAACATTGCACCATTCCTGCACTCTCCCTTTTTGCGGCTATACTACTCACTCCTACCGCTTTTCCACCTTTCATCCTGCCTATGGCCTCCACCACCTCCTTCCTACGCCACAACTCCGCCACAACTCTCCTACTCCGAACCCCCCTCTCTGCCCAAACATACCACATCTGCTTCCATATCTTCCGACACGTTCAAGAGTCCATCAAAATACTCACTCCACCTTGTCTTCACATCTGCTTTATCTGTCATCACTTCCCCAGCGACTCTTTTTCACAGTCATGCTCATCTTCCCTCTCATTTTTTCACACTATTCACCTCTCTCCAAAACATTTTGTTCTCCCTTAAATTTTCTGATACTCTCATACCCCATCTCTAATTTGCTCTCTCTTTCAGCTTTCGCACTTTTCTCTTTACTTCTGGCCGCTTCCTCTTATACTGTTCCCAATCATCCACACTTCTGCTCTGCAAGTACCGAGCATATACTTCCCTCTTTGGCTTCATCAACACTTCAGCCTCCACATTCCACCATTCACTATCCCGTCGTTTATGTCCAATCCCAATCTTCCGTACCCGACACATTTCCGTCGCACACTTCAGCACCGCTTCACTATATCCGCCACTCCTCTTCCACACCCCTTGTTTCACTCTCTCCCACCCTGCACCATTCCTCATTCAGTCTCTCCTGATACCTCCGTTCACAATCCCTTTTCCTCAGTTCACTGACTTTCACTACCGCTTTCACAGGCACCCTACCCCCTCTAACCCCCATACCTCCATACCCCCACCACAAACCTTCACTTTCGCCTCCACCAAGAAATGGTCAGACATTTCACCTGCCACTCATCTTAACACATTCACATCTAACAACCTCCCTCTAGCAGATCTCGTCATCAACACATAATCCAATCCAATCCTGATAAAATTAATTCATTTGATAAATCTCAAATTTACTGTAATGAAGGTCTACAATTGGGACCGGTTCCCTACAGAATCTTGGCCTACATTAACTCATGAAAATGTTTATCACATATTTCTCTCCTTTTTATGTTACAGCCAAATTTTAGGTCCTCACACTTAGTTGGCCAGATATAAAAAAGATCTTAAATTTTAGGGAAATTATCATAGAATAAACTTGTACGTATTGTTTGTGGAAGTTCGTACATTGTTACAAACTACCGCGGCACACTTCAAAGTCATTTTGCATTTATTTATGAAAACAAATTATAATTAACTTTAAATGCTTTGAATATGATTTCATTAGTTTTAAATTTACAGTTGAGTCATTACGTCATCAGCCTCCAGCATCTGTGATTAGCTGGAAAAATAGCCCCCGTCCGAGATGCATGATTATAATATTGAAAATTTTGGATCAATGAAAGAAAGCCACCCCCAGCCTTCTTTAGTTAGCTTTATAAGGCTAACTAACGAAAATATTATGACCTAACCTAACCCAATCATTAGGCCAACTGTACGCCTTTGACGATTGGTTAGATTAGGTCGTATATTTTTATTAGTTAGCTTTATGAAGCTAACTAAAGAAGGCTGGGGGTGGCTTTCTTTCATTGATACAAAATTTTAAGAATATTAAGTAACTAAGAAATTATAGATTAAATGCATAATTTTATAAAATAAATGGGTCTTTTCCATTTTATGGGAACCACCATTTTTTTAAATAAATATATTGTTCTGAAGCATTTTTTTATGCTGATTCCAAATATATTATTCTTTTGCAGGAGAAATACAAAATAAGAAAGTTATAGTCATTAATATTTTATTATTTATACGATATTTCTTTATTTTCTCATATTGCATAGTTTAGGTTAGGTTAGGTTAGTTAGGTTAGTTTAGTTTAGTTAGGTTAGGTTAGTTAGGTTAGTTAGGTTAGTTGTTTAAAACTTAATTACCTCTCTAAAGTAATTGTTATAATCCACGATTGTTCTACGATTGTTGCTAGCCAAATTAAGTTATAATTTTCCATATTGTCAAGTCGAAGCAAATATTTTCATTCAAGGTAAATTAACAACTGATTTGAACTATTAGAAATAGGCTATTAGGCCCTAACTGAGCTTACGAAGTTACGATGACGTTATCGTACAAATGACGTCATCGGTGGCATATCATATAAATAATAAAAAATTATTGACTATAACTTTCTTATTTTTTATTTCTCCTGAAAAAGAATAATATATTTGGAATCAGCATAAAAAATGCTGTAAAACCATGTATTTATTTAAAAAAAATGGTGGTTCCCATAAAATGGAAAAGATCCAAATAAATTTTATATTTTGAAATTACATCATAAAAATTTTCTGATTCGCACTCATTTTAAAAACATGCATAGCTACCTATTTGGCCACTCATCGGGAGCTAGAAGCGCAGGCATTTTCACAAGAGTAATACCCGAGACTATACTCGTGTATATATATATATCGACTATGCTTATAGTAAGTATGAATATTTATGAATGAAAGCGCCATCCGTTAAGTTACTGTATGTTTTGTAGATTTTGATAAATTTATGAAGTGTACCTCTTCCAATTTATAATTTACGAAAATGGTCGCACTCGTGATTAGGAAAAAGACAAAAATATTGGAAAACAAACTGAAATCTTTGTTTCTTTACATTGCATTTCATTAAAAAGCTAGGAACTTTTCCAGTTTGTGTACCGTTTTTCATATAATTTATTTTTGAGAATATTTTTGTTAAAACTAACGAAAATATCACGACTTAACCTAACCAATTATCAAGGGCGTACAGTTGATCTATTATTAATTATAACATTGTTTGTTTCTGGAATAGTATTTACTATTTACTCATAGATCAACTGTACGCTCTTGATAATTGGTTAGGTTAAGGCGTGATATTTTCGTTAGTTTTAACAAAAATATTCTCAAAAATAAATTATATGAAAAACGGTACACAAACTGGAAAAGGTCCAAAAGCTAAAACAATACTCGTGACAGCACTCACTTTCGAGTTATTTACTTCTGCTGTCACTCACCTTCTTCCATTCTTTCATAAACACTAAATTAGTCACATATCCGCTTCAGTTGCTTCTCCATTCACTTCGAATCACATATTATTATTATCATTATTATTATTATTATAAGTATATTACTTAGATAAAATAATCATAAAGATGTGTTTTCAAGCCAAAAGCAGACCTTATTATAATTTTAATAAAAGGTAATTAGTTAATTGTCAGTTACATTTAATTTGGTCTATTGTATTTACGTAAATACTGATATTAATACATTATTACATGAACTTTCGAGTCGTGAAGCATTTGCAGTTATAGAAAAATGAAAATCAATGATTGAACCAGATCACTTTGTTCATTGATCTAGTCTGTTACCTAATTTAAGGATATTAAATCAGGATTCTCAAGTCTAAAACATAAAATTCCGAACCTCAACTGCAAAAAATAAGAATTCCGTCGCAAAAATAAGGATATCCATAACATATCGTTAACATTTTATTCTGATTGACAAATGAAATGAAAAATTTAAAAATTAAGAAATAAGAACAAATAAAAATAAATAAGATTTGAAGCCAAAAATAAGAACAAATCTTAGAAATAAGGACAATTGAGAACCCTGCATTAAATGATTTCGCATAAATCATTTGGCAGTAATAATAATAATAGTCTTATAATAAATCCTAACTAATAAATTAGACTGTTGCATTTGAAGACTCGTTACTTAGAAACTTAACTCACTGTTTATTCAAATTTAGTTTATGATAATTTCGAATGAGCTCCTCCTGTTACTTAAATTTCCTTTTTGACACATTCTTAACAGAATTTCACGTTTTATAACAATGCGCTTAAAATGATATCTAAAAACCCCAAAGAGGAAATGAGGTGGAAATAAAAAATTAGAAGTTTAAGTGTTGCAGACGGAAACATTTATTTTCTTTCACTCAACCCTCGGAAATTAATTCTACTTTTATTGCTTACCAATACAAAATTTCGAAAACTGTAATATAAATTTCAGTAAAAGTAGCAAATGTTAACCAAAAAGAAAATGTTAGAACGAATTAATTTAGAGTGGACTTGGCACCACACACACACACACACACACACACACACACACAGTTTGTTTACCACAATTTCTGTAAATACGCCTTGCTGCGTGGTAGAACAATAAAATTTTAAGATGGCGCTGGAGGAACCTTCGTTACTACATTCTCGCAATCCCTTTTATTTTGAAATTTAATAATTTAATAATTTTGCCTTAATTTATTTTCCTCACTCGTAACATAACTACAAAACTAACTGGGCTGTTTCTACATACCTTATGCGTATAAATTGAGATACATAAAAGCGTACTTACTGGTAGGCTGCAGTTTCATACAAAATAAATTGCTAAATTTTATAAATAGCAGGGTTTCGACATATCGTCTAATTGCCCAAATTACCCATCGGCAATTTTTATTGCTGCTTTGGATTGCTTCAATCTTGCGGAGTTCAAAAATATATATTTTTATAGGTCTACCACCAACAGGAGCCATGCTACGGCCTTCCAAAGGGTAGGTGGACTTAGGTTAGGTTAGGTTAGATTTAGGTCATTATTTTGAACTCAAAAACAATTTATTGTCGTGAATCTTAAATTTTACCAAATAAAATATCGCAACAGAAAGAGAACATACGAATTATTAATCTTCTAATTTTCCGGTGAAAATAAATAAATATATATATATATATATATATATATATATATATATATATATATATAGGGTGTCCCATAAGTCCGGCATCATAGGAGAAATTCATATTTTTCTATTTCTACAAACCATAATTCATATTTTTCTATTTCTACAAACCATAATTCATATTTTTCTATTTCTACAAACCATAATTCATATTTTTCTCTTTCTACAGGCCATAATGTCTGTGATTAAGGAAGAACGAATCCAGAAAATTCTACTCATAGGAAATCGGAGTTAAAGAGAGGCCGCTGCTGAATTTAACAGACTGCATCCAGACCGCGAGCCAATAACACAGAGTTTTGTTAGCAGACTTGTTGCAAAGTTTAAGGAAACAGGATCCATAGAAGATAAACCACGCAGTGGACCTTCAAGGAGGTCCACTGACGATGACACAGCGACTGCTATCCTGGCTCATTTTAACAGAAGTCCCAATAAGTCTCTTCTGCGATTGTCCGCCGAGACAGGAGTGTCGAAAAGTAGCATCCATCGCATTCTTCAGGCTCACAAATGGCATCCATATAAATTCAGATCCTACAGAAATTAAACGAAGATGATCCCGACCGGCGGATGGAATTTTCTGAATGGGCTACGAAACAATATGCTCGGGATGCCAATTTCCCGTCCACCATTCTGTTCAGTGACGAGGCTGTTTTTTATGGAAAAGGTGAGGTAAATCGACAGAACACCCGCTACTGGTCTCAAAACAACCCTCACTGGTATACTTCTTCAAAGGAACAAGGTGCATCTCGGGTGATGGTATGGTGTGGCATTTGGAAGGATCGCATCATAGGCCCCCTCTTTTTCGATGAACATGTCACTGGAGGCACCTACCTACGTATGCTCAAGGAAGAAGCATTTTCCAGTGTCTTGAAGGAAGAAGGAAATTTCCCAACATGGTTCCAGCAAGACGGCGCTCCTGCACATTACAGCACCCAAGTAAGGGAATACCTGTACCAACAATTCCCTGGTCATTGGATAGGACATCGAGGGCCTGTGGAATGGCCAGCTAGAAGCCCGGATCTCACGCCACTAGATTTTTATCTCTGGGGCCACTTGAAAGCGCTGGTAAACGCAGAGAAAATTAGGAGTGTTGAACATTTGCGGCAGCGCATTATTGGGGCATGTAACACCATTACTCCTGACATCATTCACCGTGTGCTTGCTGACTGGGTATCACGTCTGAATTTGTGTATTGAAAACAATGGTGGACATATTGAGCACGTTCTGTAAATATTTTTATTATTTTTATTATTTTTATTATTTTTCCTATGATGCCGGACTTATGGGACACCCTGTATAATAATATATATATATATATATATATAATATATATATATATATATAATGTATTTTTTCAGTCCTACGTTCTTAATGCTATGAAATTTGTTACTGAACATAATGTTAAATGTGAACGTATGAGGGAAGGCAGTGGCACAGGTTGTGTTGTTGTTGGAGTGCTACTTTAACATAAATAATAAAAAGGTTGGTAACGTTAAACTTCCCATTGTCTTATGAATTAAATTCTAATGGTCCTATATTTCTCTTTACATGACAGTTAGAAGTTGAAAAAGGCATTCAAATGTGTATGCATTTCAATAGCTGGCCGACTTAAAATTATATTTCCATATAAAGAAAATGATAGCCAGTGTGAAATTCCTGGGAAAATTAGCTTTTCTATATATGTGCTCAGTTCAAAAGGTCATTATCTATAGTGACGTGAGTATACTATGAAAAAGGGAGTCCTGTCCGTTCGTCCGTCCCTCTGTATTCCGGATTGGTTGAAAGATAAGTGACATCATAGACACGTGTGCTTTTCCTTCAATGCATTTACGATTCTGTCTTGTCTGTGTATCTGTCCCACCCTAAAGCACAGAAACGGCTTCTCCAGAGAAAAAGTTATTAGGTAAAAGTTACTTAAAATTAATCGAAACCGACGGGAAAAAGCGAGTAACATTATAGACACGTCATAAAATGGGCGGAGTTCTATCACGTGCTTTACACTCTATGCATTTACGATTCAGCAAACAAAAATTATAATTTTTTTAATTAGACAAAATTTTTTAAAATTTATATATATATATATATATATATATACTGTCTGTCTGTCTGTCTGTGTAACTGTTCCACCCTAAAATACGGAAACGGCTGCTCGAGAGAAAAAATTATTAGGTAAAAGTTACTTAAAATTAATCAACACCCAAGGGAAAATTATTGAATGCCCGGTTAGGTTAATTGAATGCCCGGTTAGGCTAACTGTACGCCCTTGACGATTGGTTAGGTTAAGTTGTGATATTTTCGTTAAAATTAACGAAAATATCACGACTTAAAATAACCAATCTTCAAGGGCGGACAGTTTTTTTTATGCAGGAAGGAGGGGACAAGGGCGAATGCCCACAAAAGCGCTCCCTTGTAGGAAAAGAAGACAGCCGAAATTAAGGTCTGGAGTTTTCGAGATGCCTAGACACACTGCATTTCAAAGATTAGGGGTCATAGACAGGGGGAAAGATGGATTAATTCCACCCGGTCAAGTACAGCTGTGTGGGTTGAGCCACCCCACACATGAGAAGCATACTCCATACAGAGGCGAACAAGACCCCCTGTACAGAGACAACGAGTGAGTGGGGGTGAAGAAACCGTGGAGGCGGTACAGCACATCTAACCTCTTAGAAGCTGTTTTAGAAAGAGAGTATAGGTGATCTTTCCAGGAAAGATCACGAGAAAAGGAAACGCTAAGAACGTTAAGAGAAGAGGAAGGATTGAGTTATGTGTTGTTGAAAGTAAGGAAATAGTCTTCTGGAAGATTGTGACGAGTAGACAGATGGAGGAACTGAGTTTTTGAAGCATTGAAAGCCACGAGGTTTTCCCTGCCCCAATCAGAGATAGCAGAAAGGTCAGAGGTCAGATGTATTGAGTACCATAGCCGCCCCTCGCGAATCATGGAGTGACTGTTGAGAGGTACGCTTTGTGAAGTGGGTGGAGAAGTGAAGAGTGGAATGATCGGCATAGGAGTGAATAGGACAGGAAGTGCAAATTAAAAGATCACTAATAAATAAAAGGAAAAGAGTGGGTGACAGGACAGAACCTTGAGGAACACCACTATTAATGGCTTAGGAGAAGAACAGTGGCCCTCTACAACTGCAGCTATAGACCGGCCAGAAAGGAAATTAGAGATGAAGACACAGATAAAAGGATAGAAACCGAAGGATGGCAGTTTGGAAATTAAAGGTTTGTGCCACACTCTATCAAAAGCTTTCGATATGTCTAGCACAATAGCAAACGTTTCACCTAAATCCCGAAAGGAGGATGACCAAGAGTCAGAGAGATATGCAAAAAGATCGCCAGTAGAGCGTCCCTTGCGGGACAAGAAATCAAAGCAATTGGACGATAGTTGGAGGGTTGAGAGCGGTCACCCTTCTTTGGGATAGGCTGAATGAAAGCGAATTTCCAGCAGGAAGGAAAAGTGCCAGTTGACCTAACCGGGCATTCATTTAACCTAACCAGTTGGTTAAATTTAATGTTAAAAAAATATATACATATATTATTTTTGATTGTAGAGTAAAAAAAATTTTTTTAATTTTAAATTTAACCTTGGCGATTGGTTAGGTTAAGTCGTGATATTTTCGTTACAAAAAAAAAATATATGTTATTTTTTACTGTACAGTAACTATGTATTACCTGAAGGGTAATAACAGCCTTCCGCAGTAACTACCAAAAATATTCCCCCTGTAGGCCGGGATATTTTTGCTTCCTCACAAAGGGCGGGTTCTCTGCTAGTTATTATTATTTAAGAGATATAACGGGAATGACTCCGTGAGAACAATGAAAACTCCTAGAAAAAGATGAGCGGTACCCGCAGATTGCTTCCTTACCCTATATTGCGTATTGTTGCCTCAAAGAAACATACCAGACACTGGGGATTAGAACAGTGTGTTGCTTTCAAAGTTGCTTTCAGGCAACATTATATTATTATTACTTATTTTACTTTTGTAAACAAATGTAATAAGTAGTGGTGTACCGATTAATCGGCACCGGCAGAATCGGCCATTTTTTTGGCATTGGCATCACCCAAATTTAGCCGATTCTCTCACCGATTCTTTGAAATTTTAAATTTTCATTACAAAACAAAAATCTATATTTATAGGAAATTGAATACGCAAAAAACACTATTTATGATAATTTATACTCATTTCAAAGTGTAATTATATAAAAATATTGGTGCTACTATAGTATGCGGTCTACCTACGATTCAGTGGTCTACCTTTTAATTATAGCTTCTTATCTTGTTTACTAATTGCTTGTTTACATCCCAATGTCAATCGCCCTTGACGATTGGTTAGGTTTAGTCATGGTATTTTCGTTAGTTTTAACGAAAATATCATGACTAAACCTAACCAATCGTAGGTAGACCGCATACTATAGTAGTACCAAAATATTTCACATTCACGAAAAAGGCAAAGCTTAATAAATTAAGTTGCCCATAAATTTACATTTTCTCTGACTAGCTAATCACTAAATATTTTCCACCATTGTAATCTCCTACTCTACATTAATAATAATTCTATATTAAGTTGTATCATATTTTATAATTTATATATTAAACCACCTTATTATGTTGATTTATTTTAAGTATTTTAATAATTTTATAAACCCAAATTTTATTTAAATTGTCCCCCAGGGACTTGAAATTTTAATGAAAAATTTTGTTGTTGTTTATGTTGTTGAAGAAAGAAAATACCTTCAACATGAGCAAAACCAATTACTTTAAATATTGTTATTCAATTTATGAAAATAAACTAAAATTATTTTATAATTTTACTGCGTCATAAAACTATGTAACACCATTTTAGGTATGGCATATGAGTAACAAATTCTTGTGCTGTATATTGTGGAGTGAACACAGGAAAATCATTTAAACAAATTTGAAATGTAAAAATATGAAAATTGAAAGTTTTCACATTAGATCATTAAAATTGAGGAAGGTCATACCTAACTTTAAAAACATATTCGGCCGAAGTGGCTGAGCAAACCGAATATCGAACTTTAGTCGAACGTTCTTGTTGATCTCTCTCAATAAATACAAAAATTAAATTAAACAATTATTATAAATTATTATTAAGTAAATACGCAAATAGTTAATGAAAAATACAAAAAGATATACAATGAAAAATATTAAAAATGAATCAATTACATTTGTCAACTGCAATAATTGTAATTGTAATTGTAACTGAGCATATATAATTTTCGTTAGTTTGTATTGCAGACACCCAGTTATTATCAGTCCTGGTACATGATTCTTTAGGAGCAAGATGCACCGCAAGTTTGTGTTTCCTCCCTAAGGCAGCACAAATTTATCTGTATCAATCACAGTCACAGTCGTACTACTTCAGGCTCGCTCTACACAAACTGGACCAAAAACTACGAGTATCCTAGCAAACCGTCTGTATACAGACCTTATTTAGTTTAGAATAATATTTTATTATATATATAGACTTAACACAGAAAAACACTGTAATTGTAAACTGAAACGGAATAGAATTTAAAGATAATTATGTCGTAAAGTAGAGTAACCTCCCAAAAAAGCCTACCCCCACACACAAAAAAAAAAAACATGTCCAGAATAAAATTTGGAAAAACTTTCAATACCTTGCCTGTTTCCTTGTTTTGTAGTTACGATTTTAATATTTCTCCACTTTATCTCTTTATAATCCAGTTTACTTTTTCCGTCCTTATTTTCTACAAGTATCATTCAGTTTTTCCACCACTATTCGTGTTATTACAGTTACCATTATAATAATAATAATAATAAAAATAATAATAATAATAATTATTTTTATTGTAGCTATTATTCTTTTTATTATTAATTACAGACAGAACACCCTTGTTGTTCATAGAAATATAAACGCATAACCACGCATCTTTGCATTTGCAAAATCTACCCCTTACTAGGATTCGAACTCGGGCCCTTTGACCCGGAAACTCGGACGTTGGCCATTCGGCTGCGACAGGATAAAAGTTAATAGCAACCTGGCGACATGCGCGTTTATATTGCCATCTAACATTACCGCCGTGTTTGCCAGATAGATTTAAATTAAATATTGTTCACTGGCTCGAATGCAGGAGGCTTAATAACGTAAAAAAATGTCTGAGCGTGAAAGCGTTAGGTGTTTCCCTCGGGTCATAAAATGCTGCAAGGTGGTTGTTGTTAACTTTTTCTGTCGTGCCCGAACGGTCAGTATCCGCTTCTCCGACGCAGAGGGGCCAGGTCTGAATTCTTCTAAAGTGTATTGATAACACTAGGCAACAAAGATTTTGTTACAGAAGACCAAATAGGTGATCCTAGCTAATTTCGGTATGCTGATTTCAAATCTATAATTAGATTTTTTCTATCACGTCTAGATTTTGTGTAAAATGCAAATCACTTTTAGTAAAATTTTCTACCACGTCCAGATTTTGGTTTTAATCGGCTTAATGCCAGTAATATGAAACTTGCTTTTCAAGGTTAAAGCAATTTTTTTTGCCAACTATATACAAATTCGAACAATTTTGATAAATAAAATTTATCCCGAGTTGGCAACACTGAGTCAAGAGCATAGTAACGGGCAACGGCCCAACGGTCAGTCGCTACGTGACAGTCAAGCAGAACGGTGTTGAAGCTCTCTGCTGATGAGCAAGTGACAGGTTGTGGTGACTTGTGTGTTTTTATAGCATTTGTTTTGTACTACGGTGTGTATTTCTTTTTATTTTGCACATCGTAATAATTACTTTCTACGTTTTTTTCAGATATTGTATGGTAATTCAAAATGGCATCAAATAGACGTGCTTGTGTAAATCACCCAGACAACTTCTGCTTTGTCTGTGGACAATATACACCTAAGCCACAACGTAGAAACATAACAACAAAGATTAAACTTGCCTACAAGTGTTATTTTGACTGTAAGTTAGGAGACCAACAGAGGGACTGGGCACCACATATTTGCTGTGCACAGTGCAATGCAATGTTAATAGCTTGGATGAATGGTAAAAGAAAAGCTATGCCGTTCTCAGTCCCCATGGTTTGGCGTGAGCCGAAAATCACTTCAATGATTGTTATTTTTGTTTGACAAAGATTGCTGGTTTCACAAAGAAAAAAAATCAAAGATCACGTACCCAAACTGCGAATCAGCAATGAAACCAGTACCACATGATGAAACAAATCCACCACCAGTTCCACCAGCAACGATAACAGACAGCAGTTCATCTGAAGATTCTGCTAGTGATATAGAAACAGGGAAAGATGGCATATATGTTCCAGATGCAAATATTTCCCCACATTTGTTAAGTCAAGCGGAGTTAAATGACTTAGTGCGCGATTTGGAATTACCAAAAGAAAAGGCAGAGTTGCTTGGTTCAAGACTTCAAGAATTTAATCTTCTCCAACCAAACACCAAAGTTTCCCATTTCCGCCATCGCCATTTGCAGTTTTCATCATTTTACTTACAGGAAGAAAACGTTTGTTTCTGCCACGATATCAGTGGTCTGATGCAAGGGATTGGCTGTCGCTATGATCCAAAAGAATGGAGACTGTTCATTGACTCTAGTAAAGCTAGCCTTAAAGCTGTATTACTGCACAACGGCAATGAAAACTTTCAATACCTGTAGCACATGCCACTGGCCTTAATGAGACTTATGAATCGATGAAACTGCTGCTAAGACTCATCAAATATAAGGACCACACATGGAATATTTGTGGCGACCTTAAAGTTGTATCATTACTTCTTGGGTTACAGTTGGGCTACACAAAGCATATGTGCTTTTTGTGTCTATGGAACAGCAGAGATGACAAGAACCACTACAAAAAACATGATTGGCCATCTACTGTAGAACTGAACATGTTGTTGGTAAATACAATGTGAAACACCCAGCACTTATTGACCCTCAGAAAGTACATCTTCCACCACTTCACATTAAACTTGGCCTTATGAAAAATTTCGTGAAGGGTATGGATCATCAAGGTAGTGGTTTCCAATATTTAAAGGATAAATTCAAAGGAATATTGACAGATGCTAAGCTAGAAGCTGGAGTTTTCACTGGACCACAGATCCGCAGTGTCATCCACGACTCATCGTTTCCATCTAACCTAATGAGAATGAACTAGGAGCATGGACATCTTTCGTTGAAGTTGTCAAAAATTTTCTTGGAAACCACAAAGCTGAAAACCACCGTAAACTCGTAGAAAACATGCTTAAATCTTATGAAATAATGGGATGCAGAATGTCTTTGAAAATTCATTTTTTACATTCTCATCTTGACTTCTTCCCGGCCAACCTTGGGGCTGTAAGTGACGAGCATGGTGAGCGCTTCCACCAACAGATCTCAGTTATGGAAAACAGATACCAAGGTAATTTCAACCCAAATATGATGGGAGATTATTGTTGGTTCCTGCAGAAGGAGAGCTCGTCATCCTACAAGCGACAAAGGAAGAGGACACACCAAAGTTTCACTTAAGAACAGGAATTTGCCTTTCAGTAGTAACAACAAAATACTAACGCGCTTTGGGTGGATGGTTGGGCGCAGGGGTGGTAACTCCGCCAGCGGAATTCCGCTGTCTGTCTTAAGCCAGAATAAAGGAGGAAAGACATCCCTGTTCACTAATTATTTGTTTAAGTATGCTTAACATAAAACGTGGCACGGAAAAGTAGCTTAGACGGCTTTCGTAATAGAAGCGGGTGAGAAAAAAAATGAAAAATAGGGGTTTTCGGTTACACAAAATCTGGACGTGATAGAGAAATTTTTATATCAGATCTGAAATCAGCATCAGCGCTTTAGTAGGAATCAGTAGTTCACGTGTCTGTAACAAAAAAAAAGTTGAAATTTGGTGCCTAGTGTAATCAATTTAAAAAAGAGCAACTATCATAAATCATAAATCTAATAAAGATATTCTCTAAATAGATTTATAAAACCATAATAGAAAGTGGATTTATTAAAAACACAAGTTTCCGGCCTATTCCAATAAATAAATAAATAAATATATATATATATATATATATATATATATATATAGAGAGAGAGAGAGAGAGAGAGAGAGGAGAGAGAGAGAGAGAGACCAGTATTCCCAAATTGTAGGGCGCAAGACCCGTTGAAAGGGGCCCGAGGAGCTTGGTGACCCGACTACTGAATCTTTTGACAGTATTTTAACACGCAACACAATTGGCTGAAGTAAATACAGTATTTCTACAGTTTTTGTACATTCAGGTATATGTGAAAATTGTTTAACAAATATGCCATGTACTGTACGTACTATAATAAATGAAACATTTATTTTTAATATTACTTAACAATAATTATGGTACCAATAAATTACACTTCACTGAATCACATTTGCAGTTTGAAATAAAGGGGACGCGAAGGACTGACTTTAGTTTGAAGTAGGGTTGCTAGATTTTTTTGGCAGACAGATTGGGACAATACAATAAATTTTTTTTATTTCAATTTCAATATATTGATGCGTAATTTACATATGTTCATATAAAATTTATACATACAGTGATAATTTTTATTAAAACAACGTGAATTTCTCAAGACATAAATTAAAATGAATAAACATTTTCTTACAAACAAAAAAACAAAGTACATTTTTTTTCCAACAAATAACTAAAAATAAACAAGAAACATCTACTCGTACTTTCCACTGGATTTAGCATCCTTTTTTTCTGAAACCAGGACATTCGATGGTCCCGAAAGGTCTTTTCGGGACGCTGGGACAAGATTCCGAAAACCAGGACATCTGGCAACCCTAGTTTGAAGGGAGTGTTGTATAAATATAGTTTTGAAAACGCTGGTAGAGGCTGAAAGTTTGTGCTGTAATAAATCTATTTCTCAGTATGGCTTCACTTCCTCAATTCAACTTCTCGTAATTGAGAATATTCACTTAAATTTGAAATCCGTTTAGAATTTATTCTCATGAGTGATTTACACGGATTTTCAGCAAATAAAAATTCAGGTTTACTAAAATTTTCAGATTTTGTAATATTGCAGTGTTACACCATTTTTTTTTCCTTAAGTTTTCTCACGGGTTTGCAATGTTGCATTGCATAACCCTTTCTAACTTTCGTTCGTGTTTCAATACAAGAATAAAACTTATATATATATATATAGGATGGGCAAAAAAAAAGGGAGACCTCGAACTTTGGCTGTAAAATCCAAAGTTATGGTCAGATTTCAATATTATTTCCACACCCCACAACTAAGTAAATTTCTTATACGGTGAGCGGACTTCAAAGAAAACTAATGAAAATTATGGATTTAATGAACATTTCTTTATGCAACAGGAAATTCTCCATTTACACTATTACTACATTATCGGGTCGGCAAAAAAAAAAGAGAGAGAGACCTTTTAAATTCTTCATATCTCGGCAAATACGGTACATAGAACCATGAAATTTTAGTATGTTAGTACTAGGTAATTATATGGTTTCTACGCCATCTTTTAGCATCTCCCGTTTTACCGATTTTCTTGAGAAGCTTGTCCAAACCTCCTGCAGTTGGCTTACGTTAATTAAAATCGCTTTAATTATCGCAAGATTTTTCTTGAATATTCGTCATAAATCCAATTTCTCAGTTAAAATGCTAAAAGATGGCATACAAACCATAAAATTACCTAGCACTAACATACTAAAATTTCATGGTTCAATGTACCATATTTGCCGAGATATGAAGGATTTAAAAGGTCTCCCTTTTTTTCGCCGACCCGCTAATGCAGTAATAGTGTACAGTAAATGGAGAATTTCCAGTGGCATAAAGAAATGTTCAATAAATCCGTAATTTTCATTAGTTTTCTTTGAAATCCGCTCATCGTATAGGAAATTTATTTAGTTGTGGGGTGTGAAAAAAATATTGAAATCTGACCATAGCTTTAGATTTTACAGCCAAAGTTCGAGGTCTCCCATTTTTTTTTGCCCACCCGAGATATATATATATATATATATATATATATATGAATAAAACCACGAAGGAAAGGAAACACAAAAAGGTGCTCAAGCGCTTTCGTCTAATGACATCCTCAGGAACACTGAAGTACATAAAAGGTTACGGCCTATATATGACGCGTTCGGTGGAGAAGGGGCGAACGCCACAAAATTCGAAAAATGAGTTTTTTGTCGTATAATTATCCTTTAAAACCTTTGCTTTACCTATGCAAAAAATTAGATGTTAGTCTGCACTCTTTCACGGTAAAATTTAGGTTTTAATGTATCTCAGAGAAATTTACTCCGCATCATTGCTTCACATTGAACACATCTATCTACTTTCTAGTCACTCGACAATGCCCTGTGATGCTCAATTTGGCCAAATTGAACAAATATAAAAAATAATTACAGCAATATTATTTACACCAAAAAAGATTATGTTACGGCCATAACTACAGCCGTTTCGCAGCGCTTCCTAGTTGTAGAAATGAAACAGGCTGATTTTCTCGATTTTGACGTCCTAAAAACGTGCATTATCATTAGGAAATCAACAACTACTAAATTTACAGATGCAAAAAAGTTAATATTTGACTTTCAACACAAAGAAGGCTACGTAATATCTACTGCATACCGCACAACCCAGATAATAGCCATCCCGTCAGACTGCAGAAAGGGAAAAAATCCTACAGTGTCAGTTTATTCAATCTAACCCAGCAGACACTGCAACCAAAGTATTCCCAATTGCTGCCAATAACTAAGGAAAAAATAAAAGATTTCAACGAATTATCAGACCTAATGCCTGCAACTGCAGTGAACTATTATACAAGATTGTTAAAGGAACTGGAAGAAACCGAAACAGTTGAAGCAGGTAATACAACATTCGACGAAGAGGACCAAATAATGGATTACACCAGTTAACATCAGAAGCTATCAATAAATAATATTGTAAAATTTCTTGGCGTTTTATTATATCGACATATTACACAACAATATTTTACTCAAATATGTGTTCAAATTCATACAACATTTCAATAAACCGGAAAAATACAAAGGTTTAAAGTTTACAAACTTTAACTGCATTTTGTGGCATAATTCGAAAATGTTGCGTTCGCCCCTTCTCCACCGAACGCGTCATATAGGTTACAGAAAAAAAAAAAAATAAAAAAAAAATAATAAATAAATAAATAAATAACATACATACACACAAACAAACACACACACATTATATATATATATATATATATATATATATATATATATATATATCTACACACACACATATATATATATATATACAGTACTGGCCAAATTATTAGGAATTTTTTTTAAATTTCAGTTTTTGGTATAAAATGTTAAATTAAACCAATTTTAAACGTTGAAAAGTTATTTATTTCTACACAAGAATACATGGTCATTATTTAGCAATAGTTTAGTACTTAGTTTGACCCACCTTAGCTGCCATAATGGCTGCGACACGCTTCGGCATGCCATGAATCAATTTTTTGCATAATTCTTTAGTCGAACGAAGCGTGTTTGTTCGTCAGTTGTCGTTTGGTTGTCGTGCGATGCGGTGTGTTTCTCTTTCTTTTACGTGTCATTGTAACTACCGTTTAATTTAAATAGTGTATTTACCCAATTTCGGCAATTATTTGTTACAGTTTTTAAGTGAATTTGAAAATGGGGCGAAAGAATGACTTGAGTCCACGGAAAATTGGGCAAATACAGGTTTTATTAACTTCTTCTACATTTAAAAAGGAAATCGCTGCCAAACTCCATGTTTCACCACAGTCAGTACTTCGTATTAAGAAAAAATGGTATTTGGAGAAAATGTAGGCCCCAAAAGGGTTGGAAGATGCGGCAGAAAAAGGGTAACGACTCCAAGAACTGATAGACAGATTGCAATTTTGTCTCTTAGAAATAGAAGAGCTACTTGCAAAAACATTTCCAGTAGTCTAGCGGCTGATGGCATCAATATTAGTCGTAGAACAGTCAACAGGAGGCTTCTAACTGCCGGCTTCAAAGCCTACCGCCCAAGGAAGAAGCCCAGGCTCACTGAGGCTATGAAGAAGGCACGTTTTGCATGGGCAAAGGAACACATTAACTGGACTAGTGAGGATTGGGAACAGGTAAGAATAATATTTAACATTAAATAGAATGTTAATACAGTAAATACAGTATGCATAGAAGTGTATTTACAGTACGTGATAAAACTGCAGTAAAAATATCTGTAAAGCAGCA
Source organism: Bathynomus jamesi (assembly GCA_023014485.1). Classification (NCBI taxonomy): domain Eukaryota; kingdom Metazoa; phylum Arthropoda; class Malacostraca; order Isopoda; family Cirolanidae; genus Bathynomus; species Bathynomus jamesi. Next base: position 673,851 of record JAJOZX010001058.1, on the reverse strand, counting down.
AGTCATACTGTACTTCGTTTTAGCTGTACTTCATACGCTATGCACTGACTCTTTCACAGGGCTTTCTTTGATTGCAGGTGGTGTTCTCCGATGAGTCAACGATTGCCGTGCTTGACGATCGTGTTCAAAGTGTAAGAAGGAGGCCTGGAGAAGAATTTTGCCTGAGTGTCTGATGAAAACGGTGAAATTTCCACAAAAGATCATGGTTTGGGGAGCAATTTCTGTGCATGGAACTAGTCGTTTGAGCATTGTTGAGGGGAATATGAACCAAGTCAAGTATATAGAAGTACTAAGAAGACGTCTACTGCCTCAAATAAGGGAATGGTATGGTAATAGACGTTGGATTTTTCAACAAGACTCAGCTCCATGCCACACGGCAAAGTCGGTTAAAAAATGGTGTCATGAAAATAGTGTTCGGTTGCTCCCATGGCTGGAAATTCTCCAGACATGAACCCAATCGAAAGTTTATGGTGTATTTTAAAGGACGTAATCCATGAAACGCCGATAACAACAAAACACCAACTCATAGAGCGACTTATTCAAGTCTGGTTTCACTCTACACGTATTAAGGAATTATGCAAAAAATTGATTCATGGCATGCCGAAGCGTGTCACAGCCCTTAAGGCAGCTAAGGGGGGTCAAACTAAGTACTAAACTATTGCTAAATAATGACCATGTATTCTTGTGTAGAAATAAATAACTTTTCAACGTTTAAAATTGGTTTAATTTAACATTTTATACCAAAAAATGAAATTTTTAAAAAATTCCTAATAATTTGGTCAGTACTGTATATATATATATATATATATATATATATATATATATATATATATATCAGGGGCGGCTTCTTAATGAATGCGAGGCATGCACTGCATGCGTAAATAATATACTCAATGAATTTAAAATTATTATTTAAGTTAAAAAAATAAAGTTAAAATTATTATTAATATTATTAATATAATATTGGTTCTATCCTCGGTTACTACATAACTCATAAGAATACCATAAAAGACAAAATACAGCTTATCTAATATGTACTACACTGTAATGCATGTGACTGCATGCCTAAGTAAAATTACCACGAGCTGCCACTGATATATATATATATATATATATATATATATATATATATATATATATATATATATATATAATATATATAAATAAAGATAAAATAAAATTAAAATTAAAGGATTAACAAAGAGTCATACAGATTTGTAAGGAAAAATATCGATTTTTAGCACAAGATCAAATGAATTATAAAAATACAAATTTATACTGGAAATCTGCCCGGGTTTTAACACTTTGCCTTTTATAGTCAAGTTTCAATATATATAAAAATAAAATGAAGATTAAAAGTTAATAAAGTAGCATACAAGTTTACCAAAGATTTAGCGTCCTACCCTTTTTATCTAAATCTGTTTTGAAGGAATTCAAAACAACAGGATCGAGTTGAAAAAGACCTTTGCTTATGTTAAAGTTATTTGAAAGTTGGATAATGGCAGACTCAAGAATATTTCTATTAACAATGTTGCTAGAGTGAAATAAAACTGAAGCATTATTCCAATCAATACAGTGGGATAACTCTGACAAATGGACAAAAAGAGCACTGGACAACTGTCCTGTTCTAACGGAATATTGATGCCATTTTTTCATCAATGTTTCTCCGCGCCCTTAGGATCGCCAGTCCGGAATACATCGATGCCGAATTGGAAAAAATCAACGGTATTGGAAGTGATCTGTTATCCATCTGCGTTTATGGAATCTTGTCTCAACAAGGCAAAACGAACTTTCTATCGTGTCAATAATAACACTCGTACTTTGTCAAAAAATATTTTAGTACTTCCATTTTTCCCGGGCTTTTTAGGCATTGCTAATGTACTTAAACTTTTGGATATTAATGTAGTATTTTCATATAACAATATTGTGAAAAATATCATAGTAAAAAATAGCCCTACCAATAATTCAGGCATTATCTATAAAATTGGGTGTAAACAATGTGATTCCTTTTACATAGATCAGACGGAAAGGATTTGCACACACGTATAAAACAGCATCAATATTCCGTTAGAACAGGACAGTTGTCCAGTGCTCTTTTTGTCCATTTGTCAGAGTTATCCCACTGTATTGATTGGAATAATGCTTCAGTTTTATTTCACTCTAGCAACATTGTTAATAGAAATATTCTTGAGTCTGCCATTATCCAACTTTCAAATAACTTCAACATAAGCAAAGGTCTTTTTCAACTCGATCCTGTTGTTTTGAATTCTTCAAAACAGATTTAGATAAAAGGGTAGGACGCTAAATCTTTGGTAAACTTGTATGCTACTTTATTAACTTTTAATCTTCATTTTATTTTTATATATATCGAAACTTGACTCTAAAAGGCAAAGTGTTAAAACCCGGGCAGATTTCCAGTATAAATTTGTATTTTTATAATTCATTTGATCTTGTGCTAAAAATCGATATTTTTCCTTACAAATCTGTGACTCTTTGTTAATCCTTTAATTTTTAATTTTAATTTTTACTTCTCTGTTTATTGCATATATATATATAATATATATATATATGTGTGTGTAGATATGTATATATATATATATATATATATATGTTTGTGTGTATGTATGTTATTTATTTATTTATTTTTATTATTTTTTTTTCTTTTTTTTTCTTTCTGTAACCTATATATAGGCCGTAACCTTTTATGTACTTCAGTGTTCCTGAGGATGTCATTAGACGAAAGCGCTTGAGCACCTTTTTGTGTTTCCTTTCCTTCGTGGTTTTGTTCATCATAAATATTTTTCACGTGTTACTTTCGTGAAATAATTTTCATATATATATATATATATATATAATACCTTGGTTGAATGGTTTGTTCTTAGGGAAGCGTAACTTAGCGAGGAATAGGAGGACGAAAAGATGGTACATGTTTATTGACAGACGTTTCGGAAAAATTCAATTTCCATCATCAGTGCTAAAAATTTTAAAACAAGTAAAAATAAATAAGTATAATAAATAAACGAACAACAAATTAAAATGGCGCAACAATTAGCGAGAATCAAAAACAAGTTACAATATATATTAGATTAAAAGATTAAAAGTTAAATGATATAAAGAATAAAAGTATGGATAATGAGTAAAATATAAAATGGTTTAGATAGAACAGAATTGTAAAATTACTTACAATTAGCGAAGATTAAAAGCAAGTTGCAATATGTATTAAATTAAAAGATTAAAAGTTAAATGATATAAAGTATAAAAGTATGGATGAAAAGTAAAATATAAAATGGTTTAAGTGAAACAGAATTGTAAAATTTCTTACCAGATTGTAATGACTAATTATACAGAAGGTTGGGAATGGTTGCCTGTTGAAAGAATTCCATTGGGACAATGGAGTCGGACGGAGTGATAGTGGATTTCTTTTGAAAGTTTATTTGGCAATGTTTAAATTGAAAGCAGAACTGTAATCGTTGAGGGTTGGCTGGATACTAAGGATGTAAAGGGACTCAAGTATGCGGAGGTCGATTAGTTGGTTGGCTGAATTGATAATTTTGAAATTGGAGGAAAGTAACGGGTGGTTGTGGAGGTGGCAATGATCCCTTATTGCAGATTTGGAGGGTTTGTTCACAGCCCCTGAACAAACCCTCCAAATCTGCAATAAGGGATCATTGCCACCTCCACAACCACCCGTTACTTTCCTCCAATTTCAAAATTATCAATTCAGCCAACCAACTAATCGACCTCCGCATACTTGAGTCCCTTTACATCCTTAGTATCCAGCCAACCCTCAACGATTACAGTTCTGCTTTCAATTTAAACATTGCCAAATAAACTTTCAAAAGAAATCCACTATCACTCCGTCCGACTCCATTGTCCCAATGGAATTCTTTCAACAGGCAACCATTCCCAACCTTCTGTATAATTAGTCATTACAATCTGGTAAGAAATTTTACAATTCTGTTTCACTTAAACCATTTTATATTTTACTTTTCATCCATACTTTTATACTTTATATCATTTAACTTTTAATCTTTTAATTTAATACATATTGCAACTTGCTTTTAATCTTCGCTAATTGTAAGTAATTTTACAATTCTGTTCTATCTAAACCATTTTATATTTTACTCATTATCCATACTTTTATTCTTTATATCATTTAACTTTTAATCTTTTAATCTAATATATATTGTAACTTGTTTTTGATTCTCGCTAATTGTTGCGCCATTTTAATTTGTTGTTCGTTTATTTATTATACTTATTTATTTTTACTTGTTTTAAAATTTTTAGCACTGATGATGGAAATTGAATTTTTCCGAAACGTCTGTCAATAAACATGTACCATCTTTTCGTCCTCCTATTCCTCGCTATATATATATATATATATATATATATATATATATATATATATATATATATATATATATAGATGATTCTCTTCAACTGCGTTCCGACTCTCCGACTTAACCTTCACGCCCATGATGGAATCCTCCATCAACTAGCACGCCCACTGCCGCCCAGATACGCTTACACACTGGCTGACATCCTCGCCACCCATCCTCAGTTGTCACTCTTCAGGAACCTCGTTGGATACGTAAGTTGTAAGATATAAATGGTAACTCGCGAAACGTCTTTCGGTAGAATTAAAGAATGAAGAAGCGTCGTAGCCAGTCCGTAACTCAGTGGGTAACACTGTTTCCATATAAGCGAAGTAAAGACGCTGAAGACGAGTGTTCGAACCAGGATGATGGTGGTAATAATAATAATAATAATAATAATAATACGAGAGTTCGAGGAATGGGCCGCATTAATTGGCCTGAGCGCTGTGCCAATTTCTGATCCTCTTCAATTATCATTAACAATCGTCGTACTCGTCCAACTTAATTCATCGCCCCCTTTTATAATGAAGGTTTCCCTTTTTCACTCATTTTACGGGAAGGTGATCGAATGTTCGTACACTTTAAATGAAGTAATTCTGTATTTTACTGTGGCTCTCATACCATAATGACCTCTTAGTGTGCTTTAGAAGAGTTTATTCAAAATATTGAAGTTATAAATTTACTCCTTTTTGTTTTTGGAATTTATTTTTATAATTATACTTTTTGCAGGCAGATTTACTGTTGAAAGTTAGAACTGAAAAAACTTTGACTATCTTTGCACCCACAAACGAAGCTATAAAGAAACTTCCGAGAAATTTCCTGGATTCAATCACTTACGATAAAAGATACTTTACCGCTTTGCAAGGTACGCATTCACCCCAAGTGAAGTTTTTGTTACACTGCATCGGACATATAATCTTTTCCGGTGAAAATAAAATATTATTTCCGGTAGTGTCCTTTTCTACCTCGCCATATATTTAGTTTCAGAAGAATTATTGCTACTTTTCTTGTAAGAACTTTCGCCGAATTTGCAATTTTGGGCATTAATGAGAGACTTTTATAGCTCTATAATGAATTTCCTTTAATAAATATTTAAACTTAATTCAACCTTTATGAGAGGAAATTCGTCAAGTATTAACGATATTTTACGATGACCTTTATTCCTGACGTTCAAACATGAACCGAAATTATTATTTCCCTTCTGGATAACCTATACAGAGAACTTAATATGTACATTTAGTATTTATTGAACATATTAACATCAGGTGAAACATTTTGATTTCCTTCCATCAGTCTATATAATCTTTTCAAAAAAAAATAAAAAAATGGCAACAAATTCAAGAGCCTCGAAGTCCTCTGGGGGAGAGAACCATAAATATTCTCACTTCTGGCTCCCTTATTGCCGATACCGGGAATGCAGACCTGGGCAGCGGGTCTGGATCTGCTACCGCCCATTCGAGATGTTCTGGGACTCTGCCTGATTCACTTTTCATAAACTTCTGTAACATTCGTGGCCTTTCCTGAAAGTTTCAATCTGTTGAACACCGCCTCTCTTCTAAACCTCACCTTCTCTTCCTCACTGAAATTCATGCGACTGGGACAACTGACAGCAACCAATTTTCTGTACCCTCTTACTTTCTCTATATTCAATTTCACTCCAAAGGTAGATGTTGCGTATATGTACGCAATGACCTAACTTGTTCTTGTATTTCCGAACTCGAATCCTAAGAATTCTACTGTATACCCTCTAACTACGGCTGACATGCCAATCTCAAACTAAATACATTTGCACTGTCTACATTTCTCCTAATTCTATTGACTATCCAAAATTCTTTGACGACCTCACTTCCAAAGTGGAATACGATACATTCTATCCCACTCTCCTCTTGCTGAAATCTCCATTTCAGGTGATTTCGGTATTCACCACCACTTTTGGCTCTCCTCTCATTTCGCTAACATCCCTGGTGAACTACCCATAAGCGTATGAGGCGGGGGGTCTGGGGGGGAACTCCCCCCCCAGAAATAGGGAATTGAGCATTTTCAGGGCAAACACTGAGCATTTTCAGGGCAAATACTCAAATTTTTCGTGACATTCCTTTGTTTATTTTTTTACTTCTTGAGGTGAATTAATTACTTGCTACTATACTTGTAGTTAATATTTAAAACGTAAGTTGAGGACTTACTGAATTCTATATCAACTGCAATGCCGTAGTTTTGATTGCCATTTAGAAATGTTGTAGCAAAATTTTATCTCATTTTTGTAAATTGTAGTTTTTTATATAAAAAAGGCTTTAATATATGTTACTCATACTCTAACCTTTGTGTTATTTTATGCTACACATAGTACTTATGCGGAAATCAGGGCACCCTTAAAATTTTCAGGGCAAATTTTTTCCTCCCCCACCCGAGTAAAGTGCCATCCCATACGCCTATGGAACTACCTCACAATTTTTCTCTCCTGAATGACCTAGAGCAGATTGTACAGTACCCTACTCGTATCTCTGATCGCCTTGGAGATAGGCCCAACATTCTGGACTTATTTCTCATCTCTCATCCTTCTTATTTTGTCGAACGTTTTCTCCATTGGGCTCCTCCGAACACAATCTTCTATCTGTTTCCTGTTCTATCACTCCAATTCGTCCTTTCGATCCTCCCAAGAGGAGTCGTCTTTGGCACTTTGGTGCCGCTGATTGGGAGGCCCTTCAGCAGGTCTGTGATTTCTCATGGAATGATTACTCCTTCCGTGGCCGAGGCCCGTCCGAGTGCGCTGAGCTCATCATGGAGTTGATTCTCACGGGCATGTAGGCGTACATACCATATTCTATTCATACTACTATGCAAAAAAAACCTTGGGTTAACTTTACTTCTTCTAATGCTATTCGCAACAGAGAGGAGTCTTTCAGAAGGTACCGTTGCCATCCAACTCCTGACTCTCACTCAGCTTATATTTCTGCCCGGAATCGACTCGCCAAAAATTCCTTCATCCGGCAAAAATGTGAAAATCAATACAATTCTAATTCTTCTCGCTCTTCCTGACATTTAGCTAAGAATCTCTCCAACAACTTTACTTTATCTTCTTTCTCTCCTTTCCATTCCGACGGCACAGTTGCCGTCTCTTCTGACAAAACTGGACTCTTCGTTCAAACTTTCGCCCCCAACTCAACTCTGGACGATTCCGGTGCTGTTCCTTCATCTCCTCCTCCTCCCAGATTTTATAATGTTTGAAATTAGAATCTCTTCCAAATATGTTCTTTCTGCCCTATCTGGGCTCAACACTAGTAAGGCGTACGGTCCTGATGGTGTTCCTCCTGTTGTTCTCAAGAACTGTGCTTCTGTGCTGACATCCAGCCTCTGCAAACTCATTCGTCTTTGTCTCTCATCTGGTACTTTTCCTTCCTGCTGGAAGTTCGCTTTCATTCAGCCTGTCCCAAAGAAGGGTGACCGCTCTCAAACCCCCAACTATCGTCCAATTGCTTTGATTTCTTGCCTTTCCAAACTTTTTGAATCTATCCATAATAGGAGGATTCTTAAACACTTTTCTACTCACAAGCTTCTTTCAAATCGTCAGTATTGGTTTCGCAAGGGACGCTCTATTGGCGATCTTCTTCTCTCTCTCTGATTCTCGGTCATCCTCCTTTCGGGATTTCAGTGAAACTTTTGCTATTGCGCTAGACATATCGAAAGATTTTGATAGAGTGTGGCACAAATCTTTAATTTCCAAACTGCCCTCTTTAGGCTTCTATCCTTCTATCTGTGCCTTCTTCTCTAATTTCCTTTCTGACCAATCTATAGCTGCGGCTGTAGATGGCCACTCTTTTCCTTTTATTTATCAATGACCTATTAAGTCGCACTTCCTGTCCAATCCACTCCTATGCCGATGATTCCACTCTTCACTGCTCCACCTGCTTCACAAAGCGTACCTCTCAACAGTCACTCCATGATTCGCGTAGGACGGCTATGGTACTCAGTACATCTGACCTCTGATTTTTCTGCCATTTCTGATTAGGGCAAGGAAAACCTTGTGGCTTTCAATGCCTCCAAAACTCAGTTCCTCCATCTGTCTATTCGTCACAATCTTCCAGACCAGTGCTTCTCAACCTTTTTGATGCTTGTTCGCACAAAGATCGAGACCCCGGAATCTGGTTCGCACCACCCACGGTTGAGAACCCACAGCCAAGAGTCCTCCAGTGACTTCAGTTCCTCATTGGGAAAATACAACTCCATGTTGTCTTGCAGCGTTGACAAGTGTTCGTGATGAGCTGCGCCATCTTGTCTTCCAGATCTGGTTGAATCTCTTCCCACAGGCATGTCTTCATGTGCCCAGCGAACTCAACAAAGTCCGAAAAGTCTCGGTGACTGACTCGCGACTTCCACTTTTTTAGTGAATCCTTGAAGTCTGCGATTTTGCTCATCGCGCGAAAGACGCACCCTCCTTGGCCTTGCCCTTGCATCTTCAAATTCAACGTGTCCAAATGCGTGAACACGTCGACGAGATATGAAAGACAGGCCAGGCAATAGATATCGTTAAGCTTGACCCCCTTCTCGTCCTGCTGTTGCGTGAACCATGTCAAAAGCTCCACCTTCAGTTCCCAAACTCTTCTCGTAACATGGCCTCTGGAGAGCCAGCGCACATCGGAATGATAAATGAGCATTCGCTGTTCACCCCCGAGTTCGTCGCACAGCTCTTCGAAAGCGCGTGATTTTTTCGCATTGGAACGAATCGAATTTACGACTTTAACGACGTCTTTCAACACATTCAACAACTCACGTTCTTCTTCGCCCGTTCCCATTTTTTTCGCCACCAATGCTTCCTGATGGATGATACAATGTGTGGCAATGCAGTTTGGAGCTATTTGCTTGATCCGGGCCACGACTCCTTGGCGAATCCCTGTCATTGAAGCGGCCACGTCGGTGGTGACAGCTGTGCACTTTTGCCAATCCACCTGATGTTCCTGCATGTACTGGTTGAGTTTGTTGAAGATAGCCTCACCCGTTGTTTCCACGCCAACGGGGAGACAGAAGGAAAAGTGATCGCTGATTGTGCCGAGGTCGATGTCCGGGAATCGTACATAAGAAATGAGTTGGGATCCCAACTGAATCCCAAAGCATTCTGCCGCTCTAAGTTTATCAATGAGTTGCTCTTTCAACGATAGAGCGACGTCAACACTTCGTCTTCGCATGGTATCGTCAGACAACGCGAGCTTCTTTATTTCTTCAACAGCTGCCGCTCCCCCGTGGATGTTCTGGGCAGCGATTTCAAGGCAGGGCTTGATGACTCTCCGCAAGCGTGAATGACTTTTTTTGTTTCATTAAAATTCCCGCGACCATGGCGGACGTCAGCGCAAGATGATTAGCAGTAGGCGGCATCACATTCCTCTCAAACTGGTTTCGGGTTTTCTGGTACAACTGCAGCTTCTGCTCGTAAAATTCCCGTGACGTATTTTGATGTTCTGTGTGCTGCTGGTCGCGATGTCTCTTCAACTTCGTCCCATCCAAAGATGTACTTGAATAGACAACATGACAGTAAAAGCATTTTGCCGATGGATATTCAGAATCATCATCATCGCGGGAAAATCCTAGCTGCACCCACTCGTCTTTCCAGCGTCGGTTTTTGGGTTTCCCCGCCACCGGCAGTTTTCCCACGGTCTTCTTGCCACCCTTTCGAGTTTTTTTGGATCAGGTGGCGCTGTATCTGGTGAAGCTGTTTCTTCCGTCTTCTCAGGTTTCTCATTTTCGGCAGCTTCGGTAGTCCGTTTGAACCCGAACCTGAACAGCGTTGAATTGTTGCTCATTTTTTAAGAGAAAACAGCTCTTGCACGAATAATTAATTAATATATAGATATAAGGATCTATGATTCTATCATATAACTATTATAGATCGATAGATACCTGAAAGTAAAAAGAATTACAAGATAAAAAATGCTTGCAAACTAGGTTTGATGCGTAATATATAATACATCACAGATATCTCCTAATTTCAAAACTACGTTCACACTGAAACTGAAACAAACCACACTGGAAGCAACCCATAGTACAACTAAAAAAAATATGCACATCTGCAGACGCAGATGACGCTCCAAACGACGCCAGATCATGGTGTCGTTCGCAGCTAGCCATCATGTTCGCACTCGGTTCGCACTATGTTTCCCGTACGCACCAAATCTTTTCTCGTTCGCACTTGTGCGTACCATCACACAGGTTGAGCAGCACTGTTCCAGACGACTATCTCCTTACTTTCAACAACACACATCTCAATCCTTCCACTTCTCTTAACTTTCTTGGCGTTTCCTTTTCTCGTGATCTTTCCTAGGAAGATCACATATGCTCTCTTTCTAAAACAGCTTCTAAGAGGTTAGGTGTGCTGTACCGTCTCTGCAGTTTCTTCACCACTGCTCAGCTACTTTCCCTGTACATTGGTCTTGTCCGCCCCTGTATGGAGTATGCTTCTCATGTGTAGGATGGCTCAACCCACACAGCCGTACTTGACTGGGTAGAATTAAAGGCTTTTCGTCTCATCAGTTCCCCGCTTCGTACTGACTGTCTTCAGTCTCTCTCTCTTCGCCACAATGTTGCCTCACTCTCTCTTTACTATCACTATTATAACAGATACTGCTCGTCTGAACTCTCTAACTGCATGCCTCCTCCTTTAAGGAGAGCACGCAGCACCAGACGTTCTACACTTTCCCATTCCTTTTCTGTCCAACTCTCTAACACAAGGGTTAATCGGTATTTTCAATCTTTCATCTACTCCCTCTGTATACGACCTCGAATCTTTCAAATGCAGAGTGCCCAGGCATCTCGAAAACCATGGACCTTGATTTTGGCTCTGTTTTTCTGCTGTTTTGGGTGGGGGCGACCCTTTGCGGGCATTCGCCCTTGACCCTTCCTTGCATAAAAAGAAATATATATACATTACTGAAAAGTGTTTTCTGAACTTATTTCAGCTTTGGTTCGAAACCATTTGGTAGAGGGTTTGTTATGTTCGTTGGAACTTCAAGTCAGAACTTTAATTACAACTTTAGAAGAGAGAACACTTAGTGTTGGATGCGGACTCAACTTCACTATCACGATCAGTGATGCCAACATTTTTGACAGTGATATTATTACTCAGAATGGCGTCCTTCACTATTTGGACAGAGTACTTCTCCCTCCAAAGGGTAAATAAATATAGTGGTCAAGTATTGAAAACCGAACGTTTGTACATTTTCCTTTTTTGTCTGTGGTGAAACGTGTTTCGATATTTCACACAAAACATCTTGTAATATACTTACAGATTCCAAATTCAGCTAATGAAGTCCGATATAATACTGGGGCCAACGTATTTTGCTCTTTTCATTAATAATAAATCACTTCTGTTCTTGAATGAGTCTTATTTTTCGCTCACTTTGTCGAACTTTTACTCATTCAAAAACGTTTGGGTAATATGACAGCGCGTGGCTTCATAGAATAATAGTTGGGGATAATTCCTCCATTGTAAAAGGGTGACTTACGAAAGTTGAGGAGAAATGTTACCTCTCGCATTCCACGAAGTTTTATGTCAGACTTCAGTAACTTGAATTATGTAAATACATTTTGAGTAAAATAATATTAAAGTTTATTAGTTCGCCACTTCATTACTCTTTAAATCTTATCCGGATTATAAATGAAAAAAGCTTCACTTTTTTCTACGTGAAGGTCAAAATATGAAAATAAAAACCCACTCTAATAGACAGAGTTTATTTCCACAACAGTTTCGATGCCCACTGGCATCCTCCTCGGGTGGATACAGAAAAAAGAATGAACCAAAACAAGAGGAAAAATCCCTTACGGAGTCGGGGGAACGTGTTCTAACCTAAGCGTGAATTTCTTAAAGGTCTCTGGATTGTTTCCTTGCTTTTAGTAAATGTAATAATGGAAGTAATAAATGTGGAAATAAATATAAATGCAACAGATGTAATAATAAAGGTAATATTATAAATTTAATAATTAGGGTAAAGGTAATAATAATAAATGTTAAAAAAAAAAATGTAAATGCAATAATAAATGCAGTAATTATGTCAAAATATTAGAATCTGTATGTATAGAACAAGAAGATAGTTTTAATTTGTGCGAATGTACTTATAAGCGGGACCCTGTAATAAAATGCCCTTCCGGTGTCGGGAGGACGGTATTTAACCTAGGTGCGAATTTCTTAATGATCTCTGGATTGTTTCCTTCTCGCCTTTTTCATTCGTTTTTCGGTTTATAAGTTCTGTATAATAAACAACAATGTAATAACCAATGTAATAATAAATTTATAATTTCTGTAATAAATAATAATGCAATATTAAATGTAATAAATTTAATAATAAATGTAATAATTATGTAAAAAAAAAAAAAAAAATAGAATCTGTATGTTTAGAACAGGAAGATAATTTTAAATTTGTGCGAATGTACTTATGAGCGGGTCCCTTTAATGAAAATGCCCTTCCGGTGTCGAGAATGGGATCTAACCTACGTGCGAATTTCTTAACGGTCGGTCCCTGGACTGTTTTTCCCTCTTGTTTTGGTTCATTCGTCTTTCTGTATCTACCCGAGGAGGATGCCAGTGGGCATCGAAACTGTTGTGGAAATAAACTCTGTCTATTAGAGTGAGTTTTTATTTTCATATTTTCTTATTCGGATTAATATTAACCAACAACGATTTATTCCATGAAACTTCTACCGTAATTTTCTACTAAAGCACAGAATTTTAGCTATTTTGTTAAAAGATATCTTGTCTATTACTCCATTTCAACATAGAATAACGAAACAGAAGTATCACCCCGAGTATGACTTTTTTTTTTTACGCTACTAATACAGCTCTGAGCCTCGCACAAGTTGCAAGACAAATTGGGGCGACGCTTTTCATTCAGTTATGTCGGTCAACTGGCTTACTCGAAGATCTTACCTCCAAAGGACCCTACACAATCTTTGCCCCATCAAATCGAGCACTTAGAGGTAGGTGGCTTTATAAATTATATATATGGGAATGAACTCAGAATGGTCCCCTGAGTTTTTTATGATACACACAGACAGTGCATGGAACAAGGAACTCTTCTGGGATAATTAAATCCACTGTAGTTCGAATAAGTAATGGTAAATGACAAACACCATAGTTTTTCTTTTTCATGATGCTAGCCCGACGTGGGCAACGGGTCACTCGCAAAGAGGTCCCATAAATATAGCTTCCCTCACCAGCTATCTGCAAAGCAGACAGGATCCAGCTTTGGAACATGGATCTAGGGTTTAAAGCAGCCTAGCCCTGCTACATTTAGAACCTCAATATAAGCAAAAGACTCGCTGCCTTCACGTCAGATTGAATACATCAAAGAAAAAGGGGTAACTATTATATTTTTAGCCAAAAACCAAAAACTTAAGCCTCAACTGGCAGAATTGAGCGTCCACTTTTCAAGGCACATAACACGTCCGTTTCAAGATGGGAATGAACTCAGAATGGTCCCCTGAGTTTTTTATGATACACACAGACAGTGCATAGAACAAGGAACTCTTCTGGGATAATGTTATGTGCCTGTGTGTATCATATATATATATATATATATATATATATATATATATATATATATATATATATAGAGAGAGAGAGAGAGAGAGAGAGAGAGAGAGAGAGAGAGAGATTGAGCTTCGTGAAATTAAGAATTATCGCATGAAATATTTGAAAGGTTGAAAAGTAAGGTTGTAAGGTATATATATATATATATATATATATATATATATATATATACACAGAGTGGGTAGACAAAAAGTGACCCCTTAGAGGTAAACTGTCATATTAAAAAAAGTAAGGGGACTATAGCCCCCAAACTTCATAGATGCTTACCTAAGCATGTTGTTCGTCTTAATTGAGAAGTTGCTCGATGTGTCCCCTTTCTTGCCCAACGCATGACTCCAAACTTGGACGCCACTGATCAATACACCTGTTTACATATCGTTGAGACACCTCCTAGCCGATCAGAATTTTTTCGCAGGAGTTCATCTATATCTCTTATATTGGTACTAGGGCTGTAAACTTTGGACTTCACGGCTTTCCAAATACCATAATCTAGTGGTGAAAGATCGGGGCTACTAGCCGGCCACATATTGGATTCGATAAAATCCGGTGTTTCGTTCTCAAGGAATGTGACAGTTTGGCCTGCTCTGTGAGCAGGGGCTCCATCTTGTTGGAAAGTATATCTTTCACCACTAATTCGTCGAATATCAGTTAGATAGAGTGAAAGATATACTTTCCCACAAGATGGAGCCCCTGCTCACAGAGCAGGCCAAACTGTCACATTCCTTGAGAACGAAACACCGGATTTTATCGAATCCAATATGTGGCCGGCTAGTAGCCCCGATCTTTCACCACTAGATTATGGTATTTGGAAAGCCGTGAAGTCCAAAGTTTACAGCCCTAGTACCAATATAAGAGACATAGATGAACTCCTGCGAAAAAGTCCTGAAGTCCAAAGTTTACATCCCTGGTACCAATATAAGAGACATAGATGAACTACGCGAAGAATTCTGCTCAGCTGGGAGAAGGTGTCTCAACGATATGTAAATAGGTGTATTGATCAGTGGTGTCCACGTTTGGAGGCCTGCGTTGAGCAGAAAGGGGGACACATCGAGCACCTTCTCAATTAAGACGAACAACATGCTAAGGTAAGTATCTATGAAGTTTGGGAGCTCTAGTCCCCTTACTTTTTTAATATGACAGTTTACCTCTAAGGGGTCACTATATGCGTAAGAACACGGGCACACTTTGCTCTGCAAAATATCCTTCAGGCTACTGAATGTGTGTGTGTGTGTGTGTGTAAAGTAAAATTAAACGAAATAATTGTACAAATGTATTGAGAGTGTAGTACTGTGACTGGCAGAAGCGGTGACTCTGAAACCAGATTACATGGGTTCGAGTCCCATTAGCTCTTATTTTTCGCGCTTGATGGCCTTTTCCCTTTTCAAAATAATTATAAAGAATAAGATGTTAGCGTGATTTCTTCCCATTTAATGTGATTCCCAATTGATTCTTGGTCCAAGAGTGAGAAATCGTCGGGTGAGAATCTGAAAGAAGAACTATTCTCAAATCGATCCATTGCCATTTTGTTGGATTTCCCACTTTCAGTTACATTTTGTGATTACTTCCCACTCACTCTCATTCCCATTCCCATCTATACTTACGGTTAGGAAGTGGGAATGTCGAAGTAAGAAATCCAAGTTTGAGAAAAGAATTTCCTGATTTGGGAAGTGGTAAAAAGAGACCGTGACGCAATTGCGGGTTTGAGGGATATCTTCTATGAAATTGTAACTTAAAAGTAGGAATGCCAAAGGATCGATATGAGAATTACCCCCATTTAGATTGTCACTCGTTGATGTATATGAATTGCCAATTCGGCTTCGGAAAATTTATAAACTTATATTATTTTTTATTCTAGAAATAAGGCCCGAGCTGAAAAAGAACGAAACAGCTTTGAAACAAATGTTGCTTCATCATATCGTTGATGGAGTCCATACTTCGTATACCCTCAAAGACAACGCTGCCTTGCAAACTTTGGCAGCCTCTCAGAGCGACACTTTTCCCCGGTCTTCTTCCAGAGGAGAGAAGTCTCAAACGCGTTGGAAATACTGGCTAAGAATACGAGTCCATCACGAGGTGTTAATCTATTTCTAGTTTCCTCAGATGCGTGGAAACTTTCATCTATTTATGAGGAGTGAGACAGATTCGATAGCGCAACAATAGTGCGCTTCCCTCACTTGAATGCTCAAAGTCGTGTCCAAGGGTGCTTAGGGGGCAGGGGCGTTTTCAAGGTTTTGAATTGGTCGGAGCAAGTTAGGCTGCAGGGGGCCCGGGCCCCGTTTACCAGTTTTCCTCAATGGAAGTTCTCGAAGAACTCTTAAATGTTTTCACTAATCACTACATATTTAAGTTACTTAAGTAACGTTATTTCAATCAAAGTTAAAAAAAATACAAACAGCACTGAGTTTTGTAAACTTTAATCAAGATGTAACTATATAGAGTAGAAGAATTATAGCAACCAACTTACATGATAGTAATCAACACTAAATTATATCTAATTTTTTCATCTTAAACTTTTAATGGCTGGCAAAAAATGGAACAGTAAATATCTACGAGGGCCACTCAATATATTTTGTCCCACCTTTTTTTCTTTCCAAGTTTCCTTGTAAGTTTCAGAAATTTTGTACACAAGTAGTAACATACCTTTCCTGCAAGTTTTATTTTTCCACATAGTTTCCATCCTTTTCTACGGCTTTCCTCCACCTCGAAACACGGGCCTTTATTCCTTGCTGGTAGAAGTCCGCTGGGTTCCGCTGGAGCCACCTCTTAACCTCCTCAACAACCTCATCGTCACTCTGAAACTTTCTTCCATGAATAGCATCCTTCATTGGCCCAAACAAATGGAAGTCTGAAGGTGCCAGATCCGGGCTGTATGGAGGGCGGGGTAACACAGTCAAACGCATTTTTGTGATGGCCTCTCTTGTTTGCAAACTGTTGTGTGATCTTGCGTTATCGTGCAAAAGAAGGACGTCTTCCAATTTTCTCTCCGGTAGAACTCGTTTTATACGTCTCTGGAGTCTCTGTAGGGTAGCAATATATGCCTATCAGTTGATTGTTTATCCTTTCTTCATAATGTCCACCAGAATCACCCCTTTCATGTCCCAGAAGATGGTGGCTATAACCTTTCCTGCAGAGGGAGCCATTTTGAACTTTTTCTTGCGTGGGGAGTCTGCGTGATGCCACTCCATGAATTGGCGTTTTGTTTCAGGTTCAAAATGGTGTACCCAAGTCTCATCCCCAGTCACAATTCGTGAAAGGAAGTCATCTCCTTCTGTCTCGTATCGAACCAACGAATCAGAAGCAATTTCTTTTCTTTGGGCTTTGTGATCTTCAGTCAGTTGGCGAGGAAGAAACCATGAACACACTTTTGAGTATCTCAGTTGCTGAATTATCGTATTCACACTTCCTTCACTAATTCCTAGCTCTAGTGATAGTTCCTCGTATGTGACGCGCCGAGTTGATCGACTGATGCTGTTAGCACGTTGCGCAGTGTGAGATGTCACAGCCGATGCCGGGCGACCGCTGCGTGGCTGATTATTGAGGCTGGCTCTTTCTCTCTCCGATGATCTTGCACGTTTAGACCAGCGTCCAATTGTGCTTCGATCAAGAATAGCATCTCCGTAAACGTTTTGTAGACGTTTGTGAATATTTCCAAGTGTTTCCTTCTCTGCGGTTAAGAACTCGATAACAGCTCTCTGTTTACGACGCACATCATTGTCAAACGCCATTTTCGAAACTGCGTTAACCATCGGTTTTATACAAGGGCGTTTAAAAGCGGTTTTATACAAGGAGGGGAGGTTGAAACTGGAAAAATCCGGTTATGTGAAGCGCAGAAAGTTCAAACTTACGGCTGAAAAGACACTTCAGCCCATGGCCTATTATTTAGCTAAGAAAAAAGGGTGGGGCAAAATATATTGAGTGCCCCTAGTAGATTCAGATGACATGTATTACAACAATTAGAACCAATGACTTACATCCTCACAGGAAGGTAAACGACTAAACATACCCTAATGGTAAATTTTGTGGACTAAAATGTGCTCACATAATGGTTAACATATCTGTTCAAACTACATTCAAGATTAAAGAACATGGAGTAATGATCAGTGATCTAGAATGTGCTTCTGCGCCTAGTCTTACAAGTTACAAAAGTGTGTACAAAAGTAGACAAAAGGGACCGGGGTAAGGGGGGCCCGTCGGGGCCGTACCCCACTTGCCATGTTAAAAACGCCCCCTGCTTAGGGGGGATATTTCTAACCTAATGGTTAGAGGACCATTTTAGGACAGAAATAGACACTTTTGTACGGTGTCACGTAAACACATATATTACTATATGGAGCAAGATTTTTACTAAATTTAATTTTACCCTACACTCAGTAAAAATAAACATAATATATAAGTGAAGAAGTCGCAAAAAGGGTCTATTTAAAAATATTACCAGCATTCCTTTCCAACTGAATGGACTAATACAAGTAATTATAGAACACAGAAAATTTGCTAATAAGCAAATCATCTAGCATCTGGCAGTCAAAACGCGCTCAAATTTTTGTATCGATTAAGATATGAAAAATAAAGATTAACAATTTCAAAATTATGGCAAATGGACGTGTCAATGACGAAAGCTTTACCGTCTGTGACAGGAAATTTTATGCGAGGTTTCCGGCCGGATAGAAAACCTCCATAAATACGCCTCTGATGCTCACTTAGGTCAGCGTTTCTTAAACATTTTTATCCAACGGCCCCTTTAAGTGGAATTCAATCGCTCGTCCCCCACTTATTTCAAATGCAAATGAAGTGCAATTTATTGGTACCATAATCAGTGTGAGGTAGCAGGAAAATTAATGTTTCATTTATTAATGGCACGTTTTCTAAAAAAATTACCTACAGTATATCAGGTAAAATAATAGTGGCTAAAATTATTGAACATATTCAGATTTTTACTTGTTATCTTCCTTTTGCCAACCCCTTTAGACCTCCCTTTAGGAGGGGCTAATCCCGCAGTTTTGAAAAATCTGACTTAGTTATAATATTAGCTAGACTTTACTCAAAACAGCTTACTTAATTCACTTTATACACGGGTTATTTTTATAGTTCATTAACTATACGTACAAGAGAGGCATATATGTTAATAATAAAAATACATGAAATTAATGCGCGACTTTTTTCTGTTGCAGAGAGTGACGGTGGGTGACGCCGTGGTTCTCTCTGGCGATAATGAGGCATTCAACGGCTTCGTCCACGTAATTGACAGAGTTCTTCGACCCGCAAAAAAGACCGTTGGAGAAGTTGTTTCTTCGATGAAAGGAGCAACGCGATTTAGGGAAATGATGATTAAGGTAAACTTTATAACTCTTTTTTTTAATTAGTGTAAAAAGGATATTTGTATATTTATTTTAATGGAATATTGCTCCAACTACAAAAATAGAAGTTTGCATTGTATTTACTTCCTTAACAAATTTAGATAACAAAATATTAATATAATCCATTACAAAAATCTTTTAAAATAATCAAAACGAGAGTAAATGGATTAGTAATTTTTTAATATTTTCGTTAAAAAATACAAATAAATAATTAATGATACTAACATTATAAATCCAAAAATCGGATTTACGTTGCAGTGAGTTCATGTGAAGCATTTTTAACTTAAACTAAGTTTAAGGTATCTTGTTAACAAATGCGAAAAGCTCGATGATAATTTCAAACGCTCAATACAGTATGGATAAAATAGAATATGGTTCGTGGCTCGAAACTTATTTTAAATTGTAGCTCCCGTTGGTACAGTCTCCATACAGCTACAACAAAGACTAAATGCCGGTGTAACGTTGAAAAATGAGGTACACCTCATTATTCAACGTTATTCAGTTATGGACAGTTATGTACAGACAATACAAAACAACGCACTTCGTATCATTACAGGATGTACTCAAACAACGCCAATAGAACACCTGCACACAAAAACAAAAATACTGAAAATTAGGGACCATTTAGACATGAGGGGAACACAATTCATGGCAGCAGCGACAATTAACCCACAACATCCTTGCCACTACATGTACAATCATGCACCAACACCTCGCACCATTAAGGTAACACCAGAGAGACATTATAACCAAATACTCCATTCCATACCACGCCCCACAGACATCACACAGTACAGAAAACAAATACACACACACACACACACACACACACACACACACACACCTAACCCACAAAGCACTGACACGACTCGGTCTGAATGCGGTCCTAGGTTCGAAGCCGCCACCCATTGAGAGGTCAGGGACCAGCCTGAGCAGATCGGATCGAGTTAACTTAGTACAATTACGATGTGGACATCACCCCAACTTACAGACATAAACACAGACTAAACAACTCCACAGACGACACCTGCCACCTGTGCCAGGACACACCACAAACAATTCAAACAAATGAACACATTATGACAGACTGTACCGCTCTAGCAGAACATAGAACGCAACACAACATCACTAGTGCACTGAACCTCTGGTCCACTCCGGAGAGGACGATCGGTTACCTGCGTGCCGCCGGCTTGCTCGATCAGGGTGGGCTGATCGGCTAACCAACAACAACAACGTTGAATAATGAGTGCACCTCAATTTTCAACGTTAAAAAATGAAGTACATTGTTGAAAAATGAGACACTTCGTTGAAAATTGAGTTGAAGTAGACTATAAGTTAAAGTAGCCCATCAGAGCTTGGCAGTTCAAGGCTCAGCTGGGATTCTGGACACAATCAAAATAAATAAAACTAGCCGAGCGACCCTGCGTTTCCCGGATGGAAGTTGAACGCTATATATATATATATATATATATATATATATATATATATATATATATATATATATATGTGGTGGTTAGCGGTTAGTGGTGTAGTGGTTAGCGTCGCTGACTATGAATCCATCGGCCCCGGGTTCGAGACACGACGGCAGCCGGCGCGCAGAAAAAGCCAGCTGTTCATCCTTCCACAAATAAAAAAAGAATGTGGTTGGTAGATAAATCGGTACCCTAGGTGGCCTAGTGGTTAAGACGCTGCGCTGCTGATGGGGCGTGGTTCGGATTCCACGTTAAACTGTAGGTCTAAGGTGGAGTGAAAAGCTTGACCTTCGTCAGAATGAACAATTCGGGCGGAAGCTAACCAAAGGTTACCAAAGGTATGTATATACACACACACACACACACCCGGATACGTTAATTGAATGCCTGAGTCGTATGACCGAAAAAATGGGAGCGTACAATTGCAATGCAACATTGCAGCTTGCAACACTGCACCATTGCACCTTGCAACATTTCGACATTGCGTGCAAAATGATGCCAGTGTTTTATATATATATATATATATATATAATATAATATATATATATATATATATATATATTGTATATATATATATATATATATATATATATATATATATATATATATATATTTAACTGCAAACACGCAGTATAATTAACGTAAAGAACGACGCTTGTATAGGAGATATTCCGTGCAAGACGAGAGAGAGAGAGAACGAAACAAATGAAAAAATGAGGTAACCACCCGGGAATCGAACCCGGGATCTTCCGATTGCCGGTAAGATGCGATAACCATTACACCATGGGCCTCACTCTTCCAAATGCCGTAATTCTTCTACATACTCGCAGAAACCAATGCCCCAAGGGGGCACCTCCCGCATGCCGTAACATTATATACATTTAACTGCAAACACGCAGTATAATTAACGTAAAGAACGACGCTTGTATAGGAGATATTCCGCGCAAGACGAGAGAGAGAGAACGAAACAAATGAAAAAATGAGGTAACCACCCGGGAATCGAACCCGGGATCTTCCGATTGCCGGTCAGATGCGATAACCATTTGGAAGAGTGAGGCCCATGGTGTAATGGTTATCGCATCTGACCGGCAATCGGAAGATCCCGGGTTCGATTCCCGGGTGGTTACCTCATTTTTTTCATTTGTTTCGTTCTCTCTCTCTCGTCTTGCGCGGAATATCTCCTATACAAACGTCGTTCTTTACGTTAATTATACTGCGTGTTTGCAGTTAAATGTATATAATGTTACGGCATGCGGGAGGTGCCCCCTTGGGGCATTGGTTTCTGCGAGTATGTAGAAGAATTACGGCATTTGGAAGAGTGAGGCCCATGGTGCAATGGTTATCGCATCTGACCGGCAATCGGAAGATCCCGGGTTCGATTCCCGGGTGGTTACCTCATTTTTTCATTTGTTTCGTTCTCTCTCTCGTCTTGCGCGGAATATCTCCTATATAAGCGTCGTTCTTTACGTTAATTATACTGCGTGTTTGCAGTTAAATGTATATAATGTTACGGCATGCGGGAGGTGCCCCCTTGGGGCATTGGTTTCTGCGAGTATGTAGAAGAATTACGGCATTTGGAAGAGTGAGGCCCATGGTGTAATGGTTATCGCATCTGACCGGCAATCGGAAGATCCCGGGTTCGATTCCCGGGTGGTTACCTCATTTTTTCATTTGTTTCGTTCTCTCTCTCTCGTCTTGCGCGGAATATCTCCTATACAAGCGTCGTTCTTTACGTTGATATATATATATATATAGATATACACATGCATATATACAGTATATATACTGTATACTGTATATATATATATCTGATCTTCAAGGGGTAACCTAACCTAGCTGCTCAGGCCCACAAAAATATATATGTGTGTGTATGCATGTATAGAAAAGCTTCTCTTATATATATGTATGTATGTGAACTCCAAGGGGTAACCTAACCTAAGGCAGCTCAGGCCCACCCAAAAAATACATATATGTGTATGCATGTATAGAAAAGTTTCTTTTATATATATGTATGTATGTGAACTCCAAGGGGTATCCTAACCTAAGGCAGCTCAGGCCCACAAAAGTATATGAAATGTATGTGAGTGTGTAAATGTGGGTACCCTAAACACCAGAAGGAGTAGAGATACCTTTTCACTGCGGCGTCTCGAAGCATTTTGAATTCCTCAGCATCGTAGGGTATTGGTGGCTAGGCGATCTTTTAAACAAAAATGAAATATAGTAAACCAAATTCAAACCAAAACCAACTCTTTTGTCTTAGTATACAAATATATCTTTAAATCTTATTATAAAAATATTAATTTAATTTTATAAAAAACTAGATTTTATTTTAAGGCAACTAATTAATTTTTTGCCTTTTACTCCGCATTAAAGAATAATTATTTAAAGCATGTTTTTGTCTTAATATATCCAAATTTATCTTTAAATTATCTTATAAAAAATATTAAATTAATTGTTAATCCAGATTTTAGTTTTGGTGGTAACTTATTTATTTTTCACCTTTCACCATGCATTAAAGAATCAACCATATCCCCAATTATTATTAATATTTGTCATATGGAGTACGGGGGTTCAATAAACATTTTCATTTTCATATGAAAGTGATTCTTTCGTATATACAGGGTGTACATAAAGTCAGGATCTATTTTTGTGAAGCACTTGGAAATTATATGGAATTCAATCATAAAATGATAAAGTGGTAACATTTATTAAATAATTAAGAGTAGGATTCGACGTGACGCCCATCAGTATCCCTGCACAGCTCAAATCGTTCCGCAGCATTTCTAAAAACATTCTGGAGCATTTGCAGGTTATGTTATCTGCAGCAGTTCGTATACGTGTACGTAAGTTTTCAAGACTCGTAATCTTCGTCTGATAGACGTGCGATTTGATAAAGCCCCATGCAAAGAAATCTAAAGGGGTTAAATCTGGTGATCTCGCTGGCCAAGGTCTGTTGCTTCCGCGTCCGATCCAGCGATTTGGAAAACGTCCATTTAGATAATCCTGAACAATTTTGGCATAGTGACAAGCACCACCATCATGTTGATAGACGACGGGGATAGGATTGTTAGTACCGTC